>CM066171.1:44506385-45106385 GCA_033629205.1 Lithocarpus polystachyus | reverse complement strand
ATATAAAATTCAGAACTAACAAGTAACTGTATCACAAATAATCATTCAAAACTAAAGCATATCTCAATATCACAAATAATAAATCACAATATCTCAAAGAAAATAAACCGCAATAACTAATAAGTTTATATATTTATGGTTTGAAAGGTATATTGGTAAAATGTTATTTAATTAAACAGGTCAAATGGGTTCCATATGTTGAACACTAACCCAACCCGTTTATTATACGGGTTAGTCGTGTCAACCTGAATATGACATGAATTTATTAAGTTTCAACCCATAACTTACTAATTTCTTGTCGTGTCGATTTTACGGGTTGTGTCCAATTTTGCCACCCCTACTTAGACATGATCTTCAAGTCAAGTTTTTGGCATCTTAGGATTAATTAGTTGATATTCTGACTAAGGGTCTGGCTTCTCCTTGTTTTCTGTGGTTGGCATTCAAACTCATACGGCAATTCCCCATGAGCTTGAGAGGGGATTGAAAGACATAAGGTAGAAGATGACACATATGACAATTTTTCATATTACAAAATGCCATCATTAGCTTCTCATTGTGCTAGAGTGAAGTTGAAAATGGGGTCGTGCTGAAGTCCATTATCCATACACACTATATCACTTAAAGTCTAGACATCATCGTTCTACATTAGATGTTTAATACCAAGGTCGAAACACAACGTTTTCGACCTTGGTTCAATGGTCACTCTACAAGTATAAGTGCTTGTGGGGTGTAGAGAGTAAGAGTCGGGGTTCAAGTCTCCAAAAGGGAGCTTCACACACATATATACTTAGATTAGGCTAGAGTAGAATTTTTATCTTGTATTTAAAAATAAAATAAAAAAGTTAGCCATTTTATGAAAGAACAAAAAATCCTTTCTATGTAAATTTTTTCAGAGCAGTATAACCATCTGGATTTGAAAGTTAGTTGGTCTTCTCTCTCCTCGTTAGAAGTTTTCCTCCATCTATAATTGATAATATTTAATCAAGTGCAAGCATTAATCCAAGTTCATTTCTTACTAAACATATGAAATCTGATCGTTTTTTTTTTATAAGACTATCAATTAGTGATGCATATATACTGATTTTTTTTTTTTAGGATAGCTTTGTAGTTTGAGTTTTAGAGGGAACCGAAACCCTCCCAAACTCGGTGTGAAAAAAGAAAAAAAAAAAAGAAAAAGAAAAAAGAAAACAAAAAAGGTAACCTTATAGTTGATCCATATGTAACAAAAAGAAAATATTTATTGTACATACTTTTACATAGGCAAAAATTGTACTGAAATCGTTTAAAGTCATGATTTCCATTTCAAGTCACAAGTTCGGTGTAATATTTGCGTGTGTTTAAAAATGTGTGTAGCAAAGTGTATATAAATATATAATAAACACTAAAAATGTGCGCAGCAAAGTGTATAATAAACACTATAAATGGGTGCAGTCATAGCCAAAAGGCTAAAACCCATAAGCGAAAAGATAGCATTAATTGTAACCCTCAGAAATGACAATACTGAGATGCAATTGGGTAACAAGAAGTACTAAAAGATACACAAAAGCAAATACTAGCTGGAGAAAAATTTTAAAAATTAAAATACTTATTTATATCTTCAGCAAAAAAGAAAAAGAAAAAAAGAAAAGAAAAGAAAAGCTTAATTATAAATGGCATAGCCAGTTGAGCGATTAATCAAGCAATAGAAGTAAAAGTGCCGGATGGTTTGGAAGAGAGTTTCCATTTGATGAAGTTGTCGATGGTAGTAACATCAGACCTGTAGTGCTTTTGAGAAAACTCCCAGAATTCTGGCCATGTGAAATCCGGGTACTTCCTTTGCTCTTCTCGACTAAACAGCTCTTGTGGGGGTCTCACCACTCTGCCCTCTCTTGGGGACAAAAAGAAAGCAATCGTTTTCCTCTCCAAATTCCTGTTCACCATTGCTCTATGCAGGCAACTCTTGTACCTCCCATTACATAATGCCTGTATAACAAACAAACAATATTTATTTATTTATATTTTATGGAAACAAACAAATTTATCAAACCATGTGACAAAACAAACATACATATAAAATAAATTATTACTTATCCTAAAAATTTAAACTATTAAGAGATAATAAACTTAATTTTTTAATTGTTACACATGAGATAAAATGCTACATACTCCAATTTTTACTCTCAACAGAGATGAGCACTTGACATGAAGACCTTAATTCCACAAAAACGTTAGGATGCCTACCATTTATTATTATTATTATTATTATTATTATTATTATTATCGGTCAAAAAAAGACGTTTTATTTATGTAAATAATCTATTTATACAAACATAGCATATATAGAGCACTGTCTTGTAGGGTACCCAGATACATTAAATCCCATACAAAACAGTCGTACATAAAATATGGACAATTATCATATCCTTTTTCATTGCTCTCGTGTTTTGCAGCCCCTTTTTGCCTATTATTTTATTTTTTTGAAATAGTTATATGCATTTTATATATTAAACAATTGTATGCTCAGCTTGTAAAGTTTAATAAGAGTAATAAAAAGTTTAAAAAAAAAAAAATGTATATTTGTCTTACTAGGGATTCAAAGTTCAAATTATTCTACTGTCATTTTCTTATCAATGGAGATATTATTAGCTCCTACGGAAAAATTATTTGCTCCTACAAGAGAAGTCATTATCAAATATTGCATTAATCGTAAAGTGTTCATAAAAATTATTGGTTACGCTGATGGTCCCACAAGTCACATGAAAGTCACTCCACAGCCATTGGATTGCAGCCGCATGGATCTGAAAGTTCTTCAAATTAAATACATACTAGCATTTTGAAACAGCTAAAGCCAACACCTTTATATATGTGGATGTGGAGGGATACTCTATAATTGATTTTCACTAGTCATTTCGAAAAAGTTATTTAATGTCTTAATCTTAACAAAAAATAATAAATGCGTAGACCTTCTTGTCTTCAATCTCGCTGCCTAATACAGTAAAAACTAAGAACTTGGTTTAGGTTCAGTGAATCTAGTGCACTGAACCCGGTCAGATGGTGACACGTGTTCAAAAGTGAACACATATCATCATCTCAACGAGTCCAATACTATTGGACACTGAACTTAAGTCGGACCCAAAAACTAATAGGAGTCTTTTCTATGATTGCACAACTTCAAATGCATGCTTTTGGTGTGATGTTCATATCTTACAAGTTCTAGTGGGTGTGGGAATAAAAATTGAGATTCAAGTTTTCAAGGCAGAGTTTTAACAAATACACTTAGATTGAGAAGGTATGATCTTTATCTTGAAAAAAAAAAAACAAACAAACAAACAAATGGCATGCTCTTTTGCAATATAGTTAAGAAGTACTGGAGTAAACAAACAACGAATGGTGATTATTATATATCCGTGTCTAAGAGACAGCTGAAATCGTGTTTTTAAAAGAGTTGAAATATGTATGGTAGTGTGGAATTTAATGTGTACAACAACAATTAGCGTAAACAAAACAAGAAAACAACAATAGAGTATAGCCCACATTGGGACAGAATTTTATTTGATAATACTATTGTGAAGGACCTACCATGAAGGTATCACCAATGTTAACGACTAGGGCACCTGGTTCAGGTCGAATTGCTTTCCATTTGTTATTTGAAAAAACTTCGAGGCCTCCAACTTGGTCTTGATGAAGTATGGTCAAGGAGTTTGGGTCGCAGTGTGGTCCAGTGCCAAAGGTGAGGCCAGGATTTTGGCAAGGGGGATAGTAATTGCACCTCATCATTGAGACACAATCTTCAAAAAAATTGCGATAGTGAAAACGATCAACACCCAAGCTAATTGCCAGGAGCTCCGTAATCAATAAACCAAGTTCCTTCAAGGCATTACAGTATCTTTGGCAAATCCAACTATATTTTCCACCAAAAAAGAAAAAAAAAAAGAAGCAAAATCCATGTTCTGTTAGATGTGTCTAGAGCAAACTTGCAAACAAAAAGCAATCTTTGACCTCAATCCTCTCATGAAATTTGTTTTTTTTTTTTTTTTTTTTGGTCTTTATTGGTTAAAAAATAAGCTTCCAAACTTTTTTTTTTGTAGTAATTCCTACAATTAATTTAGAGCAATTAGTTAGTGCTTTGATAATACAGTGACATAATACTCTTACTTTTACGTGATAATAAATCTTACTAATAAAATTTATAATAAAAAATGAGTATTATGTTATTGTACTCCAGAACTACATAATAATATTTGTTTTAATTAGCGTATATATAAACACAGACTAATTAATGTAAGGTAAATGCACATTATCCATCTATATATGATGATCTCACCCTGTGTGTTCAAAATCTTCTCCCATGACAGACTTGCAATAGTCAACAATAATGTTGGGGTTCAATGGGTCATTCTCATGGTGGAGAAGAGTATATGTCTCCTTCCATGGCAACTTTGATGAAAAACGATGCGCATGTGCACCTGAGTACCCATTGGCATTGAGAGAGCCAGGCTTCTTGCGAAGACTGAGCTTCTTGTCGAGGGGCATGTTGAAAAAGGTATCGATTTCATTGTGTGCGGCTTGAATGATAGTGGCATCGATACCATGGTTGGTGACTTGGAAGAAACCATGTTCCGAGCAAGCCTTGCTCAAAAGCTCGGCAGCTCGAGCTGTTTCCACCTCGTCACCTCTCTTGAACCCATCCAGGTCTATTAGAGGTTCGTTGAGCTCTTCCTGAGCTTCAACCAAGTCCTCCTGTGGCCAAAGGAACTCACTAGGCAAGTTTGCTTGTTTTTGAAGCATAGCTGAATCAAAAACAAAACCACCATTCTCATCTCTAAGCCCCATTGTTTGAGGACACGAGGAAGAATTCTTGAAGTGCTGTAGAGTCAAATAGGAAAGACGTTTTTGAACGGTTTGGAGCTAGAAGTAGCTATTTATAGAGTACATAGCCACAAAAAGCTACAGAACAAAGTAGAAAATATTAGGAAAGAAATAACGTGGTTTGAAAGAGTGGATTTGTAAGAGTAAAACATGGGGAGAGGTGTGAGAAGCAAAAGGCCAAGGCCGCCCATAGGAAAGGTCGAAGTAAATTAAGGTTTGGAGCATTATTCAGATGACAACATTTGAGACGAGTGGGGCTCCCTTTGGTCACTTTCGCAATAAAATTTAAAATCAACTTTTTTTTTTCTTTTTAATAAAAAAAATCACCTTATTTGCTTGCAGGAGATTCTATCTATTCTTTCCCCCTTCGATTTGTCTCTTTTATTCTACTACTAGGTGACGAAGTAGCTAATTCCCAAGGACCCCATCAACAAAATTATCTTGTAAACAATTTAATTGCTGCATGAAACTATTCTCTTGCTACATAATAAAACATTTCCTTACATTTTCATTTTTTATGGCTAGTGTATTTGTCTTATGCAATATCAATTTATTTATTTTTTAATGTCATATTTGTCTTTTGTATTTGCAATTTGTAATTTATTTATTTCTTATACCATAGAGTATGAGATCAAGGTAAATCTACTTATTCACTCTACGATAGTTTTGATAGTTTGATGCAAATCAATACATGCATGTACGTAGTTGGTTTCTAGAATGCATTAGTTTAGTACTTACAATTATTATTATTATTATTATTAATTTTTTTTTAAAATTTTTTTTTTTGCCAAAGTTCTTACACTTGTCAACCATGCAAATAAAGCTGACTCAAAATCTTTTGCATTACACTTGTAAATCATGCAGCAAATTCTATCCTTCCAGTCTTCCCTTCAATTAGTCTCACATTTTTATTTATAATGGAATATTTTTCTTTTACAATTATCAATTTATTTATTTGTTTTTTTTAACTTTTGTAATTAATAATTCAATTATTTCTTACATCAGTAGAATCGATCTCAAGATATACGTATTCACTCTACAGAAGTGGTGATCGTTTGATATATACTAATCAATACTTCTTGTTGGTTTAACTAGAATATGTTAAAGTCAATATCATCCAAAATTTCATTTGTTAATTTATTTTTTTGGCTTATATCCTTGACGATCATGAAAGTATATACTCTACAGCAATGGTGATAGCTTCACACTAATCAATACATCTATTTGGTTTCTAGCTAGAATATATCATACTCAATGTCATCCAAAAGTTAAATTTATTAGTTACTTATTTTTGGCCTGATCTAATTTGGTGCTTACACTTGACAATCATGCAAAAACGGTGGCAACTGAAACCGATATAAAATTTTCCGCAATGCTGATTCTTTTTTATTTTATGAGACGCCTTTTAATTTATAAGGTTAAATTTTTTAAAATTGAAGGTTGTTTGTTTTATTGTCTGTGGGTCATTATGAAATCTATTTTTTTACTATTTAATAAGATGCCCTTTAATTTATAAGATTAAAATTTTAATAGTCAGAACTTTATGTCTAGAAGTTGTTTTATTTGATGTCGGTTATTTTCCGATTTGGATAAACACTAAGAATATATAGGATCAATTGTGGGTTCCAGATAGTTCAACTAGTAAAGTTTCTGATGGTTGTATAAGAGATTTGGAGTTCAATTCCCGCCTACACCAAAAACTGATTGGTATCTAGGTCTGATGATAAAGAACTATTATTAAGAGCGGATGTCATAGGTTGAAACTCTCTAAAAAAAAAAAGATATATAGGATCAATTAAGCCAAAAAAAAAAAAGGAGAGAGAAAATATATAGGATCGTTCTAATTGGAATATAATATTCCAAGTTTTCAACAGTATCTAGTTTATCTTGTTCACATGAGAAATATATAAATATAAAAATATATATATATATATATATATATATTAAAGAGAGAGAGAAAAAAGTTTGAAACTAGAAATTTAATGTACAAGGGATAATACAGAGTTGGATTGAACAAAAAGATTTTGATAACTCAAACCACGTACATGGTGTTTGAAAAGTAAAAGACACTATTAGAAATCATCAAAGATTAATGATAAAATTGCGTGAAAATTGGAGACATAAAAGAAATCATTGTGAGAATTAAAAATTATCGTCCTTATTTCTCAAAAAAAAAAAAAAAAAAAAAATCGTTTTTGGCCATGATTTAAGTCTTATTCAAATTTATTATTTATAGTAATTTTCACTTTTGTTAGAATTTTAAAATTAATAAATCAAATTACAATCCAAGAGTCAATAGTATTTAATTATTTAATTGTATCAATTTTTGTGATTTTCCTATTCCTAAATATGACAATCTTCCCATATTTGATGGAATGTGTGTAATTTGAATTTTATTGAATAGATTCTTGATTTGGAGGATTATTTTGATTACTGGAAGATTTGCGACGGAGAAAAATGTAAGTTATTTAAGTTACTTTTTTGGAGGCTGAATAATACTTTTTATCACCAAACAAAAAAAGAGCAAAGAAATTATAAAAAAGGGGGGGGGGGGGGGGGGAAGGAATAAGGGCCTATAGCAGCATTTTCAGCTATGGCCTAAAACCTGCAACTATAGACCTGTGGGTCAATGGCCGCGTTTTTATAAATGCAGCTATAAGCAAGGACCAATGGCTGCGTTTTTATAAACATGGCTATAGGATATATTCTAGTTGCATTTTTCAAACGCGGTTATAGGAGACAGCTATAGTCGCATTTGAAAAATGTGGCTACAGGGGACATTTATAGCTGCGTTTATAAACATGGCTGCAGGTCACTTGTTTCCATGTGGGAGGCATTTTAGCCGTGTTTTTAGCTGACACCTATAGACACATTTTAAAAACGCGGCTATAGTCTTTTTTTTTTTTTTTTTTTTTTCTAGGCCAAATGGCAAATGCATTTACAAACCCTGCTATAAGTTTTACAAACGCTACTATAGGAAACCTGACATACACTAAATTCCATCTTGTTATTTGTATGCAACAAATAACAAGCCAGAATTTTCTCAAATATCAAGCTGGAATTTTCTCAAACCTGTCACAATGTTGATTCAATCAATCTTTAAGGAATATGGGAAATTATCAATCTTTAAGGAATATGGAGTTCAATAAAGCAACAAAATGGAGGGAAGTTTAGGGTATATTTGACACAAAAAGATGCAGCAAGCATCAACACATGATTTTGAGATACCTCAACTGCAAAAATTGGGTATGCACATGACTATCCCTAACCTTCCTATGGCTATCCCGGATGCTTCTAGGGGTGCCTTCCCATCTCCAAGCTGTTGTCTGCAAGTGAGGCATTGGTTTTGTACCCTTGTTTTATAGGTAGAACACAGTGCATGTCCATTATGGCACTGCAAAAATATAAAGGCAGCAGTCAGCTATTTCGAACCCAGTAGAGAACTAAGAAGAACATAAGTTACTTCATGTAAAGAAAACCTTGACTTTTCTAAAATTGAATGCTATGATTAGTGAAGTTAGAAACTTTTCAGCACTACCAAATGCGATCTTATATAGCTTCTATACTTTCAATAGTTTTCTAAGAAATGATAGTGGCTTGGAGCAAACAAATTAAGGATGAATATATGGGAGTGAAGCATTGCATCTTTCAAGTATTGGTGCCTAAATTTGTTTAATATGTTACAATTAAAGTGGGTGCGTTTATATGTTCCTAAACAATTTAGCAAACTCTTTTCTTTTCTCTTTTATCATTCTAATCACCTAAGAAGACTCGAACTTCACTAGGAAACAAACTCATCAAAAGCACCACAAACTCAAAAGCAATGCAAATTCCATAGAATACCCAATTCATGTTTCTTCCTAAACAACTAAGCATACTCGTCTTTTCTTTTTGTATAATTCTAACCAACTAGGAAGAGTCTATGTCTTCACGGAAACAAACTCATCAAATGTAATACAAATTCCATAGAATACCCAAGTCATGTTTCTCCCTGAACAATTTAGCAAGCATGTACTTCACTCTTCACTCAAAAACAAACCCATGAAAAGAATCATACACTCAAAAGCAATATAAATTCCATATCACTCCCAATTCATGTCTCTTCCTAGACAACTCAGCAAGTATAAACTTCACTCATCACTCTTAAACAAGATAAGTAAGCTCACTAAATATGTCTGCCTTCTTTACTGCAGAAAACTCTACCTTTACTGGGCTTTCAGTTTTCTTATTAGCAAATTCTAACCCTCTGACTTTTGGTTCTAGTCTAAATACCTTGACAAATGCAAACATACATTATGAGTCAAGAATCACATACCACATAGATGCAAGAAACAACTAAACAATAAAGAAAATATACAAGTAAATTCGCATCCATAACCAATTAGCAAATGTATGAATTTCCTTAACAACAAAAAGTAAAATTTTCCACACTTCATCAACAACCAAAAAAATAAAGTACATTCTCCACACTTTTTCAGCAACCAAACAACAATACACAAATCAAATTTCCACATTTGAGCAGTTACTCAAACAATAAAAAATCTAAAATTTCAACACTTTCTCGTTAACCAAACAGCTAAACTTTCACACATTTCATTAGCAATCCAATAGTAAACAACTACACATTCCACAACCCATCAACCACCAAACAGCACATAACCAAATAAGCAAATAAGCAAACTTATCCCACATTTTCAAATCAGCCAAACAGTAAACAAACAAAAAAACCCAAATTTTCAAACTTTCTAAGCAAATCAAATAGAAAATTCCACCTTGTCAAAGGCAACATGGACAATCTTCAAGCTCTGGGATTCTTTATCAAACACTCTAAGTGCATAACTACAGTGGTGGCCACCAGTGGACTCACCAGAATGTTTAACTTCTTTTGTTTCATACATAATAAAAAAAAGAGATTACCTAAGAAAATAGAAAACATACAGTGAGTGAAAGATGACTGTTCTTTGTAATGATGGCGTGTTGCTTTGGGGGAATGAGTGATAACAAAGAGAGAGAGAGAGAGAGAGAGAGAGAGAGAGAGAGAGAGAGAGAGAGAGAGAGAGAGAAATATGAGTGTGCTTGCTTTTTACTTTCTTCGTATATGAGAAATTACTATTTGGTTTATTAACACCGAAAACTCCAATTTTCTTTCTAAACCTTCAATTTTCTCAACAACCAAACAGTAAACTAAAGAACAAAACTTTTAATCCAAATTCAAACAAAACCAAAATCTAAAATTGGCCAATTGTCGCTACCAAAACAGAGTCAAAATCTAAAATTTAATTCATTTTCCTCTCTTTTTCCACGTATTCTTGGCAACTAAACAGAAAGTTGATTTTACACTATTTTTCCCACACTTTCTCGACATCCAAACAGAAAAGGAAAAAAGTAGAGGTACCTCAGATAGAGCTAAACGAAGAGAAGTGAAGAGAGAACTATAGCTCTCTGCAATGGCTGAGAGCTACACAATTGGTCAAGTTCTTGTTCTTGATTACACGGTTGGTCAAGTTCCAAACCTTCACAGTCTTATCTCATGAGGCCGAAACGATGGTGGGTTGAAGAGTGTTAGGGCTGAAATGAACGCATGAGACCCAGTCCTAGTGCGCCTTGAGGTCAGAAATAGTGAACTTGCATTCTTCGAGGGTATTCCAAAGCTTAATCGTGCAGTCACGGGAAGCTGAGACAATTTGACAGCTGTCAATGGAGAAATTGAGAGTGGGAGTGACAGATGGAGGTTGAGGGCTTCAGATTGGAGAGTGAGAGTACAAAAGGCTTGATGTACGATGGGAGATCTGCTGTGCGATGGGAGCTAGGTCAGGGTTTGAGAACAAAAGGGCTGAACAGATTTTTAGTGTTAGTATTTATACAAACCCTAAAGCCGCATTTTAACCTTCGGCTATAGGCAAAGTTGAAGCTGCATTTTTACAAATGTGGCTACATAAAAACTAAAGCCACGGTTTAAATGTGACTTTAGACTAAATTTATAGCCGCGTTTTAAAAACGAGGCTATAGACAAGCTAAAGCCCCATTTTTCAAACGCGACCATAGTTTAGACTAAAAAAATAAAAAATAAAATAGAAAGGTCCTATAGCCACATGTTTAAAACACGACAATAGCTCCTAACCCATAAATGCGGCTATAAACACGTAAAAACACGGCTGTAGACGTATTTTATAGCCGCATTTTAAACACGCGGCTATTGACTGACACTTTAAGCTGCGTTTTCTAAAAACGCGGCTATAGCCCGCCTGTAGCCGCATTTTTGCAAATGCAGCTAAAAAAAACGTGACTATAGACTCGCGTGTTTTGTAGTGAGAGGAGAAGTGGGGATGTGATAATGCTTTATGCAAGTAACCATATCTTTTTATGAAGGGGAAGAAGGAGAACATCTTAACTATTGTTCTTTTCATTCCTTTAGGGAAGCTAATTTTATTGCTCAACTATATTGCAAAAAGGTGAGACTTGTAAGGTAGTAGATTTGTGGGACGATATACAGTGTGTCAAAATCCAAATTGGTAAGCTTTTAATTTACTTATGGCCAATAATGAAAAATAATGAGGGTTAATTATTTCTTACCATTTATTATGATAAGATAATGTTTTATGCAAATAATAGTCATAAGCTTAGTAAACATTTACCAAGAAAATATAAGGATGTTGAGTTAGTGGGGCTTAATGTAAGGTAATAGGTATATACATATGAGTGAAATCTCACATAGAATAATAATAAAAAGAGTGAGTGAGTGGTTAATATAAAATAATTGGGACCAAATTCACATGCTTAAGCTTTTGGATTAAATTATGTCCTTAAATGCTATATTGTCTACCCAATTAGAGTCTTCCCAAGGTGTTCTTTCCTTAGCAAGCAATATTGGAGCTGATGGTGTCGCGCGGCAAGGTGTATAGGGTCCCTTTCACCATTAGATCAGGAATAGAGAAAGCATAAAAGGCTCACACAAATAATTTTGGAAAAATGTCCAACAAAAGAGTATTGTTAATGGTGCTAGATCATGGTGCGAAGCGAGGTTTCCATGGACATGGATGTGTGGGCCGTTTGCCATTGATGTGCATATATGCAAAGTTGACATGTGGTTCCCATGGATAAAGTACAAGAGATCCATGGATAACACACTGGTAAAGGAAAGTCCATAGGTAAGGAATAGGTATTAGGACTTATTCATGGCACACAAAGAGATGTTGAAACCCTTAGAGAGGTAATAACTCATATGTGAGGGAGAGATTGTTAAGTATACATGTGTGAGTGAAGTTCAACATAGAATAAAAATGAAAAGAGTCCATGGATAATGCACTGATAAAGGGAAGTCCATAGGTAAAAAGTAGCTATTAGAATTTATTCATGGCCCACAAAGAGGTGTTGAAGTCCATAGAGAGGCAATAAGCCAATAACTCTTACATAAGGAGAAGATTGCTAAGTATATACATGTGAATGAAGTTCCACATAAAATAAGAATGAGAAAAGTGAGTAATTAATGTAATATAGTTAGGCCCAAAGTCATAGGATTAAATTTTTGGGTTCTCCTTAAGGTGTTCCCTCCCCAACAGTAAATCAAGAAGGTCATATTAAAAGTTTGAAAGCTTACTTCGTGCTCGTCCACAAGCTACTCAGGTGAAGCCACCAAGTTCATGCCAAGGGAATTATGTTCCGAATTTAAAAACTCAATCATCAAATCAAGATATGATTATTCAAAAAAAATTTAGCCTAATTAGATGCCTCACATGAACCAAGGTTTCCTAGTAACCCTAAGACTTATTTATATATAGTAGTTGTAGCTGGTAAGATTATTTATTTATTTTAGTGGAATTTTTTCTTAAAATAACATTTTACATTTGTGATATTAAAATAAGATTTAAATAGTGTTGTTTAAATAGATTTAACAACGTTTTTCAAATTATAGTGAACAGTACGAATGAAATGATAATGTTGTCATTGTTAATTAATTAAAATGATAAAATTTAAATTTAATGGACTAAAATGAAAATTCCTCCAATTTTTAAGATGTAAATTAGATTTTACATTTTTGGTTTTAAATTAATTTATATATATAAACTTATATTTGTTTCTTGGGTAAATTTTAGTAACTATCCCTGAGGTTTGGGGTAATACCAAGCAGGTCTACAACTTCTCAAAACTAACTAATTTAGTCCCAAGTACAACTTAAACTCTAAATAAACTTAACAGAAGTTATTTTTTAACTCTCCCTCTCTCTTCTCCTCTCTGACCCAAACACCACCATAAACGTTTCTTCTCTCTTTTCACTCTATCTCAAACCACCACCGTGACCACCACCAAAACTCAAAGGGCAAGGCACCCAACCACCAAACCACAACACCACATGTCCATAACTCACATATGCCACCGATTGACGACACAACCCACATGTCCGAACTCAAATCGCACCCAAAGAAAAAAAAAATACCACCATAACCCACAAATCCACTTGTTGAGACCAAAACCACCGCCTCACCACCATCGTCACAAAGCCTACCACCACAAACGAAAACTATAAATAGGAGCCCAACCACCACTTTACAGTCACAGCCACCCAAATCAAACCAATTCAAAAACCCACGACCAAACCAAACCAATTTCAACCACCCAAGCCCACACACCATGGTTTACATACATAGAAAATACCCACAAACCCAAACTCAAGGTTCACAAACCCCACCACAGATACACCAGAAAATTCAACAAAACCCACCTCTTCTCAAACCCAAACCCTTAATCAATGAGACCCACAAACAAAAAACCACCACCACCAATTCCAAAAAAAAAAAAAAAAAAAAAAATTTAATCCAACCCACACAGAAAATACCCAATCAAACCTTGCAACCAAGATTTACCACTGAGATTTGAACTCCGCTGAAGCTGCTAAAGAAAGTCAGATCACCTTCTTATGCCCACATCCCTGGCAAAAAGTGACATCATTGACCAGATCGGCAAGTCAAAGGTAGCTCATGCATGGCAACCTTCTGCTGTAAGTCTCGTCAACTATGTCTTGGTGGTTATAGTGGTGATTTGAGAGAGAAGAGTGCTTTGAGTCAGAGAAGTAAAGAGAGAAGAAACGTTTGTAGTGGTGTTTGGGTCAGAAAGGAGAAGAGAGAGAAGGGAGAGTTAAAAAAATAACTTCTGTTAAGTCTGTTTAGAGTTTAAGTTGTACTTGGGACTAAATTAGTTAGATTTGAGAAGTTGTGGACCTGCTTAGTATTACCCCAAACCTCAGGAGTAGTTAGTGAAATTTACCATTGTTTCTTTAATAAACTAAATATAATATAATATAATATAATACTATTATTATTATCGGCTGTACTGTATCAAGATTCGACAAGATTGTCGTAATATCTTATTGCTGTGACAAATTCGTGGGATGTATCAATCCAATTGTGACATTAGTCAACTGTCAATAGTTTTTTCTCTATTATAGTAGTCATAAAATGTAATGTGACATTATTGAACATATTAATTATAAATAAATAAATATATATATATATATATACTTTTTTAATGAACTGGAAAAAATATTAATTGAAAACACAAAAAATGAACTTGAGGTTAATCACATATGTGCAAGTTGCCACTCAAGGAATAACACATTACTTGAGGACAAGCAAGTTAGAATATTTTGAGTGAACATATCAAATTTTCAAGCCAAAAAAAAAAAAAAAAAAATGGATCAAGAGCAGTCCAAAACCAGCCAACAAAAGTGATCTTATGTAGCAATTAAGGCTAATACAATTGTATTAGTCATTTAGTCATTTAGCTCAACTGGTAAAATTTCTGATTGTTTAATAAAAAATCTAGGGTTCAATTTCCGCCTACATTAAAAATCAACTGACATTTTAGTCTAATGATAAAAAGTGCATAGGTTGAAACTCTATAAATAAATAAATAAAAATGCTAATACAATTATACCCTTATTATATATTATTTTCACACAAAAAATCCTAAGTGACAAGTTGTTATTAGTTAGTAAAAAAGCTATGTTAGTGTTGAACCCAATTAGAATGAAAAAAAACTTACCACCTAAGGCTGTAAACGAACCAAGTTGTTCATAAAAAGCTCTAGCTTGGCTCTATAAAAAACTCGTTTACGTTTGTTTGTTTATAAACAAACTAAGCTTGAGTTTTAATTTTAGGCTTGTTTAATAAATGAGCCAAGTGCAAGTAAAAAAAATTGTTCATAAACAATCTTGTGAACAATAAGGCTTGATTAAAAATAAGTCAAGCTTAGATTGGTTTATAGGTTTGGTAATAAGCCTGATATAACCTTAAAAAAAAACTCATATCTTACTAAACTTTTAATTAATTGGGAGTTAGGACCATGTCTAAACCAGATGGACTTGATTATATGCTTAACATAGGCTTGATAATGTACTTGCATTGGATCTCAAGCTCAAAATCTTGATATCGAGCTCAACCTCAAGATTGGATTGACTAATGAATCAAGTCAAACTCAAATTTTTGAACTATCTAACAAGCTCAAGCTCAAGCTCAAACATAGTTTTTAAGTTTGGTTCAAGCTTAAGCTGAGTTTGAATATTCAATACTCGACAAAGCTCATCTCATTTACAACCCTAAATACTATCTAAGATTTATTGTGAAAATTTTGTTAACATAAATAGCATTATACTCTATAAGTAATCACTCACACTTGTGTGGCTAGCAAAGACTAGTTTGATCTTATCAAAGTCATGTGTGGTTGAGATTTTGAGAAAGCATATGATAGGTTAGAGTAGTCTTTTATCCAGGAGTCTTTAGACTTTTTTCAAGTGTGGTCTAGGCTTATTAAATTAATCATGAACATGATAACATCAACAAGATATCATATTCAATGGAATGACGCACCTCTGCCGAAAGTGAGACCAAGTTGGGGTGTGCGTCAGGGGGACCCGCTATCCCTATATCTCTTTATTCTTTGTCTAGAACGTCTGTCCAGGCTTTTGGAAAAGGCGGTTCGAGATAAGAAAATCCACCCTATAGGATTCCGTGGGCAAATTCGCATCTTTCATTTATTTTTTGCAGATGATATTTTCTTGTTCACCAAAGCTAAAGTAAATGCTTGTCAGAATCTTCGAAGTATATTACATACTTTTTGTAATGCTTCGGCCCAAATTTTAAGTACCCATAGATCTCATATCTGGTTTTCACCCACTAAACCTTGAAGAACGAAAACCCTTATTTCTGGTATCTTTGATATACCAACGACGACGTAGATCAGTACTTACCTAGGAACCCCTATTTTTACGACATGACGTACAACTACTGCATACCAATAATTAGTAGATAACATTCAAAAGCGTATTGCAGTTTGGCAGGCAAAATATCTAACTATGGCTGGTAGGGCCACATTAATCAAGTCCTCGATGGCGTCTATACCTTTGTATGCTATGCAAACAACATTGCTTCCCCAAAAAGTGAGTAGGACAATTGACAGACACAGTTGCAGGTTCTTATGGGGAGATACGAATCAGCAGCGAAAATGTCATACGGTGAATTAGGGAACAATTACAACACCTAAGGAAGCTGGGGGCCTAGGGCTACGAACAACTTGACACATGAATATGGTAATTCTTATGAACCAAGCTTGGCGTCTTCAGTAGAATCCTAATATGTTATGTGCATGAGTTTTAAAAGCCAAATACTTCCCAACCATGAATTTTTTTGATAGCATCTGCAGTCCCCAGAGCTCGCATATTTGGTCTAGCCTAAATGAAGGCATGCAACAGCTCTGGAATGGAATGCAATGGATTTTAGGGGACGGACAAACCATTAGTGTTTGGTAGGATAACTGGCTCCCTGAGGGCACCCTCCAAAGTTGCATTGCTAAACCACTTTCACCTAGCGAAGAACAATGTCTAGTTACCTCACTACGCAATAACCACAACTGGATGTTCGACGGTCTCCAAATACCCCTCCCACCTCATTCAAGGGATTCCTGTGACACAAGTCACTAGTATTCCTAATGCCTTTGTGTGGCCCCAAAATAATGGTATTTGTTTAGTGAAATCCACCTCAAAGTATCTTTTTCAAACAAAGTGAGTGCCCACTGATAAACCTCTGTGGAATTGGATATGGAAGCTTCCATGCCCAAAAAAGATTCAATTCTTCATCTGGAAAGCCATGTGTAATCGGGTTCCAACAAGATAGTATCTTGCTTTCTCTAGACCATATATAAGTGACCCCTACCCTCGCTGTAATTCTCCTGAAACAACGATCCATGTTTTAAGAGATTGCCCATGGGCCAAGGAAGTTTGGTGTAAGTCATCGAGTGTTCAGCCTCTTACCTTTTTCCAACTTCCTCTACAATCATGGTTGCAGAGCAATGCAACTGGGGTTGTTGTTACCCTGAACCTACAACTTCCTTGGAAAATATACTTTCCTTTCCTATGTTGGCATTTATGGCTAGCTCAAAATGAGTGTATATTTCAAAATCAATCGAGTTCCCAGAATCGACTTATTTATAAAACAATCCAGGAAACTATTGAATTTTTTATTTATTTAGTAGGTCCAAACAAACCTGTCCAAAGTAAAATACATCAATTAGTCGTTTGGATGGCTCCAGCTGATCCTTTTATCATGCTCAACACAGATGGTAGTTCACTAAGTAATCCAGGGTAGGCCGGGGCAGGGGGCCTCCTGCGAGATACCTTAGGGAAATGGATATCGGGTTTTTCTTTAAATTTGGGCATTACGTCGAATAATGTGGCTGAACTGGGAGTAGTTTGGTAGGGGCTTCAATTAGCTTGGAACATGGGATTTAAATTTATGCATCTTCAAATAGATTCTATGGTAGTGTTAGCCTAGTTAACTAATGAGCATTCCACTTACCCCCCCCCCCCCCCCCCAATGTGTATCCTTTATTATGTGATTGCAGGAGCCTTATGGCGCAAACATGGGAGGTTTAGGTGCACCACATATATCATGAAGCAAATGCGTGCACCGATGAGCTAGCTAAACGGGAAAGCAAACAACAACAAGTTTTGATTATATATGACACCTGCCCTACTTTTGTGTACTTATGTTATGTAAGGGATATGCTCGACCTCAGGATTGATAGACTATGTGCCTGATGGCTGGCTATAGTTGTTGATGTATGAACTCTGTTTATAAGTAAATAAAATCTCCATTTCTACCGCAAGTCATGTGTGGTTGTGACTGAACTAAATCATTAATTTTCTTTGAATAGTAATGATCGAAGCCTTTTAACTAAAAAAGAAAGGACAAAATTGGCCTATACCCTTTTCACACAAACTAAGTAGCATTTTGCCCCCTTTTCCAAACTAATCAGAGAAATGTCCCTCTTTTGAAAATCGATTTTCTAAAAATCGAGTTAGGCCCTATAGCGGCGTTTTTAAGGAGCCTATAGTGACGTTTTCAGGACCTATAGCAGCGTTTTATAACTCGATCTTTACAAAGTCGAGTTATAGGCAAAAAAAATGAAAAAAATTGCATATAACTCGATTTCATGAAGATCGAGTTATAAAACGCCGCTATAGGTCTTGAAAACGTCACTATAGACTCCTTAAAACGCCACTATAGGGCTCCAAAATTTTTTTTTTTTTTTTAAACTCGATTTTGAGAAAATCGAGTTTTAAAAAAAGGGCATTTTCTTAATTAGTTTGGGAAAGAGGGCAAAATGCTGATTAGTTTGTGTGAAAAGGACATTTGCCCATTTTGTCCAAAAAAGAAACAAGTAGGAAGAAAAAAGTGTAATAGAGTATGATTCATGCATGAGTGACAAATGGGGCCAATGTGCCCCAAATCTCTCGAAACAAGACGGCATAAAAGACTTGGAAAAACACCTAAGAACTGTCCTTGACCCGATTTCGATATCCAATACAAATTTGAAGCTTAAATTATCTAATTCCAAATTAAACATGGGACAAAGGAAAGGAGAGAAAGAGCAAATGTTCACGTGGGTTTGATATGGTTTTTCCTTCCTATACGACACTTTTATTTCATAAAAGCATCTCATATATTTGGTCTATATGTCCCATTCGAGCTTTTGCTACCAAAATTGTCCCCACCAGTTGGACATGAAAATCGTGGAGTACATGTGCCATGCACGTGAATAAGTTTCAAATGTGGACCAGCCCAGTTGGCTTCTTTACAAAATAGATTAATACCTTTTTTTTTTTTTTTTTTTATTGACAGAAATGTCATGGTCACGAAATTGAAATTCATGGACACGTGATTACCACAAGATTTGGGAGTATTGCAGTATTTGGAGTGTTTGCAGCAAAAGAAGCTTGCATTGATTTGCGGGCTCAGATGGAGTGGATTTATTATGCGTCGTTTTTTTGATATGAAAGGTTTATTATGTGTCTTTGAGCTATCGCTGCGTCAATTTCGTACAGGACCTCTTCAAAGAGTGTTCAAAATTATTTGCATTTTCTTTTTTCTAATAAATCATTCAACGTTGGATTCAGAACATGTTCACACGTTACAGTTTTATCAAACCCAATTAACATAATTACTTAAATTTCGATCCAAAAAAAATGCTAGCTACATCTATATTATATCTATATCATATCTTAGAAAGACTAATCAAGTTATAATTGAGCCTCACTTCAGTTTATATATATATATATATATATATATATATATATTGATTCAACATAATAAAGTAATAAACAGTAAAATACCCATATGAGACTTAGTATACATTTGCATAATACACACATATCTCATTTAATTCATGTAATATTCACATATGTAATCTGAATTCTACATCACATAATTCAATTTTTGTCTTTATGGATAAATGTTCGGAATGACATAAAAATCATATTTATTTGTTAACAGCATAGATAGCATAAAAACCTTTTGTCAACCCTCAAATTCATTAATTTATCATCTAAGTTAATTTCAAAGTTCCCATATAATTCCCAAATTACTAATCATCGATATCACTAGGTTCAAAAGAAAATAATAGGATTGAAAATTTTAAATTAAAGAAAACATAAGGAGTTCCCTAGAGGAAATAATAAGAGTGTGCTAGTAAAAAGAGCCAAGGGTATAATGCTCAAGCTTAACTGGACCCTGCATGGCTTACGAATGGCTTGTTTTCTACTTTTTCGAACTCTATGCCACAAAGATTGGGGAACTGTTGGTGAAAAGCAATCATGTATATACTTTTCAGCTTTAAATTTTTATTAATGGTGAAATACATTTTAAAATCAACTTTGATGATTCTTGCCCTTTTATTTTACTAATTATCTACATATCAACATTTTTAAACATCTATGGTTAACAAGTATGCAGATAAACCATTTGAGAAAACATTCAACAAAATAATAAAGAAGTTGGTTTGGATGATTGAAAATTTATTTTAGGAGAAATTAAGAAAGTGATAAAAAAGTTAGTCATTGTTAGAAATATGTGATTAAATGATTAAATTTATCATATTTCAATAATTTAAATTTTTTTAATAATCGGTAATTTAACGTGATATCAGAGTATAAGATCTTAAATTCGATCCTGCTTGTCTCCAATAAAACCCTATAATTAATTAGTATTGAATTTTATTGGTGGTTTTTTACTATTTATTTCTTTTCTGGTAGGAATAAGTGTATAATCTTATGATCCTAAATTCCTAATTTCTCATCGATCCTCTCATCGATCCTAATTAAGATTCCGACCCTGACAACCATATAACAGTATCACTAGCTTCAAAAAAAAAAAAAAAAAAATTAAAGAGGATTGGAAAAACTATATGAAAATGAGAATCCAAGAAATATAAGAAAACGGTGGGGGAGTGGAAAAACAAAGAGTATGATGCTCAAGCTTAACGCACACCAGCTGTGTGTGTGTGTGTGTGTGTTTTTGAGCCCCACAAATGGCATGTTTTCTGATTTCCCAAATTCCACGCCACAAAGATGCGGACTGCTGTTTAACTTGCTTTACATGTGTCCCAATATGAGCCTAAAACTGCATTCCAAAATATTTTGTGGGACCGTAACAAAATCTCAATTCCTTAATTTGCTATATACTTTCCTTTTCACGGTTTAATTTTTTCTGTACACATTATAATTTGTGGACAGTGTGTGTTATATTCTAGAACTAGAAATCGTTCAAAGTCTGGACCTTTGGCATATATCCAAATGGGTTTGCAACCCATATCTCGGAGCTGTTGACATGCACGTGGATTTTGTCCAACATAGCTTAGCAGAATTTATGAGAACAAAAGATCCTGTCATAAATTCATAATAAATCTCATAATATATACAAGAAAATAAAGAGAAAAAAACGTAAAAAATTATGTGGTTCATCCTAAATAAAGAGAAAGAAAACGCAAAAATTACATAACATTGTTTCGAGATTAACTAAAAATTACAATGCACAAATAGAGTCTAGAAAGGCTTAAGCCCAAATACTATGACCCTAATTGAGCCCACCTATCTTACAAATAAATAAATATTATTGTTATGAACTAACAAAATAATAAAAAGGTGGGAGTGGAAAGAAGCAAAGGGCATGAATTATGCATGGCTTACACTTGCCGAGCTCATTCTCTTGCTATGAAATGGCTTGTTTTTTGCATTTCCAAGCGCCACGCCACAAAGATGAGGAGAGCTGGTAGCTAACATCATATTAGTAAATCAATGATAATAAGTGTAGAATTTTACTCTAAAATAATGCTTCGATATCCCATTATCCCACATGACACCATCAATAATCATTGTTTTACAGCCCAAACTCCAAAGCTCAGCTATAATGACGCTCGCCCAACCTGAAAGAAAAATCTTTAATCCTTCTTCCAGACTCGTCTCTGACTATCCCTCTACCCTTGCTTTACCTAGATAACTTGTGAAACTTCCATCTGTGCCATCTTTTAAGGCGTGCGTGCACATGGTCCTTCCAGTGTTGTGTTTTTTTTTTTTTTTTTTTTTTTTTTTTTTTTTTTTTTTTTTTAAGTGAAGAAGAAAATTCATTTGCCTGATGGATTATCTTATGAATACAGTCTAAAGTGTTACGGTCATGTATTTTGGTATTGTCAAATCATGCCAAAGTATGTGTTCTTTTATTGATTTTTGATGTGTTCTTAAAGTTGTAATTGAAGATTAAGTTGAAAACACAAACTTTACTCAAAAAAAAAAAAAAAAAAAAAGTATTTTGAGCATGTACCTCAATATTTTCTCTAAACCTTCTGCCTCCTCAATACATCCTCGATACATTAAGTTTCGTGTATCAAAAAAATTTAAATGCAAAAAAACTAATAACTTATTTGTTGAAACTTGAATTAAGGTCCTTTTAAATCAGTATTTAAAGAAAATTATAAGTCATCTATTAGAAGGCTTTTTAGAGAGAGACACTTTGTTTATCCAACTAGTTTTTTGTAACCAAGTTTTCTCTATTTCACCATATCTAAAACTTTCAAAGTAAATTTGGAGATTGATTGCTGAAGAAGTTGAAGACATAACAACCATTACAAACTTGTTGTTGTGAAAAAAAATTGGAGGTTCCAATTGTTATTGAGGGTGAAGTGTTCATATATTAGAGAGTTTAAAGGTTTTGAAGCGGTAGAAAATTGCTACTATAAGTTCATCTATTGAGATTATAAAGTTTTAGGACAAAAATTTTGTACTAAATCTTAAAACTTCTCTTGACTATAATAGATTGTTTTTTGAGAAGGTTTCTTCCAGGTTTTTTACTATGAAACTAGTTTGTTTCATTAGCTCTGCTGGGTCATTATATCTTGTCTTATTTACTATTTTGTTATGCATGAATTTGACATGATATTGATGACTGTTTTTTTAATTAATGATTATTCATAATAGATCTAATTAATAACTTAACTTTTAAACTTGTTAATTTTATCAACTGGGGTCTAAATTTTCTAATTTTCAATTTCTAAATACGAGGGCATTTCTTTCTATCAAGATATTCCAAAGTTAAAATGCGAAAATCATATCAAAAGTGTGTGCAAAAATATATGTCCTTGTTGGGAGTCTTTCATGCACGCACTTCCGGATAAAATATTTCAAATTATTTCAAGTTATGAGTTGGTTGGAACCTCAAACCTCCCATTGACGCAAGAATATGCTTTCTACTTTGACTGAGCAAACTCCATTCACCGATGGCCAAATATCTGCTGGTTTGGCTTGTTGTTCACCATGGGAGAGGGACATGCCCATATTTTTCACAAATTTCGTGTAGAATGAGAAATGATAGGATTGCTGCTAGATCCCATTCATTTCTGGTGTTAATGTTAAAACTATAAGGGCGATAATTCCTTTTCAGTTTGGGGTCCAATTAAATTTTCCCTTAAGGGTCCTTCGCATAGCCAAGTTTCTACTAATAATGTGATATTGGTTCCATTGCCCATTTGCCATATCAATCCTTCACCATCTCCATACCCTTTATGATCGCTTATCAAATGAATGATGCATAGCATTGGGACGTGGCTACCAAGCATTTTGAGGTTGGAAAGTATTTCAATCAAAAACCGACAGTCTTGTGAGTTTCTTCCATTTGAAAACAATTTCCCAAACAAAGAAATGGTTGGCATTTTTTTTTTTTTTTGGGTGAAAATGGAGAATTTTATTTAATCAAACAGACAGATCAGAAGAGTACATAGTTTGTAACAGAACACTTCCTATGAGTGCCAACTTGACAAACATCCCCGAGATCTTCTTCATAAACAAAGCTCAGGCATGACTCATATACAAAAACTATTTCTAGTTGCTAGCTCCCTATTTTGGCTAGTCCATCAGCTACCTCATTAGCCTCCCGATATGCGTGAATATAGAGATTAACATGTTTGAACACCAGGTTCCAAGCTAGATTTAAACCAAAACGAACCGCTTCTAATTCAGTTGTATTAAAGAACTCCCATTTGTGTTTAGTGTGACAAACAGCTCTAAGGGAGGGTTCCATATAATATTTTTCGTTATAGAAGTTTTTATGGTTTATAGGGTAAGCAATATAGAAGAACTCAATAGCTAAAGCACTAGCATCCAGGGATGCAAAAAAATTTCGATTTTACACCCTAAAAATCTACATTATCTATTTTACCATCCAATTTTATAACTCATTCAACATCTTAATTTTTATTTTTACATACAACTTATTAAAATAATATAAATTACACCAACAAATAATATAAACAAATCAATTCTCTCTCTTCTCTCCATCTCTCTTTTCCCTCTCTTCCTCTCTCACTACATCAAATCCACACAACCACCACAACCAAACCACAACAACCCATAACCATAATTCCAACCCACACAGCCAACATCATAGCCAAAACCCATCAAACCCACACAGCCAACATCACAACCAAAACCCAGCCGACCCACAATCCCCACGCCAAACCCACAACCCATGAAACCCACCACCCAAACCCACACATCCCACAACCCACGCCCACCATGACCCACGCCACCACGGCCCAAGCCACCACCCCATGACCTATCGGCAATCCACAATCCGTAAACCCCAAAAAATGATTTCGAAACCCAAATCCCACAAAACCCGAAACCCACCGCCTCCACCATTGAAAATTCAGAAACCAAAAAAACCAACCTACACCGATTCAAAGAAGCCCTATCCACTATACACATCCCAACACCACCGAAACAAGAAAAAGAAAGAGAGAGAGAGAGAGAGATGAGTGAATAAAATAATTTATTTAAGTTTACAACCGGTGAGCAATAAGTTGTAAATCTAGCAACTTACTATAGTCAGGTTGTATTTTTTTTAGATATAAAACCCCAGATGTTGCATGTTTTAACCCATATAGAGTGTAAAATAGCAATTGGAGGGTTTTTACACCTCTAATGCTAATGCTAATACTCTAAATGAGTTGTTTTATGAATTAGTTATAGCACGGAATTTGAAGATGCTTTAAAGACCCTCTCATTTCAAGATAACCATAATTGCCATATAAATAGAACAAATAAAAGTTTCCAAGGTGATTGGCGTATTCAATAGGTCATTGATGGCCTCACAATCATGTCCAGGGGTATTTGATTAAGGGAAATGCTAACGAGTGCCCTTAAGGCATTGATTAATAATCTATTTTAGGAAAGTTTTGACATCACTTTTATAGGAAATAAAAAAAGTTATAAAAATATTAATTGTTTTTTCTTTCTTTTCCTATAAAAACTTTCTTTAACTGAATTGTCAACCAGTGCCCCAAGGGTACTTGTAAGCAGGGGCGAAGCCAAGGGGAGGCAATTGCCTCCCCCGACTCCTTTAAAAAATGCCTTGATACCTACTATGTGATGTGCATTTAAGTAGTTTGCCCCCAGTAAGTGGAAAAAATAGAAAAAAGCACTCCCACTATTATGAAACAGCCCTGACACTGAAAAGAAAGAATGGAAAAAAAAAAAAAAAAAAAAAAAAAGCTTCTCAATTCCCTCACACAATCACACTTTTACCTATTTCACTATTTTACTTGTCCCATCCATTATACTATTTACGGTACTTTTCTTTCCTATTCTAATTTTTCTTTTCTTTTCTTTTCTTTTCTTTTCTTATTATAATTATAATACTTTAAACATAACATTTTTCACAATAAATTTCATAATTGTGAAAATGGTTAACTGTGAAGGGTGAACAACTTACATTGATAAACTCACCACTTTATTTCCTTCACAATTCACAGTCCACTATTCTAACAATTGTAATTATTATGAAAAAATTGTGTTTGTATGACAATTCAATTAGTAGGTTCTACAGTTAACTTTTGTAGATTGATTTATTTATTTTATTATTTTAAGCAATCAAATTATGTCTAAATTTTATGTATTTAAATTAATTTCTCACTTTGGTTGTCTGTAACTATGATTGATTATTTTTGTTTCTTTGTTTTAATAATATGAAATATATGCTTGTAGTTACAATTGTCTAATTATTTTGTTATTATTATCGATTAATATTTTTAGATTTATTTTATTTTTAGTATTGTTTTTCAATCTTGCCCCCCCTAAACTGAAATCCTGGCTCTGCCACTACTTGTTAGCATGACCCTTGATGAAAATAGGCCTTAAACTTATTCATATTAATAATTTGTCCATGGCTTGCAAAAAAGTCTACCGAAATTGAGCCATGCAATTTGCAATTTAATCTGCCGAAATTGGAACTTGCATTAGCGTATTATTGTAATGTCTAATTGATTTCTTCTTTAACTATTAAAGAAAAGGATTGAGTCTGGTGTATAAAGCAGCCTGGACCCCCTTGAGCCGAGCTATAATTCATTAATTCTATGCTAGAAAATATTCCCAAAGTGATGTTTGCTCCACACAGAAATGCAATTTTGTAGGTGGTTCGTTTTCACCTAAAAACAACGACTATTTTGAGTTTCTTTATCACATGAATAATGATGACAGAATTGGGCCACTAGCTCATGGAAGGAAGGATCCAATAACCACAAACTCTCAAACTTAAAAGATTTTGGGCTTGAGGTTCTAGCAAATACAGTACCCATCCTGCCACCAAGTTTATATATATAATTTACTAAAAGTTTCTTTTAAATACACTAAAAAAAAAAAAAAAAAAAACAAGTTCTAACATAACAAAACATTCTCAAAGCATAACAATACAACAATCCAAAAATAAAGAAACAAAAAAAAAAAATTATAACATAAAAAAATATAAATTCAATAAAACAACATAAAAAAAATCATAAATTTAAAGTTTAAAGGCTAAATGCCTTATAAAAAAAACCTAGAATAAATATTTTTTAATTGTTTATATATAAACAGAGCGGGTATGAGAGAAAATGTTAACCCCCATCACTGCCCTATTTGCCATTTGGGGTGGATAAAACTCATCCATTAAGGACGGGTGATGTGGGTACTCACAGGGTGAGATTAAATTTCCATCCCTTTTTGGGGTATTTAATTTTAAGCATCCAACTAAGTTACCAAAAACCCTTATCCAGATGTTCTTTAATATTTTAGCCCAATCAAGCCCTTTATTTATCCAAGTAGATTTAGGGCCTTCAAAGAATAAGCCCAGAAGTTTGAATTGGTCCAGAGTAGATTTGAAAGCTAATATTGATAACAGGCTAACCACGTAACTTGTCTTGGGCCGACAAGAGCTCATTAAAAACTCATGACCAAAGAAAGGATTGTTCATTATTTATTTGGGCCGAATAGAAATTAAATGGTTCCAAAGGTGACGTTCTACTTATAATAACATAGGGTCTAAATCTTCTATCCCACTTTTTCTGCTCCATTCTATACTCCACTAATAAAAACTTGTCACGTGTTCACCTAATTAATTAAATACTACTATTAATTAATAACGATAGTATTAATAAGTATTTAATTAATTAGGTGAACACGTGACAAGTTTTTATTGGTGGAGTATAGAGTGGAGCAGGAAAAATGAAACAGAAAATTTGGACTGTTTTTATTGGTGGAGTATAGAGTGGAGCAGGAAAAATAGAACAGAAGATTTGGACTCAATAATATACAAAAAGCATAAACTGCAAAGTATAAAGGGATGGATGCAAAATTTGCAAATGCAATACAGCATAATTCCAAATTTTAACTGAAATTAACAATTATTAACAAAAGTTGCTATGGAGGCATAACTGTAGCAGAATTCATACAGTATATTATAATTGTTAACATCACCTCATAATAGCACTTCATAATTCATAATTTTGTCGTTTAGGAATTGTTTAGGGTAGCTTATTTGCATAGTGTTAATCCAAAAAAAAAAAAATATATATATATATATATTAACTTTTGTGTTAAATATATTATAAAAAATGAAATTTTTATTTAGTTATAAAAAAAACTAAAAACTAGATTATTTGCAAAAAAGTCAAGACAAAAAAAAAAAAAAAACTCTTTTCAACCATTCTCAAACGCACAATTTGTATGCACACACAAGCTTTGGTTGACCCTATATAGCCAGAATGGGTATTGAATTTTCTATCTTCAAAGAAGCACAAACCTTCCCCAAGCTGCCATTGACCAAGCCTTCACTCAACAATGGAAATTCATAGTAAAAGCGACATCATTAAAAATCATTTAGTACTACATTATATATATATATATATATATATATATCAACAGAATTTGGGAGAAAAAGAGAGAGAAATTGGTGTTCAACAGACCCAAACAACTAAAGAAAGGGATTCAAACACAAATATGAAGAAAGTCAGGAATAAAAAACTCACATTGGGTAAATATCCTCCCTTTGTTTTTTAGAAGCGACAGTAACTGAAAGGATCTGAACCTTTTGGAGAAAGGGAGAGCCGAGAAAATAGAAGGGTTAAGGTTAAAGTTTGGTAGAGATTAAGGGTTGGAGGGAGAGAAGATTGGGCAAATTTTTTTAACAAAAAAATATTTAAGTTTTTCTTTTAGGAGGAAATTTTTTTAAGTAAATAGGACATAATTCTGTAGTATTTTTTTATATATATATAGATACTGTGGTGATACAGTGGTAGCCACGTTAAGATTTATCCTCTTTGGGGAGCCAGGCCCGCAAGGATTATCCCGTGTACCGCAAAGGAAGGAAGGAGGGAGCAAGGGCTGACCTTGGACTCGCGCTCGCAGTCCCACATCGGGTATTTAGGCGCTCCCACTCATGCTTATAAGCCTCTGGAGCACACATGAGTGTACGTTTACCTGCGTATGCGATCAATCGCATACGTGAGTAAACGTACACTCATGCGTGGTCCAGAACCTTATAAACATGAGTGGGAGCGCCTAAATACCCGATGTGGGACTGCGAGCGTGAATCCAAGGTCAGCCCTTGCTCCCTCCTTCCTTCCTTCGCGGTACACGGGATAATCTTTGCGGGCCTGGCTCCCCAAAGAGGATAAATCTTAACGTGGCTACCACTGTGTCACCACAGATACCATAAAATTTAAATTTATGCATTTTTTAAGTAAAAATGACATAATTATGTAGATTTTTTTTTTAGTAGATAAGATAGAACTTTAATTTTTGGTGGCCATTCCATGATAATTGTGTTCTATCATTAGGTTAAGACAAAAGTTAGTATTTTGTGTCAGCTAGGTTTAAATCTCAGATCTCTTAGTCGATGACAAGAGATTTTATCAATTGAATAAATTGAAATCAACTAATTCTGTAAAAACTCAAAAGAAATTATAAAAAGGGGGGGGGGGGTGCTAATGTGTGAAATCGTGCGGCTTCCAAAAACTTGTGTGATACAATGTGAAAAAGTCAAATGCCTTTACATTAAAACTAAGAGTCATGCTAACGAGTGCCTTTAGGGCATTGGTTAACAATCTAGTTAAAAAAAGTTTTTATGGGGGAAAAAAAATCAATTAATGTTTTGGTAGCTTTTTTTATTTCCCATAAAAGTAATGTCAAAACTTTCCTAAAATGAATTAGAACTAGGCACTCGTTAGCATTTCTCTAAAAAGAATTAGGACTAGATGTAGTTTTCTTTAACTCTCAAGTTTTTTTATGAGTTTTGTTCTTTTTGCCATGTATAGTTCAAACCTTGGTGCATTGACAAGTTGTTTCAGCCAAAAGCAATAGGTCACAAGTTTAAGTCTAGGAACCTTCCATAAAAAAATATTGAGTGTAACTATGTAAAATTTCTTACCAATTACATTTCTCAAACCTTGCAAAATTAGAAGTTTTGTGCACAGGGTATGACCTTTTTTTTGTCCCCTCTACAATGTTTGAGATTTCTTCATGTGTTTTGCTTTTTGGATGGTCTATAGGATGTTATAAACATAATTTGGACCATCGTTAGTGTTTTCAATTTTATTAAAAAATTTTCAAGGGTAATTAGTGAAATAATTTTCAAAAGGTATCTCATATCAGTTCTTCAAAGAAAAACTTGGCATGATTGGAATTGAAAAGTTCAGCAGAGAATTTGAAGGGTTCGGCCAATTCCATATTAGGGGAGAAAAGTTTATGAAACTAAAATGATATATACTTACTTAAAAAGTGCCCCATAATGGAAGTACAAACCTTTTGTCCCATTTTTTATGTCCCACTTTATACTCCATCAATTACAATTTGTCACATATTCTTTTTACTTTTCTTATAAAATACCCAAAATTTAAATTGGAAAAAAAATTAGATACATGACATACTATAATTAGTGGAGAATAAAATGGAATACAAAAAGTAAGACAAAAAATTTGAATTTTCCGTAATGGTATTTTATAGTTTTTGACGAATTAAAGAGATTTAGTACAGTTGCAAAAATGGTTGTATATTTAAGATGACCCAAATGTTTGTGTAACTAATGTTTTTCCTTAAAGAGCTTTAGTACCCTTTGTGTCCAATATCTTCTCAAAGGTCCTAGCCAAAAATGTTTCTAATTCGATGTCAAATTTGTGTAACTAATCACACAGATTTTCCTTCCCACTTCCCCAAATCCATAATATCCTTGACAATAATATTGATGATAACCACATGAATGAAAATTCTTGTGCCCACTATCATTGCACATCCAGCAACCTTCTATGAAAGTGACACACTCACCATATAATTTTTTTATTAGATATTATCAACCTAGTCTAGATCTAAAGAATCTTTAGATCTATACATGTAAAAAATGTTTATTGGCATATCACTTATTTAATAATAATTAAATTAAATTATATATTATCATTATCATTATCATATTAAGACCTTTAGATTTATTAATTTTATACTCCACACGGGACAAACAAAAAGTTAATCTAGTTTTAAATGTCAGCGAAAGAGAATTATACTTGTGACCATTACAGTCGTCACTAACATTTTCCAATATACAATTAGCGGGAAAAAATAATAATAAAAGAAGTCATTTTCCAATATATAATTGTTGATAATATTTTCATTGAACATTGAAAAATAAAATATCTCTTTGTAACATATTAAATCCTCATTATTTGTTCAATAAAAAATGTTAGGGTTATATTTTTTATGTAATTGGTTAATTCTTTGACAAAACGCTATTTACTTGTAAATTGGGTAGATCTAAGTTGAGTTTGATACATATTAAGTGGTTATATTAAAGACATGAAAATTGATCCAAGAAACAAGTGAAGAAAAGCGGTTTTACTGAAACTCGACAGAAAGCCACTATTCAGATTTAATGGGCAGCTTCACAAAGGCTCGATCTATTGAGCTTTACGAATTCAGAATTTTCAGATCTGAATTTTGGCCCATGTTGATATATTTGTTTAGGGTTTTTTTTTCTCACAACACTAAACATATATAAAGCTTATTTTAAGAGCTGTCAAAAATGGATATAGAGACCAAGAGTTTATTTTTCTCCGTGAGAAGCTACTGAGTTTGTATGCCATAGGGTTTTGTAACCAAATGCTTCCTGATTTTCATTGTTAATGAAGTGAAGAACTTTTCAGCCAACAACCATTCAATTGCTGGAGTTAGTCACGTACTGGAATCCGTGCAAAGGTGTTAGCACAGATTGGAGATTTGTGCAACAAAGGAAAGAAGGTTACTACAAAATCAAGTCCAATTGGGTATTAGAGCAAAGATTCAACTGTAGATCGGTATTTTGGGATAGGCCAAGGTAGTGGTAAGATTCTTTATACTTGTAACCGCTTGATTGTTGATTAGTGGATTTTTGGGAGTGGTGACCTTAAAATCATCCAGTGGGGTTTTTGCCTTGTGAGAGGTTTTCCCCATTTGTCAACAAATCACGTGTCAAACATATTTTCCGTTACATTTAGTATTTTTAGTGATTTGTTGGTGCCTCCATGATTTGCATGCAATTTAACCTAATTTATCAATTTAGGTAATTGAATTAATTAACTGGAGTCAAGCTATCTTAACTCAACAAATGGTATTAAAGCAGGCACACTCTGATTAGGTTTTAATATTTGTTGTGTGATCCATTGAGCCCCGTTGTCATGGATTCAAATTGCGTGAAAAGATCTTTTGCTTCAAATATCTCTTGCGTTTCTAACATCTATATGCTTAAGATTCTTAGGACATGCAAGTCAGAAAGTTATTTGAAATTAATCTCGATGATTGTAGAAAAGGGTCTATTTGTGAGTAAATTGATGAAATTAGTTCATAAGAAGGAACAATTGTTTCTTGAAAAGCATAGAAGAAGACTAAACTGTCTCAAATTGTGCCCACACAAAGGTGTACTCCTTAGAAAGATGAAGGCAAGGGTAAAAGTACTTGGTAAACAAATCAAAGAGAGGACCATGCCTTATGATCTGACAAATAAGCATGAAGTATGTTTCATGATGCATTATGCCCTGAAAGTGATGGACACATGTCTATGGTATCTTGATAGTGGCTGCTCAAGACACATGACTGGAGACCACACTCTCTTCAAAACATTTGAAGCCAAGAAAGGTGGTAACGTCACTTTTGCTGATGGAATCAAATCTTAGATAAAGGGAAAGGGAATCATCTCCCTACCAAGGCTACCAGATATTGCAAATGTGTTATATGTGAAAGGGCTAAGAGTGAATCTATTAAGCATAAGTTAGATTTGTGATCAAGACTTTATGGTGCTGTTCTCAAAAGGAAAGTGTCTAGTTCTAAATGAGTTAGGTGAGCAACTCATAAGTAGGATTCATACACTAGACAATTGCTATGGTCTAGTTCTAGATGTTGAGATTGTATGCAACAGCATTCAAATGCCAAAAAAGGATCTATGACATTAAAGGATGGGACATGCTAGCTACAAGTAATTATCAATAGTGTCCAAAAATAAAGCCGTCCTAGGGATGCCTAAACCCAGCAAGGTTGTAAATGCCGTATGTGGACCTAGTCAACTTGGAAAACAAACAAAAGCTCAACATCATGCTACCTTGACCACAGCTACAACAAGATCTCTCGAGCTTCTTCATGTCGACCTCATGGGTCTAACAAGAACAGATTCTCTTGGAGGAAATTGATACATCATGGTGGTGGTAGACGACATCACCAGATTCACATGGGTTATTTTGATGAAATCAAAGTCTGAAGCTCCTTAACAAATAAAGACATTATGTAAAAGGCTACAAAATGAGAAAGGGTTGAAAGTATTTGAAGTGATCATGGAAAAGAGTTTGAAAACTCTCAACTAGAGTCCTTCTATTCAGAGGCTGGCATAGCTCAAGAATTTTCGGCACCTATCACTCCACAACAAAATGGTGTTGTTAAACGAAGGAATAAAGTTATTCGAGAGATGGCTAGAGCTATGATACATAACAAGGATATGGCAAAAGACTTCTGGGGTGAGGCGGTCAACACTGCATGTCACATTATGAATCAAGTGTATTTCAAACCAGGTACAAAAGACTCCATTTGAACTGTGGAAAGGAAGAAAATCAAATGTAAAGTACTTCAAAATATTTGGTAGCACATGCTTCATTCTAAAGGATAGAGAAAACGTGGGAAAGTTTGACACTCGAAGTGATGAAGGAATTTTCTTGGCTATTTCTTCACTAGCAAAGCATACATGGTGCTCAACAAAAGGACTAGAAAGGTTATGGAAACTGTCAATGTTGTAATAGATGAAGCATCAACATCTAATTCCTTAAAAGATGTTGATCAACTACTAAAGTCTATTCTTCCTTTGACACTTGAGAATGATAAAGAAGTAGGTGATCAAGATTCTTCTCCAGGTTCTCCCCCTGCCTCACCTAGTGCGATACAAATCTTGGAAGACTTTTCAACATCACTTTAGCCTGACGATCACATGGAAAGAGAACCCTCATCTAGAGTTAAACTAAATCATCCTCCAAATGTGATCATGGGAAACATGAATGAATTTACCTTGAGAAAACGTATAGTTGATAAATATATGGCTAACTTTATGTCTTATTCATGTTACTTGTCCTAGGTTGAACCTGCCTAGATTGAAGATGCATTTCAAGATGAAAGCTAGGTAGAAGTCATGCATGATGAACTTCATCATTTTCAAAGGAACGATGTTTGGACACTTGTACCTAAACTGGAAGGAGTAAATATCATGGGCACCAAATGGATATTTGGCAACAAAATTGATGAGGAAGGGAATGTCATTAGAAACAAAGGTAGACTTGTGGCTCAAGGCTACACTCAAGTAGAAGGAGTAGATTTTGATGAAATCTTCGCTCCTGTAGCTCACATTGAATCCATACGAGTCTTACTTGCATTAGCTTGTCATTTGAAGTTCAAGCTATATCAGATGGATGTGAAGAGTGCCTTTTTAAATGGATTTCTCAAGGAGGAAGTCTATGTAGCATAACCCAAAGGATTTGTTGATCCACACTTTTTAAATGGATGTGAAGAGTGCCTTTTTAAAGCAGGCACCCAGAGCATGGTATGATCGTCTCACTGAATACTTGGTGTCGAATGGATTTTCAAGGGGACAAGCTGATCGAACATTGTTTATCAAGAAAGTTGATGGAGAATTGGTTGTAGCTCAGGTCTATGTGGATGACATCATCTTTGGATCTACAAAAGATGAACTGCCTCATTCCTTCTCAAGCATGATGCAGACTGAATTCGAGATGAGCATAATTGAAGAGTTGAATTACTTTCTCGGACTACAGATTCGACAAAATGACTCAATTATTTTCATCTCTTAATCTAAATATGCTAAAAACCTTGTGAAAAAGTTTGGTCCAGAGTCGGCTAGCTTTGTTAGAACTCTTATGAGCCCAAATGTAAAACTCATTTTTGACTTGTTAGGAAAAAGTGTTGATCCCTCTTTCTATAGAAGCATGATAGGTAGTCTTATTTACTTTACTGCAAGTAGACTTGACATTAGCTACAGTGTAGAAGTGTGTGCTAGATATCAAGCTAATCCTAAAGAATCTCACATTACCACAGTAAATCCTATTATCAAATACGTTTATTCCACTAGTAGTTTTGGAGTTTGGTCTGATAAGGACACTAATGATGTGTTGGCTGGATATTCTGATACGGACTGGGCATGGAATGCTGATGACCATAAGAGCACTTTTGGTGGGTGTTTTTACTTGGGTAACAATCTTGTCTCATGGATGAGTAAGAATCAGAATTCCATCTCTCTCTCCACTACTGAGGTAGAATACATTGATGCTGGTAGTTGTTGCACTCAACTCCTTTGGATGCAAAAACTTCTTCGTGATTATGGTATTTGTCAAAAACATCTCTCCATATACTGTGACAATACCAGTGCCATCAACATATCTAAAAATCCTATTCAACACTCTTGAACCAAACATATTGAAATCAGACATCACTTCATTTGTGAGTTAGTTGAAGATGACATTCTCACTCTTGAGTTCATTCACACTGATGATAAAAAAACTGATATTTTCACAAAACCTTGGATGGTAGACGCTTTGAATTCTTGCGCCAAAACATTGGTGTTATCTCCTTGGAGTGATTCTCCTCTCTTCCCTCTCTTCCCTCTCTTTTTCCATGCATATGCTTTACTAGTTTTTATTGCTTTTTAATGTGTTTGTTTGTTGTCTTGTTTATTGTTTTCAATAAAAAAAAAAAAAAAAGGAAAATCTAGAAAATACAAAAAAAAAAAAGTATGTGTTTGTGTATACTGGTATTTGTGTACCTTGGATGGCCTTTGAAACAAAGTCCTTAACTTTGTATCTCTTGTAGCTTACATGAGCATCTTTATGCATAACTAAGCAATGTGAGCTTCGTGGCTCGTTTATGTGATTTGTATGATTTGATTAATCTCATTCATATCCTTTTCACTCTTTTTGACGGGAAGGACTAAAAAATCCTAAGAGAAAGACATAAATATCCATCTCACCAGTAAAACTTGTCAATCATAAAATATCTGTGTGCAATTCATAAAAGCCATGCTAGGTAAGGTGTAGCACTTGCACAGCAAAAACAAGATGTTTGGCTTATATAATTGGGTAATTCTTTTCTCTCTCATGTATAGATGCATGTTATGTCAGTTTATGCTTTAAAGAAAAATATGCAAAGAACATGAAAAGCAAAAAGAATCAAAATGTTGTTAAATATGGTTGCAAGCGTGTTTCTAGGAGATGTGGGAGTTATACAATGTACCTCAAAGGTGATGATCCCTATCAAATAGTTATGATTATGTGTGGATGTATTTGATTCTCTTATATCATTATTCTTCATATAATGTGACACTTATGCTTTCTTGCAAAAGTTTCACACACAACACACATACTCTTTGCTACTCTTAATACTATTGTACAAGTACAATGTGATTTGGCCATCACAAGGAATACATTTTGTAGTATAAGCTTACTAAAATGTCTTAACTTGTTTTTGAAAATAAAATTGGTTAGAATTTTTTAACGTATGTTTTGATCTAGAAATGCTTTACATCTAGAGTTGTTGATGTGTTTGAGTGCTCAACATGCTTCTTTGATGGTTGGTATAGTGTCTAACTTGCTTGCAGTCATCACATGTGTTTTTCTCTCCTTGAAAAACCTTCCTTCTGTCTGCTTGACACTAGCTTGATAGAAGCTCAATATTAGCTCAACACCTCTCGAAATAAGCCTTTTCTATCAAGGTTTTCTGGGTTTTTCTCGATACCTTTTGACAGATAGCCCAATCCATCGAGCCAAAGTTCTCTTCTCTCTGTTTGCTTGATAGAAGCTCGACACATCCTTGATCCATCAAAGCAGTTTGGCCCCTGACACATCCTTGATACCTCTCGATCTATCGAGATTTTGTTCTCAATTGATCTATCAAGATACTTGATCCTATATATTCTCAAGGTCGACCCGTTTCATTTCATTCTCAAATATCTTGATCTCTCTCTCTTCTCTCTCGATCCAAACCTTTTCTTTTCACCAAAATCCCTCTTGCCTTCAGGGATTCGGCCTCTTCCAAGCTTAAATCCTTTGGTGAGTGTACTAAATCTCTTCCTTTTCTCTTTCTTCTTGCATTTCATGCATTTAGACCTAGGTTTTCAAGTTTTTGGAAAAGTTTTGGGATTTTTGAGTTTTTGTGAAAATTTTTGGGTTGGGTTTTGTTGATATGTTATCACATGCTTATGCATTGCATTCTCAATCATTATAACCATGTTTCATGCATTCTAGGTTTGCATGACTAATCATAACTTGTGAGTACTGTAGTTTGGATTGGGTTTATCCTATAATGCAATTTTAGTTTGCACGTAACATGTTCATGCATTACCACGCATTGCACTTCTCTTTCCTTCCTTCCTGAGCATCTCCTCTACTGTGTTATCTTTTTCTTTTACTTCTCTTTTAGCTTTCTAACTATGGCACCCAAAAAGTTAGACCCTTCTAAGAATTCGATCACTTGTTATGGTTCTTCTTCTTCTTCTTCTTCTTCTTCTTCTCTTCCCTCTTTTTCTACTAGGGATAGGTTCCGTAATTCAGCATCCCAAAAGGATTTTGAGGAGAACTTTGGTGACAAGGAAATTCATTTGGAATGCCTGGTCATTTTATCTAATTTCCTAAAAACTTCTCTACCCGGTGCGTTTAGCATTTAGGGTTGGGAATCTCTATGTGAAAAACCCTTGAGGTGTCCCAACGTGTGTATACAGGAGTTCTACTCCAACATACATGCTATTGATACCTCTGTTCCTCGATTTACAACGGTATTCAGAGGCACACGTATCTTAGTTACCCCAGAGCTCGTTTTCGAGGTACTACGTGTCCCTAGGGTAGCTCGTCCTGACTACCCTAGTCACCCTTGTCTTTGTTCTATCTCTCGAGATGAGTTGGCCACACGTTTTTGTGAATAGGCCATGTCATACGGTGATCTTCTAAACTTCACCACCACTGACTATGCTAAGGGTCCTCGGATCCTTAACATGGTGATGACCTTTGTTCTCACTCCACGGTCACATTATAACCCTATCACTGAACCTCGTGTTCATTTTCTTTTCTCTCTCTTGAAGGGTCTCTCTATAAACTTTTCTTCACAAATGATAGTATCTATAATAGATATCTATCAAGACACAGGTACACATGACAAAAGGGAGGAGTAGTTTTGGTTATAAGAGTGTAGTCTTGGTTATGAGAGTGTAGTCATGTTGTTAAAGGGAGAGCTAGCATAGAGATAGGCTAGTTAGGGGAAGGGTGCTTTAAGAGATGTAGTGAGGTTTTGATGTATCTTTCTCACTTCATCTACCATGGTCTTGTGACCACTTTACATACATTGTACTCATTTGCTATATATATATATGATGTATGTTTCTTCACCTTTACCTTACATGTGGTGTTTCTTTTCTCTCTTTAACCACATGTTTCTTTTTCTATACAACTTGTCTATGTTTCACACTTGATGCCTTGATGAATCTTGTTTAAGTGTTTCAGATAAGACAGGTTGCAAGTCTTTCATGCCATGATCTCTTTTCTTGCAAAGTTTTTCAAGAGCTCATTGTATTAGTTAGGCTTATGTAGTTCTATGTGTAATAGTTATGGAGATTGTTGTTTATACTTTTCTCATAATTATTGATGAGTAGCGTATAAATGGTCATCAATACTTGCAAATCGTCCATGTAAATGACGAGTAAAAGTATGGATAAGCGTAAATGCATTAATTTCAAATAGCATTCAATGACCAAATGATAAATGAGCACGGAGCCGTTACCACTGTCCAATGATGTGCATTTAAATGGCTATTACGAATGTTAAAATGCTGGGATTAAGTGATCATTATTGAGCCATAAGTCCTCCAGCTGTGATACAACATTAGGGAGGCCAGCAAATTGAGCATTTATTCATTTTGAGGCTATATAAAGCCAAAAGAGACAAGTAAATGGAGATATTAAACACTCACACAAATTACTCTACAAATTACTTATCTCAAAAGAGTTTTAGCTAACTTAAGCATCGAAGGGTCCTTGGCAGGCCCCAAATTGGTGCCATTATCTATTTAGCGTTTTCTCTTACATAGGATATCAGGTCGTCCATTATACTGACGAGGAACATACTGACGAGGTTAAATCGTGCTTCATCATTTTGCCGCCGTCCATGGGAAATCTTAACCATAACCCGTTGAATTCTCTACTAACTAAGTTCCTTAAAATCGATGGACTCAACCACGACTACATCGCCAAATTTGATGGTGATGGCTCAATAAATTCAAGCACTGACAACAAATGTGCAAAAGCTGATGAAACAGAATGAGGACTTGAAACGGAAAGCACATCCAGAGGGCACGAGTACGTCACAGTCACGGCATAACCATAATGACAATGACGACGAAGCCCACAGCCTAGGGAATAATAGAAGAGAAACTTCAGAACACACTGTGCAGTCGAATTATGTCAATGATCAAATGATGAAGAACATGAGGAAGGAGTTAGACGAAGTCAAAAATGCCATGAAGAGTAAGACAGCAGTAAATCTTGATTGCATGATTAAGAGAACAGATTCACCCTTCACTACTAGCGTTTTGGAGTGTCCCTTGCCTCCTAAATTTTGTCTCCCTTAGCTAGAAGTTTATGATGGCACTAAGGATCCCTTGGATCACATAGGGGCATTCAAGATGATATTAAATATCCAGAAAACCCCAAATGAAGTCATTTGCGGATCATTCCTAATAACCCTTAGAGAAGCATCAAAGGTGTGGTTCAGTAAGTTGCCTACGGCATCTATTGCAAACTTTGATCAGCTGAGCGACTCTTTTGTTCGCCATTTCATTGGGGGCCAACGTCATAAGAGGCCCACCTCCTATCTATTAACTGTGAAGCAACAGGAAGGGAAGACCCTAAGAGAGTATGTAAAGCGCTTCATCAAAGCAGTGCTGGAAATTGACGTAGCAGATGATCAGGTGATAATGGTTCACTAAGTTGCCTACGGCATCTATTGCAAACTTTGATCAGCTAAGCGACTCTTTTGTTCGCCATTTCATTGGGAGCCAACGTCATAAGAGGCCCACCTCCTATCTATTAATTGTGAAGCAACAAGAAGGGGAGACCCTAAGAGAGTATGTAAAGTGCTTCAACAAAGCAGTGCTGGAAATTGACGTAGCAGATGATCAGGTGATAATGACGACCTTCCAAGCAAGGTTGAACAACCTTGACCTTGTCTTCTCTCTAGGGAAGACCCCTTCAACCTCGATGACGAATTTGCTATTCAAAGCACAGAAGTATATGAATGGGGAAGATGCATTGACTGTAATAGGACTAACGGGCAAGCGAAAAAAGGAAGAAAGCGTTGAGTCCCATGGCAAAAAGAGGGATCACAAAGATAATCTCTTAGAAGCCAAGGCCAGCAAAAGTGGCCAGAGACGTCGTCAAAGAAAAAGCTGAATTTCACTCCTTTGCTGATGCCCGTGGACAAAATTCTCGTGCAGATAAAGGACGACCATGCACTGAAGTGGCCCAAACCATTGAGCTCGACCTCAAAGTGGAGAGATGCAAAGAAATATTGCCGTTTCCACAAGGATCATGGTCACTATACTGACAAATGCCGAGATTTGAAAGAACAGATAGAGGAGTTGATCTAAACGGGAAAGCTCCAAAAATTTGTCAAAAAAGACTATCATGCTCGCCATCAAATGGAAGAGAAGTCTACTGATGACCACAAGGAAGAAGATTGAGACAATCCTAAACAGGTTGAGGGAGAAATAAGGACGATCATCGAAGGACCGATTGTGGGGGGATCATACAAGTCCTTCAAAAGTCAGTCCAAAGACAAGTTAATAGTGTTAATGTCAAGCACCCAATAGCCAAATATCATCGTTCTGGGAATGATGATATTGTTTTTTCAGAGCGAGATGCAAAAGGAATGAAGCAGCCACATGATGACCCCCTCATTATCATACTAACCATTGAAAGGTACAACACTTGAAAAGTATTAGTGGACAACGGAAGCTCGGCAAATGTAATGTACATGACGGCATTCCAGTAGATAATGTTGGATCCAAAACGCCTCAAACCATTCGAATCTCTATTAGTCAGTTTCAGTGGAGACCAAATTTATCCAAAGGGCATCGTTTCACTATAGATTACAGCAGGGACTCACCTAGCCCAGGTGACAAGGGAGGTAGACTTTCTAATCGTTAATTGCTCTTCATTTTATAATTTGATTCTTGGACGACCAACCTTTAATTGCCTCAAGACTGCAACTTCCACAAACTGCTTAAAAGTAAAATTCCCAGCAGGGACTCACCTAGCCCAGGTGACAAGGGAGGTAGACTTTCTAATCGTTAACTGCCCTTCATTTTATAATGTGATTCTTGGACGACCAACCTTTAATTGTCTCAAGACTGCAACTTCCATATACTGCTTAAAAGTAAAATTCCCAACCCCCCATGGGATTGTAGAAATCTGTGGAGACCAACTTTTATCCAGGGAATGTTAATAGTCAGTCCTGGCATTCAGAGAGAATCACACCTGGATGGTAGAGGAGAAACCACCTAAGCCCATGGAAGAGGTGGAAAATATAGAGCTGGTGGAAGGAGACCTTTCCAAAACTACCAAGGTAGGAAAGGAGCTCCAACAATCCTTAAAGGGCGAGTTGGTGAAGTTTTTGAAAAAGAATCTGGATGTCTTTTCGTGGAGCCATGAAGATATGCCAAGGATTGACGAACAGGTGATAGAGCATAGTCTTAATGTCGACTGAATGAAAAAGCCCATCCAACAAAAGAGATGAGTATTTACCCCAGAGCGAAACAAAGTAGTTATGGAAGAGGTGGAAAAGCTCTTAGCCGCAGGATTTATTCGAGAGGTTTATTACCCTAAATGGCTTGCCAATTTTGTCATGGTAAAAAAGTCCAACAGAAAGTGAAGAATGTGTGTGGACTTCACAGACTTAAACAATGCATGCCCCAAAGATAGTTTTCCCCTTCCCATAATTGACCATCTCGTTGATTCAACAGCAAGTCATGAATTACTAACCTTTATGGATGCTTTTTCAGGTTATAACCAGATCCTAATGAAGAAGGAAGATTAGGAGAAAACTGCGTTCGTCACTAGCCAGGGCCTATATTGCTATAAAGTCATGCCGTTTGGACTGAAGAATGCAGGTGCCATGTATCAAAGATTGGTAAACCAGATGTTTAGCAAGTAAATAGGCAGGAATATGGAGGTCTATGTGGATGACATGCTCATGAAAAGCAAAGAAGCAAAAACCCACCTTAAAGACCTCCAAGAGACGTTCGATACTTTAAGAAGGTATAAAATGAAACTCAACCCCGCAAAGTGTATTTTTGGGGTCTCGTCAGGAAAATTCCTCAGTTTCATGGTATCTCAGCAAGGAATTGAAGAAAATCCAGAGAAGGTCATAGCCATTCTTGACATGACTTCTCCCAAGACGGTTAAGGAGGTGCAAAGGCTGACAAGATGAGTGGCAGCATTAAACAGGTTCGTCTTGAAGGCCACTGATAAGTGTTTTCCCTTTTTTAAAACTCTTAAGCAGTCTTTCCAATGGACGGACGAGTGTGAGGCAGCCTTTCAGAATCTCAAAGAGTACCTAGCCAAGCCTCCACTGTTGAGCCTGTTAGTGGAAGGAGAAGATATGTTTTTGTATTTAGCTATGTCACAAACAACCATCAGCTCAGCATTGATCTATGAAGAATCCAAGGTGCAACGGCTCGTGTACTACACAATTCAAGCTTTTTAGGATGCCGAAGCACAGTACCCACAAATAGAGAAGATGGCCTTCTCATTAATTGTCGCTCAAAGTAAGCTTTGTCCATACTTACAAGCCCATACCATCATGGTAATGACGGATCAATCAATCTGAAAAGCAATGAGCAAACCAAATGCAGCAGGGCGTATGGTCTAATGGGCTATTGAGCTAAGCCAGTTTAATGTTGAATACAAGCCAAGAACAGCGATCAAAGCTCAAGCCTTAGCAGAGTTTATTGCTAAATTCACTCTTCCAGACCCAGATCAGGAAGCGGAGTATTGGACGATATGTGCAGATGGCTCGTTTGTTGCAAGGCTCGGAGCCGTCGATATCATTATGACATTGCCCGAGAAGGACGTCCTTAAATATGGAGTTCAACTCTAATTTTCAGCGACGAACAACGAAGCAGAGTATGAAGTGGTCCTTGCTAGCTTGAGAATAGCAAAAGCCTTGGGAATCAAGAATTTGAAGTTGAGGACTGATTCTAAGTTGATTGTTGGGCAAATAACCAACGAATACGAAGCAAAGGAAGAAGGAATGAAGAGGTATCTCAAGCAAACAACTTAACTTATTGGTGAATTTGATGACGTCAAGTTTGAACAAATCCTGCAGGAAAACAACTTAGTTGTTGACAAGGTCACTAAACTAGCATCAACTAAAGATGCCTCAGCAACGACAAAGTTGTTCATGGAAGTCCAGACAATCCCTAGTATCGACGGATTGCAAACCTTCTCAGTCCAGCGACCAAGCACCTGGATGGACCCAATCCTTTCTTACATCAGAGTCGGCCAGTTCCCATTTGACCCTTCAGAAGCAAAGAAGGTTAGAGTCAGAGCAGCCAGATTCACTGTCGTGAACAGTGAATTTCACAAGAGAAGATTTTCGCTTCCAAACCTGAAAAGCCTAACTCCTGAAGAAGCAATGTATGTGTAGCGAGAAATCCATGAAGGCGTATGTGGTAACCATTCAGGACCTCAATCTTTAGTGGGAAAGACAGTTAGGGCAGGCTACTTTTGGCCAACTACGAAAAAAGACGCAGTTGAACTCGTCAAAAAATGCGATAAGTGTCAACGGTTCAGAAATGAACAGCACACTCTTGGAGAACTACTGACAAGCATCTCCTCACCTTGGCCATTCTTCACCTGGGGGATTGGCATCGTTGGTCTACTCCCTCGAGGGAAGAAACAAGTTAAATTCCTACTCATCGCTATTGACTACTTCACCAAATGGGTTGAAGCAGAACCATTGGCATTAATTTCTGAAAGTAAGATACAGAGCTTCGTTTGGAAGAACATCGTTTGCAGATTTGGAATCCCAAAGACAATCATCTCTGATAATGGTCGACAGTTTGACAACCAAAAATTCAAGGAATTTTGTGTAGAGCTGGGAATAAAAAAACCACTATTCATCACCTGGGTAGCCACAGGATAACAGGCAGACAGAGGTAACAAATCGTACTTTGCTCAAAACTCATTAAAGCACGACTTGAAAGGGCAAAAGGTGCATGGCCAGAGTAGTTACTAGGGGTACTATGGGCTTATCAGACAACTGCAAGAACACCAACATGAGAAAGACCATTCAAGTTGGCTTTCAGTAGAGAAGCAGTTATTCCTGTTGAAGTGGGAGTGTCTAGTCGTAGGCGAGCTCATTATGATGAAGGTTCAAACAATGATGAGCTGAGACTTAACTTGGATTATTTATCTGAAGTTAGAGACAAGGCAGCCTTGAGAATGGCTTGGTATCAATAGAAGATGGCAAAGTACCATAATCAGAGGGTAAAGCTTAGAAGGTTCAACCCAGATGATATGGTACTGCGAAAAGTCTCATAAGCCACTAGGGACCCAGCCCAGGGGAAGTTAGGCCCTACTTGGGAAGGTCCATATAAGGTCGTTTGTTACTCAAAAAGAGGAATCTACTACCCGAAGGACCTCAACGGTGATCCACTGCCACGTCCCTGGAACGTGGAATATCTCAAGAAGTACTACCAGTAAGAAGTACTTGGATTAATAAGCTCCATCTCTAGGAGTACCTCACTTGACAATGCATTAGATAAGCGAGATTTCATTGTTTTCTTTTTCCTTTAAGCATTTTTCCTTTCAATTATTTTGGTCAAGATAATTTCAGCAATTTCCCTTGTAATCCCCTTATAAATAAGGGTGCATGAAATAATAAGGCTCCATAAGCCATCTCTTTTTCAATAAGTTTGACAAAGCCTCAAGGTTAAGTTTACAGACGAGATTAAGCTAAGAAAAAGAGATATCCATGACTGAATGGTAAAAACTCTAATGATGAGTTTAAATCATAAACGTGGTAAAAACTCAAATGAAGAGTTTAAATCATAAACATGGTAAAAACTCAAATGACAAGTTTAAATCATAAACATGGTAAAAACTCAAATGACGAGTTTAAATCATAAATATGATAAAAACTCTAACAATGAGTTCAAACCATAGACACAATAAGAATTCAAAATGGAAAGAACCATCGAAGTATGTCATTAAAGATGAAAACTCCAAGTTCAGATCATGTATTCCCAAAGGAATATCATGAATGGTTAAAAGAACCTCAAACAATGAAGTCTGATGTTATAACAAGAACTTCAAGGTTTAGGCCATAGCAAAACTTTTTGAACAAAGACTGAATAAGTGAATAAAGCTTAGATAAAGGCATTGCTTGTAAATACAAAGGCCTCAAAATAGAAGGCATCCAGAATATTCATTGTTTCTAATTAAAGCCTCAAAACAAGAGGCATCTATTGTCTTTGAGTTAAAGCCTCAAAACAAGAGGCAACCAGAGTCTTCAAAAAAAAAAAAAACAAAAAAAAAAGGTTATTAAAAATCTTCGTTCAAGGAGCAATGACAACCTCCTCAACATGGCCCTCGTCCATGTGAGCCTTGTCCACAACTCCACCTGTGGCGGTACCATCTCCTTTAGCAGCATCAGCGACAGTTTCACCTCTCTTCTGTTTAGTTTCGTCAGCAAGGATCTCAGTGTCAATGGCTTCGAAATCAAGGTTTGCAAAGCCCACTACCTGACTATGATGCTTCATCATCCACCTATGAAGAAGCTCAAAGCCTTTGAAGTACTAGATGAATTGAAGATCAGGGAAGCGATCAAACTCGAGAAATTTGGTGAACACCTTCTCACGTTCTTCATTTATCTTCAGAAGGGCAGCTTGAACTTCCTCGTCGTTTTGAATGACAAGCTTCTTCTCCATCTTTAGAGCATCCTTATGCTTCTTCAACTTCTCCTTAGCCTTTGTCGCTTGGTCCATTGCCTTGATCAGATCCTTCCTCAACCTTGAGCTCTCAACCTTAACTGAGTCAACCTTGGAATTGGCCACCACTACCTTCTCTTCATTGCTCAGATAGTCTGTCATCAAGCGCAAGGATTCTCTAAAAACCTGAAGACGAAAGAAGGGTCAAAACTTTTAACAGGTGTAAAAATTCAATGAGCAACAAAAGTAGCTGAATAAAATACCTATACCTCTGAGCTCGTCATCAGTAATAATATTGTGAGCTCATCAAAGGGCTATGGCGGGATCTTCCCAGATGCTCTTGCCAACTGTACCCTTCCCTTTGGAACAAGTGGTTAGAGGTGTGAAGGTCATCATCATCTCGAGAGAAGGTGTGGGAGAAGATGGGGTACCAAAAAGAGACAAGGGGGAAGGAGTTTCGTCTTTTCCTTCGTCTAGATTGCGTTTCTTCGATCCAGGGGTAAGTTGGGACGAAGGCTCGTATATGGGCATATTTGTCTTTGCTGTACTTGGTAGCCATTTCTGCAAAACAGAAAGTTAGAAGGCCGAGCTTTTATAAGGAAAGGGGAATAAAAGAAGAGAAAGTAAGTTAAACATACTCTTTTCTTCCCAAGCAATCTTCTTTAACACAAATGCAGAGGGTTCAGGTCCAAGGCAACAGTTGTATAAGTGACGAGGGTCTACCAAGTCATCAAAATCGTCGATTGTGAGAGCAAACTCAAGAGCAGCTTGAACTCGTCCTTTATAAGAGTCTTCCAATTCGAGACGCTTAGAAATTGCAAAACAAGTTAAAAAAGAAGAAGGATCAAAAAAAGAGAAGCTAAAACAATTAGTCTAATAGAAATGTAGAGGAACGCACCAAGAGAGGGAATTTCCCATTTCATAGCAACCACAGGACCTCACCCCATAGGTCGTCAGTCATGGTTTCCCATCTAGATCTAGAAACAAAAAAGCATCGTGATTTCCAGTCAATAAAAGAAGTAGAAAAGCTACGGACGATCCTAGACTTCCTACTCTACGGTAAAAGTTCAAAATACCCATAGTGAGTAGAAGGTTTCAAGAGATATAAATGGGGGTACTCATTCAGGATTATCATGTCCCCATCATTGGCTAATACCCAAACTGACATACAGCTAGTAATCGTCCTCCAAGCATTAGGGACTATCCAAGTGCAACATTAAGAACAGAAAGGAGTTGCATAATGAAAGGATGAATAGAAAAGCGAAGGCCATACAAAAAAGTAGCCTCATAAAAACTCACCTCACCATGGGCAAAGGAGCAGGCTTTTTCATTTGGACAAGGGAATCTTGTGACAACCCCTCTAGGGAATTGAAACCTTTTTCTTATAGATTTAAAGTGTCTTTGCTCTAAAGAGCAAGATTCGGACAGAGCATGGAAAGGGATTGAAGACGGAGAAAAGGAGGGTTTTAAAGACGACAAGGGTTTCAATACTAAAATTTCAAAATCTTTATCCAAAGATTCACTACTTGAAGACAGACCAGTTTCAAGTTCGCTAGACCTAACATCGGTGTCCCTATAATCTATGGCAATCATCTTTAAGTGATGAGCAATTAAAGAATGACAAATCATCTCTAAAAGCTCCATAGTCTTGAGGTAAAAACAAACCTACTTGAGGACGATGCCCACCAGAAAACTCTAGAAACATTCCTAATCTAGTGAAGAAGAATGAAATAGGAGGAGCTTCCTGCCTAATGAAAGCAAAATCAACCATTAATGGAGTTTTGAAGAAAAAGAGTCTTACTGTACTGAGTGTGTAGGAGCTTTCTTTTTGAAAATTTTCAAACTTCTAATTCAGTGTATGATGAAGAAGAAGGAGAATATGACGAGTTTTTGCTAAAAAAGGGAAGCAAAATCAATGTGCGAGAAACACAAGGAAAGCTTACATGTGCGACCAATGCGAAGGGAAAACATGGCGATCACTTGACCAAAATATCACCTCACATCAAATGTGATGAGATGAGAATCTTGGGGCACAAATAAACTGACCTACCAAAAAAGACTTTCCATATTCCTATGCTCGTCCAAACAAAGGACGACAAAGGAATAAAGGGGGCAACTGACGAGTAGCGTATAAATGGTTGTCAGTACTTGCCAATCGTCCATGTTAATGATGAGTAAAAGTATGGTCGAGCGTAAACGCATTAATTCTAGGCAACATTCAATGACCAAATGATAAATGAGCGCGAAGTCGTTCTGCCATCCAATGATATGCATTTAAATGGCTGTTACGAACATTAAAAGGTTGGGATTAAGTGGTCATTATTGAGTCATAAATCCTCAAGTTGTAATACAACATTAGTGAGGCTATCAAATTGGGCATTTATTCAATTTGAGGCTATATAAAGCCAGGAGAGACAGGTAAGTGGAGAATTTAAACACACACACAAATTACTCTATAGATTACTTATCTCAAAAGAGTTTTAGCTAACTTAAGTATCGGAGGGTCCTTGGTAGGCCCCAAACCGATGCATTATCTACTTAGCGTTTTCTCTTATGTAGGATATTAGGTCGTCCATCGTACTGGCGAGGAACATACTAACGAGGACAAATCGTGCTTCATCAATTATGCTTCTGGTTTAGTCACGGATTGCTAAAGGGGAAGATTGTTAGGGTCATATTTTCTATGTAATTGGCTAATCTTTTGATAAAACGCACTTTACTTGTAAATTGGGTTTGATACGTATCAAGTGATTGTATTAAAGACATGAAGATTGATCCAAGAAACAAGTGAAGAAAAGCTATTTTGCTGAAACTCGACAGATAGCTCGACAAAAAGCTACTATCAAGATTTAATAGGCAGCTCGACACAAGCTCAATCTATCTAGCTTTATGAACTCAGAATTTCCAAATCTGAATTTCGGCCCATGTTGACATATTTGTTTAGGGTTTCTTTTCCCACAACCCTAGACATATATAAGGCCTATTTTAAAAGCCGTCAGTTACGGATACAGAGACCAAGAGTTTATTTTTCTTTGTAAGATGCTGTTGCGTTTGCACATCATAGGATTTTGAAACCAAGTACTTCTTAACCTTCATTGTTAACGAAGTGAAGAATTTTGTAGCCAACAACCATTCAATTTGCTAGAGTTAGTCAAGTATTGGGATCCATGCAAAGGAGTTAGTCACAAATTGAAGATTTGTGCAACAAAGGAAAGAAGGCTACTACAAGATCAAGTCCAACTGGGTATTGGAACAAAGGTTCAACTGTAGGTTGGTATTTCAAGATAGGCCAGGGTAGTGGTAAGATTCCTTATACTTATAACTGCATGATTGCTGATTAGCGGATTCTTGGGAGTGGTGACCTTAAATCATCCAGTGGGATTTTTGCCTTGCGAGAGGTTTTCTCCATTTGTCAACAAATCACCATGTCAAACTTATTTTCCACTGCATTTAGCATTTTTGGTGATTTGTTGGTGTCTCCACGATTTGCATACAATTTAACCTAATTAATCAACTTGGGTAATTAAATTAATTAATCGGAGTCAAGCTATCTTAACCCAACAAAAAAAAATAAAATTCAAGAATAATCAATGTATTTTTCTTCTGTTGATGAGGTAATTCATCACATTATCTTTCCCCCTTCGTGGGACAATTCATATGCATATATAATTTTAGCATTTGCTTGTTAATTTCCCCCTTGGAAACAGCACTACCTCAAAACTTTTTTCTTTTCTTATTCATAAAGAAAAGGGAAAAAAATTAATTTCTTGTTGAGCTAATCTAGTTCATCTTTTTCCACCTGAGAGGGATTAATATTGTTAGTTTTTATTTAGTGCTGGCAATTTTGTGTCAAAATTCCCTTGTAATTATCTTTCAAATAAGTTGTAATTGGGTTAGTTCAAGTGCTGAAAATTAAAGTTGCTAGAAGAAAAAATTTGGTTAAGTGAAATTGCAGTTTGGATTTTTGGTCTAGCGAGTTTGACACACGTTTGGCATTTGAAATTCATATAGGGACAATTTCGCCTAACACTTGCATGGCCTTTGGTCAACGAAAATTGGCATTTGAAATTTAATTAGGGACCGTGGGTCAACCAAAATCGCCAAAACAATGGAGAATTTTGTTACGAACTCTCTTGTTGTCTTAACCTTTACCCAACCTATATAAATAAGCCTTATTCCCTGCGATTTTGAACCCTAATTCCCATCTGAGCGTTGAGAGAAACCTATTCATTTGGTGGATTAGGTAAATTTCTCAAATATGATGTTGACCCACGTTTTACCTCCAACTTGCTTCTAAGTCTTTGCAGAACAATGTTAGCATCCATAATCCGTAGTCTTAAAAATTGAATCAAACCAATCGGTCCCAGTCTGATTCAATTGTGAAACAAAAGTTCAAAACCCATGTCAGTTTGGTCCACATCCTGAATAAAAAATTTTCAATTCTCAATAAATAAATAATTTTGGTATGTTTTGACCATTTTTTTAAAACTTTTTTTCTTTGCAACTTACCAAAAACTTTTTGACTTTTATTTGTTCAGGACATCATTATTATTATTATTATTATTATCTATAAAATCGAAGTTTTTGACTTTTTATTGACCTCTTCAGAGTCTGCCATATCATTATTATTATCATTTTTTTAAAATAAAATTATTTTTATTTAGTCCAAATTTAACAAGGAGTAAAACTCTATCTTTCTAATAAGTCCAACTTCAACTTAAACTCAAACTCATCATAATCATTTTTTTAAAACAAAATTATTATTTTTTTAGTCAAACTTAACAAAGAGTGAAACTCTATCTCTCTAACAAGTCCAACTTAAACTCAAACACAAACGTTGATAATTTATCTCCAAATTTGTGAGGTTAATCATAAACACTATAAAAGCAATGCTGATGATGCATGAAAATCGTTAGTGAATTGATGGTTCTTGATCGCACCAATGGGTACCTAGAGAATAAAAAAACAAGAACCAAACAGAAGGTACCGGTGGTGTACCAACCAAAGACCCTTTGAAGGTTAAGTCAGTGAATGAGAAATCTCCAAGAACTCCTCTAGTTAGGGATTTTTTGCGTACCAGGAAAAGGAGGAGGCATGTTGCTTATATAGTGATGTGGAGGAGACCTAGATCCCAGGAATATAGGGATTTTCCTTATAGGGAGAAGGTGGAGTTAATGTCATCAAGATCTTGGGGATACTTTTCATTCTAGGAAGGTGAAAATCGTGTGGTAGGTTCTTTGGGCGTGGTGCGCAAGATGTTTCCATATAAGAATATGTGTATAGATTATGTAAGGCCACATAGGACCCGTCAGTATGCTTCTCCGTTTGTCAGGTTTATCTGTTGGCCTAGTAGGGAGATGCACCTGTCAACTTCATATGGATCTGTCCATGTAGTCGTCGGCCTCTTGCTGGTGTAGGGTACAAGGTCTCAGTCAAATTCTTTTGAGACCGACGATTCCTTTGGGGCTGACGATTCTTCAAGACCGTCGGCTTTTGTCGGTATGATACCTTTTCCTTGACGGGCTCTGTCGTTTAAGGATCCTGATCTTATTACAGAAATACCCTTATCAGCTGTCTCTACTCTGCAATTTCGTCGACTATTCCTAATAGGTCTCAGAGTAATAAGGGTTTTTATGGGCATTAATTGTGTCATTAATAAGGTAGGTAGTTTTTACAATGAATGCTAAGTGACACGTGGTACTTGTGGATTGGCCTCGTTTCTAATCAAAAGCGTCGCTTTGTATATCGCGCCCCTTCGCCCTATAAATAGTTCTTCTTCCTCAGTTTTTATTTTTTACTTTATTTCCATCTTTTGAGAGCTGTAATCCTAAGCTGTTCCATCGCTGCTTCCGCGTTCATTCATCGTCTTGACCAGTGAGTAACCGTCGACTCCCTTCGTAAGTTTTTTTTCAATACTTCAATTTATTGCTTTTCTAGCTAGTCGTCGCTTTTAGAGACCTGTTGCACGAATAGGTTCTTAAAATACACCTGTCACTTGTAGGTGCATAAATGTCAGGTGATAAAGAAGTGACGAGTGAACAGTTGTCGTCAGTCTATGAGGGTGTGGGCTACGACAAAGTCTATCTATCGAGGCATGAGCCCTTGGAAGATTTGACATGGTCCCCAGAAAGGAAGCTGTCTGCCCATTCTCTTGTTGAGGAGGAAGAGGAGGAATACAAAGGGGATAAGGAGGAAGGAAAAGAGGATGAGGAAGACGAAGAGGGTGAGGGTGAAGAAGAAGGTGACGGTGATGAGGGAGAAGATTATGGGGAAGGTGATGGGGCTGTAGGCCAAGTAGACGAAGGCAAACATAGACCTTTCGTCCTTCCCTTGATATGGATGGTGAATGACTTCTACCCAACCATGTCCTTGAAGGTTTTCAACAATCTCCACAACTGTTATCAAATTCCTAAACACATCCCCTTACGATTGCCAAGGAAGTTTGAGAAGTGTTACTCGGGTTGGACAGCGGACGTGGGCATGTACGATGCTATTCACCGCTGGATTGAGGTTGCCATTGATGGAGCTACACCGTTAGCTCACTAACTATTTAGGCCTATCCATCAACCAGATTGCTCCGAATGCGTGGAGGATCTTTATTGGGGTCGAAGTGATATAGGACCAGTTGAGTGGTGGCAACCTTCGCCTCACTCCTGACGAGTTTTTCTATTGCTATAGGCCTTAGCAGATACACTCTTCTAAGGGTATTTATCACTTTCTGGCCAGGAAATCGTCGTTTAGGTTGGTGCCAGATATGCCCGACTCTAATAGAAATTGGAAGAATAGGTATTTCTATGTACAGGGGACGGACTAGGTATGTATACCCGAAGAGTGGGATAGTATGCCTTATGGGTTTGATAACACTTGGGAGTCGTCTGCGTTTGTTTTCTTTTATCCCGTCAGTTTTGATTATGTAACTGACCCACTACCTTTGATTTGTTTTCAGCTCAGGTCCGTCTGGAAGTTAGTGAAGAACATGAGAGCTTTCTTAAGTGAGTTTATGCAATTCCGCTTGAGCAAAGAAAGTGGAAGGATTTGGTCACACTTGACACCCTTTACACTTTTTGTGGTGGTCCAGAGTCAATGGTCGAAGCCCGACGGTTAGACACTTTTGCTCCTTAACGTAAGTTCCCTTCCATCCGTCTGCTCATTTTTTGACAGTCTATTCTAGCCCATTCGTTTCCCTTATTTCTTTTGTTATCTTTTTTTTCAGAAATGGATGCTGGTAGACGGAGGACCCTGGTGAGGAAGTCCACTGCTGCTTGCCTTAAGCAACAAAGGGAAATGTTGGCTTTTGCTCCTAAGGCAACACTCATTTCCAAAGCTGCTCCCAAAAGGAAGGGCACGGGCAAAGATGACCGTCCTACCAAGAAGGCGACGGGTCAATCTGCTTAGGCAAACCAAGAGGATCAGCTGTAGAAATCTCCCTCACCTCCCTATCATGGCGCCGACAAGGGCCTCATGTCAGCCCATGGCCCCGTTGTCTCTAGCCTCGTTTAGAGATTGGTGAGCCATAAGGCGTATGTCAGTGAGATAGTTAACTCAATCATCAAGGACACGGACTTGGACGAATGTGGTGAGCATGCCATTGAGGACCTAGGGGTTTCTGGCCATTTCAAACTGGCAAAGGTAAATATCTATCAGGTTTACTTTTCTCTTTTCTTTTATTTCTCCCTATTATAACCGTCGTCTTCTTGTATGCATTTTTGGTACTTCGTACTCAATAATTTCCCCATAAAATTAGAGAATAGTGGACAAATATTACCTCGATGATGCTTCAAATTAATCTCATAACATTAGAAGCAAATTATCGTCAATTCATATATGTTTTTAGATGGCGAGGTTGAGGTATGGACCAAGTCACTATCTTGAGACGATACACGCGTTTACAGGGTTTCTGGTGTAGTAAACTAAACATTGTGCGTGCTACTCCTAGGATACAACAACCTAGCCACCTTCATTGATTATCCTTCAAGCCTACACTGCTTGTAGGATAGGAAGCTCTTAATAATACTTTTCTTTTACCCAGAAATATATTGTGTAGAAAGTATGGTTGTATACATAAAAAAGTTTTGATCATTACCTAAGTCAAATCTTACAAAAATTCTGCCATTGTTCGGGCCAAATCATGAGTACTCACAAATCTCGAATATGGTTTTCACCCAACACCCCTTGACGAACAAAAGATCAAGTGATAGGAATATTTGGCATTCCAACCATGAAGCATCTAAGCACCTATTTAGGGACCCCCATTTTCACCACCTGCCAAACGGCCAGTGCATACCAATATTTAGTTGACAAAATTCTAAAGAAAATTGAAGGATGGCAGGCCAAATATCTTTCAATAGCAATGGCCGGCCATGCCATACTAGTTAAATCTTCGACGGCTTCCATCCCCATCTATGCCATGCAAACAACACTACTTCCTAAAAAAGTTAGTCAACAATTAGACAAATTAAGTTGCCAATTCTTATAGGGAGATACAAACCAACGGCGGAGTTGTCATATGGTTAGTTAGGACATAATAACCCTTCTGAAGGACGTAAAGGCTTTGGGGATACAATCGATTTGACATAGAAATCGAGCAATCCTTATGAACCAGGCCTTGCGCCTGTATCATAAGCCCAATATGCTCTGGGCCCAAGTCTTAAAAGCCAAATATTTCCCACATACAAGTCTATTTGAAAGTGCCAGAACCCCTAGAGGGTCCCATATTTGGAAAGCCTTGTTGACGGAATACAATGGTTACGAAATGGTATGAAATGGATAGTAGGGGATGGGCATACTATCAGGAAATGGGATGACCACTGGATCCTTAGGGGCACCCTCTGGAGTCGCATTGCAGGACCGCTAATGCAAAATGCAGAAAACCGTCGAGTTAGCTCATTGCGAAATAATTATACCTGGACTTTCAACTCTCTCTATGTTCCTCTCCCAACAAAACTTGAGCAACTTATTAGAAATATTCTAGTGGCACGGATTACCGGTTCCCAGATTCCTTTGTATGGCCCCATAATAATGGTATTTGCTCGATTAGTTCGGCATCAAAATTTTTATACTAACAAAAACAAGTGCCTCTGGATAAACAGTTGTGAAACTAGATATGGAAATTACATTGCCCCAAAATCCAACTATTCCTTTGGAAAGCAATGTGCAATCGAGTTCCCACAAGGCGGTATTTAGCCTTTTCTCGCCTAAATATTAATGAACAATGTCCTAGATGCAACAATCCGGAAACAACAATTCATATATTACATGATTACCCCTGGGCTAAGGAGGTTTGGGATCAATCCTTGGGGATCCTACCACTTTCCTTTTTTCACATGCCCTTACAAGCATGGCTATGGAGCAATGCTACTGCAGATAGTGTAATTTTGCACCAGCAACTCCCTTGGAAAATATATTTTCCCTTCCTATGTTGGAATTTATAGTTAGCCAAAAATGAACGAATTTTTAAAAACCAATCTCGATCCCAGCATAGCCTAGTCTACACAACGGTACAAGCAGCAACAGAATATTTTTTCTTAGCTAGTTCTGATAGACTAGTTCAAGTTAGGACCCTACAAATTATTAGATGGGCTGCACCAAATGAACCCTATATAAAGCTAAATACGGATAGTAGTTCCATAGGTAACCCAGGGATGGTCGGCGCAGGGGGACTACTACGTGATAGCTCAGGCTTATGGATATCAAGATTCTATCTAAATATGGGTATAGCAACTAACAATACGGCAGAGTTGGAAGCAGTTAAGCAGGGTCTTTTGTTAGCATGGGAATTGGGATTCAAATTTACCCAGCTTGAGATTGATTCTGTAACAGTTTTATCCTGGTTAACTAATACAAATTCTACTTACCCTCCTGATGTGTTGTCTGTAACATGGGAGGTGCAGGCGCGCCAAATATATCGTGAAGTAAACGAATGCGTGGATGCCCTAGCGAAACAGGGAACCCACTGACAGCATCTTTTGGCTGTCTATAATACCTGTCCCAGTTTTGTATACCACTGCTTAGTAAGGGATTTGGCCGGCCTCGGTAGTAGTAGACTATGTGCTCGAAAGTCAGATAATGATATATATATATATTTCACCTCAGCTGACCACGACCAAAATATATATATATATATATATATATTTTAGTTTTTTTTTTAGAGTGATATATTTTTTAGTTAAGTGGGAAACTTTATAGCATTGCTTTGTGGTCAGAATAAGTTCAATGAAATTAATGCCCTAGCTTCTTTTCATATATCATATGACTAAACGTATATGGAAAATTGACATTTGAAGGGAAAAGTTTTAACGTATTTGGTAAGGAAATATTGCCATATACATTAAGCCACTATTCATTTAGTCAATAGCATTTATATCAGCCAACCCATAATAGAAGGTTTTTATTTTCAAAAATAAATTTTGTCATAAAGAGAATAAAACTGACAATTATTTGAATTTATTAGCATTATATTTAAATTTCAATTGTGTAACAAAGAAACTCATATAGCCATCAACGTAACAATTATCGAAAAAGAAAATTTAATATTTTTATCAAAATAATCCAACACATAGTGTTTATCAAAATATATAAATTTTGGTAATTTTTATTTTAAATGTGTGACAAAAAACTAAAACTTAAGGTAAAAGTTAGATTATTTATTGAAAAACTGAGATAAAAAGCAAAAAAACAAGAGACTTTTGAACTCTTAGAGGGCGTTGGGTTCGCTACGATGAGTCCTTGATGTAATGCACATTATGATGATATGACATTAAGGGTATGTTTGGTAACTATTTTTTGCCCTTATTTTCTGTTTTCAAAAACAAATTTTCTATTTTTGTGATTAAAAAACTTGTTTGGCAACTCAAAATGAGCAAAAAACAAAACTTGTTCTCAAAACTCAATTTGTGAAAGAAACTGAAAACATGTAAAAGGCTGTTTTCAATTTCTAATTTTCAAAAGTCAATAAAAACAGACATTTAATTTAATGAATCTATTTCATTTAGTGAGTTAGTATTAATTATTAAAGTTCAAATCCTAGTAACAACATATTTTAGCATTTTCTATTTTTTTCTTCAAAAAACTATCTTTTTAATTTCAACTAACTAAACATATTTTTTATTTCAAAAATACAAGAAAATTGTTTTTTCTTTATATTCCCAAAAACAAGTTTTTAAAAATAGAAAACAAAAACTATTACCAAACATAACCTAAGGTTTTTGGTTTATTTTATTTTTCTAACATTACCATAATCTAAAATTACAAAATATATCATATCACCTTAATCTCGTTATCTTCCTAAATAATATAATGTTCTATTCTTGTATTGAGATGACATTAATGTAAGATTACAATAATGTAAGGGTATATTTGGTACACTAAATGGGGATTAAGTCAAGAATTGTAATCTTTATTGCTAATAATAAAATGTGTTGTAATGTAATAACTAAACCTATTCATTAGTTTGGTTGTGAGTTATAACATTAGAATGAAACTTAACATTTATTTTTAGGAAATTTCTTACTCATACAATTATATCTCCTTCAAAATTGTTTTTTTTTTTTTTTTAATTTTAGAGAGATATGTGTTATTTTTTATGATTTTTTATTTTTATAATTGTTAGATATATATAGAAAGTTTGTTTATTTGAAAATATATTAAGTTTTGAAATTATTGCACTTACTAAGGAATAGCTAATACAACCTTTTAAAGAGGAATAGTTATTCCTCATTTTGAATAATAGCTATTTATAAGGAATGATTATTCTTTGTAATAAAAACATAACCAAACCATAAGAATAACTATTAAATTACAACGCCTATTACAATTTACCAAACATGCCCTAAGGTTATGGTATAATGTAATATTACAGTAAACGTAGCTTAATGCATCCTAACCACCTTCCTCCCTTCTAAGGCTGTCAAAAGTCAAATTGTTTATGTGTCCTACTATGAACTGGTCAGTTCTATAAATTTTTTTTTTAATTTTTAAAATCCATCCCTCTGTGGCTAAAGTCAAATGTTGCTTTTATCTTACTAATTGTCCAAATTTGAAAATAAAGCTAAGTCAGCCCCAAGATAACAATTAAACTGGTCAGTTCTATAAATTTTTATGTTAAATGTGTCCACTAAATACTTCTTAGTTTAAGGGGCAAATAACAATTAAACAAAATAAATCCTACTAGGCTACTGTGTAAAAAAGATGAAGGTTAATTTCACTTTTTCCTCAATTACTTCGTCCATTTCAATCCACCTTTTAAACTTTAAAATCGATCAGTGTCCTCCTTAAATTTAAAAAAAAAAAGTAAATTACCTTCTGCCATTACTAAATTTTGCTAAAATTTCAAATTTTTTTAAATGACATGGAAAAATTTGCTTACTTTCAATACAATAGGAAACATTACTCGGTTTTAAAGTTTAAAGAAGGATTGAAGTGTACCTAATAATTAAGGAGTATTTGATAATAGGTCCTAGTCATGATCACTGTTTTGGGGGGGGGGGGGGGGGGGGTGGGGTTGAGGGAGGAATAGAGGGAATCGTTGGATTCAAACCAAAAAAGGCCATTTACGTCGTTGACAGTTTCAAAGGAGGTGAGCTCAGAGAAAGGGGATGAAAGAGAGGGACAACGGTAAAAAACAAGGATGCCCTTTGTTTCCAAGGATGCTGATTTTTTGAGCAATCACCACCATCGGGATTCATAGGGTTAAATCATAGAGTACTTGCTGAATGGTTTTGAAGATAGACATGGTCGAGTTGTAAAGGTGTTTGGACTTTTTTGGGGGTTTTGATTTGTTAATTAGTGGGATTTCATAGTTATAATTAGGTTATGAATTGAAAATGTTTTATGAAGTGTATTTTTTTTTTTTTTTACTTTAAATGATGATTTTTAGAATTGTTGTCATACTTTTGCTAATTACTCTTCCTCTTTAGGAACTAAGATAATGATTCACATATTTTATGATTATTCTCACTCTTCAAATTAAGAAATCGGGTTCAAGATGTTTTTTTTTTTTTTTTTTTTTTTTTTTTTTTTTTTTAATTTGGGCATTTGATCCTAATAATTCTTAACATTTATTTTTTTAACTCAGTTTGATCTATTTAGAAAATTTGGTATCTTTGTGCTTATGAAGGGTTTATTGGGCATTCTAATATATACAATGCACTAACTTTTAAAAAAATTATCAATTAATTAACTATGAGGTACACTTTAATCCATTCTAGAATTTAAAATCGAGCAATATCCATCATAAGTATTAAAAATTAGCAAATTACCCCTTACTATTAAAAGAAAAAAAAATTTGAATTTAACCGAATTTAGTAAAAACAGTGGATAATTTGATAGCTTCCAATTCTTTAAGACATTGGTTGATTTTAAAATTTGAGGGATTTAAGTGTAACCCATAGTGAGGTGAAAATGGCCAAATACCACCATTTTGTAAAATTTGTAGCAAAAAAGCACTGTTTCGGAAATAAATGGGAATCTACCACTTTTTATGTACTCGAGCTCACTAAACTCAAGTTCTAAACAGTACTCGAGTCTACTAAACTCGAGTTCGTAGTTTCATTTCACCGTGGCGCTGCTAACCTGGAATTTGTGCAATTAGAAAAAAATAATGTGGTACTCGAGCTTGTTAAACTAGAGTTCCATGCAACACAATACTCGAGCATACCATGCTCAAGTTCTTTGTAAATAAAGTGGCGTTTATTTTTTCTTCTACGGTACTCGAGCTTGGTAAACTCGAGTTCCTTATAACTTTTCTTTTTTTGGATAATCGACAAATAAACATAAACTTAAAAATAAATAGTTTTTTTTTATTTTATGGAACTCGAGCTTGGTAAACTCGAGTTCCTTATAATTTTTTTTTTTTTTTTGGATAATCTACAAATAAACCTAAACTTAAAAATGAGTAGTTTTTTTATGTTTTTATGGAACTCGAGCTTGGTAAACTTGAGTTCCGTATAACTTTTTGTTTTTGGATAATCGACAAATAAACATAAACTTAAAAATAAGTAGTTTTTTATGTTTTTATTTATTTAAATAGAATCATTGTAAAATATAGATATTTTAATTTCAAAATACAAATTTTTAGGCCACTCATACCCCTTGTTCATTCATTTTTACCACACTCATCAATTTCTTACTTCTCGGAAGCGTTATGGTCAAATTGGTTAAAATATTGGGGTTAAAGAAAAATATCACTCTATTTTTAGCCATGGGCACACCGAAAGAAGTTTAAGCTGCATATTGTTACTTTATCAATCCTATTTAGAATTACCGTATGATCAAATGATTGATAAGTATTGCAGAAAGAGTGGACCACTCGGATATAAAGAAGAACTTAAGCTTTACCACATCAAGATATGTAAGTTCTTCACTTGCAGTGTTTCTAAGAGGAATGTGAAACATTTTTTTTTATGTATATCTAAATGTTTGGCTGATGATGTGAAAGTCGCTTTGGCAACTTTTTTTCTTGGCGAGTTGTAGCACCCCATGTTTAGATATTGTTCACTGTTTTCTTATAAAACACCAAGTGAAATTTCTAAATTTAAAAACTAAATCTGAATGCTTTTTAATGTTTGAATTTCACAATAATCGAATCTAATTTTCTGCATTGATAAAATCTGTTTCTACATTAATAAAATTTGCTCTCTACACATCATGTCTACTGTATATTCAAAACTGCTTACTGCATTCATAAAATCTATTTTCTGCATTAATTAAAACTGTTCATTGTTTTCTCATAAAAATTGTTCACTGTTTTCTGCATAAACTATTTCTAGCATTTTGCATAAAATTATTTTCTGTTCAGCATTATTTAAAAAATTGTTCACTCTTTTTTCTGCATAAATTATTTTATGTTCACTATTTAAAAAATTATTCACTGTTTTCTCATAAAACACTTAGTGAAATCGTAATTTCTAAATTTAAAAGCCAAATCTGAATGCTTTTTCATGTTTGAATTTCACAATAATCGAATCTATTTTTCTTCATTGATAAATTCTGTTTCTACATTAATAAAATTTTCTCTCTGCACGTCATGTTTACTGTATATTCAAATCTGCTTACTACATTCATAAAATCTGTTTTATGCATTAATTAAAACTATTCATTGTTTTCTAATAAAAATGTTCACTGTTTTTTGCATAAACTATTTCTAAGATTTTGCATAAAATTATTTTCTGTTCAGCATAATTTAAATAATTGTTCGCTCTCTTTTCTACATTAATTATTTTATGTTCATTATTTAAAAAATTGTTCACTGTTTTCTCATAAAACACCTAGTGAAATCGTGATTTCTAAATTTAAAAGCCAAATCTAAATGCTTTTTCATATTTGAATTTCACAATAATCGAATCTATTTTTCGGCATTGATAAAATCAGTTTCTACATTAATAAAATTTGCTCTCTACACATCATGTCTACTGTATATTCAAATCTGCATACTGCATTCATAAAATCTGTTTTCTGCATTAATTAAAATTGTTCATTGTTTTCTCATAAAAATTATTTACTGTTTTCTGCATAAACTATTTCTAGGATTCTGCATAAAATTATTTTCTGTTCAGCATTATTTAAATAATTTTTCACTCTCTTTTCTGCATAAATTATTTTATGTTCACTATTTAAAAAATTGTTCACTGTTTTCTCATAAAACACCTAATGAAATCGTGATTTCTAAATTTAAAAGCCAAATCTGAATGCTTTTTCATGTTTGAATTTCACAGTAATCGAATCTATTTTTCTACATTGATAAAATCTGTTTCTACATTAATAAAATTTGCTCTCTGCACATCATGTTTACTGTATATTCAAATTTGCATACTGCATTCATAAAATATGTTTTCTTCATTAATTAAAACTGTTCATTGTTTTCTCATAAAAATGTTCACTGTTTTTTGCATAAACTATTTCTAGGATTCTACATAAAATTATTTTCTGTTCAGCATTATTTAAATAATTGTTCACTCTCTCTTATGCATAATTTTTTTATGTTCACTATTTAAAAAATTGTTTACTATTTTCTCATAAAACACCTAGTGAAATTGTGATTTTTAAATTTAAAAGCCAAATCTGAATGCTTTTTTATGTTTGAATTTCACAATAATCGAATCTATTTTTCAGCATTGATAAAATTTGTTTCTACATTAATATAATTTGCTCTCTGCACATCATGTTTATTGTATATTCAAATTTGCTTACTGCATTCATAAAATCTGTTTTCTACATTAATTAAAAATGTTCATTGCTTTCTCATAAAAATGTTCACTGTTTTCTGCATAAACTATTTCTAGGAATCTTCATAAAATTATTTTCTGTTCAGCATTATTTAAATAAATGTTCACTCTCTTTTCTGCATAAATTATTTTATGTTCACTATTTAAAAAATTGTTCACTGTTTTCTCATAAAACACCTAGTGAAATTGTGATTTCTAAATTTAAAAACCAAATTTGAATGCTTTTTCATGTTTGAATTTCACAATAATTGAATCTATTTTTCTACATTGATAGAATCTGTTTCTACATTAATAAAATCTATTTCTATTACTGTATATTCAAATCTGCTTACTGCATTCATAAAATCTATTTTCTACATTAATTAAAACTATTCATTGTTTTCTCATAAAAATGTACACTGTTTTCTGCATAAACTATTTCTAGGATTTTGCATAAAATTATTTTTTTGTTCAGCATTATTTAAAAATTTTATTTTCTACATAAATTGTTCACTATTCACCAGCATGCGTGAATAGCTTCCAGACAAATCAAGACAGTCCAGACAGATACAGACAGAAGTTCAAAAGTTACTATTGTTTATTAGTATGCGTAAAAAGAGATCTGATAGATTCCCGAGATCTGAAAGATTCCTAGACAGACGCAAACAGACTACTACTCATCAGTACTAATTTTCATACCATCGACAGATTAACTTGAGTTAAATTTACCTACTCAGGTTACTTTACCATGATTCATTTCACCTATAAAAGAGACGGACTATGAAGACAGAAGACAAGTTTCTAAGTTTCTAAGATTCTAAGCTTTTAAGTTCCAAGTTTTAGAAAGCCTTTTGTAATAGCTTTCCCTCTCCCTCAGAAAGACTTTTGTACTCTCTCCCCATCTTGTAATCTTGTAACCTTTCTCTTCAGCCAGTTTTATTTTCAAGCTTGTATCAAAGACAGCAGTTTGTTTTCAAGTTTATCAAAGACTGAAGTTTTTATTCAAGTAAGATTTTACTAGTTTCTGTTTTCATATTCCATACTCCATTTTCACCTAATTTTGAATATATCTATTTTGCTATTTTCTTCTTTATTATCTATTTTATCATTGTTTATGCTGCCATATTATTGTTGTGCTCTCTCCTGGATAGTCATTGGTATTAAAGCATCTGAATCATAAAACACCTAGTGAATAGTGAATAATTTATGCAGAAAAACAGTGATTAATTTTTCAAATAATGCTGAATAATTTTTTGCAAAATCCTAGAAATAGTTTATACAGAAAACAGTGAACATTTTTATGAGAAAACAATGAACAGTTTTAATTAATGTAAAAAACAGATTTTATGAATGCAGTAAACAGATTTGAATATACAGTAAACATGATGTAGCACCAATTGTAGCATGAGTAGTTTTTTGAAGACACGTCACCAGCCCGCTACTGTAGCACCAACTGTAGTCATACGAACCACATGCGCCAACAGACGCCATTGTTTCACACGTGCTGCTCAACAGCTCGACACGATTTCACACACTGTCTAGTCATATCATCTACATTCACATGAATACTTAAATATATGAATAATCGTACCCTAGTGCTAGGGACATAGCACTGTGTCAATTAAATATGATGCTCTGTTTAAGAAAACTGCAACTATCACCCACATCTTCAAATCTCACTGTGACATTGGGATCATTTAAAATCCAGTTCATGTAGTGTTTTTCCAGTCTGTATTGACATGACAAGCCCTAATAACTGAAATTATAATGCTTGGAACATGAAATGTGGTTATAAATGCACCACAATAATGATCTTATTTCTACCCCACTAACTTCGTAAATTGACTAAGCTATGAGTCGCAACGCCTCAACATCAGATCGTACAATGCAAAACAAGTTTGGATCTACTTCAACAAATGGATTATCACAAGTTCCAGTAGATCAACAACTACAGACATACACAGACCACTATAGAGGGAAATGGGTTGGAAAGAAGAGAGATTTCCTTAATATGCCAATATACACATATGAGAGTCTTGGAAGCGTCGGGCACATCATGGTCGGCAAACCTACAAAACTAAGTACAAATACCACCGCAATAGAGTTCACCGTAGCAAAACCACCATGGTCAACCCTATACGAGAAGAGGTGTGAGTTGGAGGTGTATTGTCGATGGCACGAGTTACGAGTTCCTAAGGCACGCTCAGCCGAGTTATCTAGAGATGAACCTGCCAACATTCTTGCTTGTCTTGAACAAGAGAATAATCAAATGCAAAGGCGATCAGACCGTTTTCATGCAATCCAAAAAGCTAGGAAGCATCTAAAGAGGAAGTCGCAAGAGTGAGCCATCAAGTCTATTAATGAAATTACTGTGTTAGATGATGAAAAGATATTCTAGGCTTCTCAGATTCAAGCACTGATGATTTTCAAAAATTTTCACCTACGAACATTAGATGTTGTTGTTAATGTCTACACGTTCTGTGCAATACAGAATGTTGTTGTTAATTTCTGACAACTGATGATTATATACATTCAACTTTTGCAAATCTAAAAAATAACTGTTCATTAGTTTTGGCTAAGTTTATATGAAATCACTTGCTCATTTTTTCCCTGCTATTCTTTGTTGCTACATATGATTCTTGTGCTTTGATTGGACAATGTCCTCTGCTTTGTAATGTAGGAAACCACACAAACTCATCCAAACCACACAGACCAACCACTCTTTCACAAAAAACCATATGGCTCCTAAAGCAAGGACTCGCCACGTGAATACACAAATATGCAACCCTTTGCAATGCATCGTTTTCAAGGATGCAAAGCATCCCTAGAAAGTTTATGCATCAATTTTTGGGGTGAGCTGTGTCCACCATTAGCTCCCATAATCAAACGTATATGACCACGATGTTTAATCGAACAGTCAAGTAAATATGTATTCAAAATCTGCAACGTAACAATAATTGGCTACGATTACAAAATATATTTCAGTGTTTCAAGCTGTGGGGCTGCTTAATTTGTAAAAGTGATGGTTTTGAGAGCAAAGTGATGCTTTTAATGTACATATTTATAGATGTGATTGTTTGACAACTCAATTTTAGGGTTCAAGATGGCTTTACCATGTGCTATTGCTTCTAATTAGTAGTCATGGATTATGGGAAGAGCGTTTTGACTAGCATCCTTGAAAATGACCAAAGATAATAAACAGCTCGACACTGTTGAGCCCTGACTAGAAGTACCCATGTGCTATTACTTCTAACCAGTAGTCACAAATTATGGGAAGAGCGTTTTGATCAGCATCTTTGAAAATGACCAAAGATAATTAACAGTTCTACATGTGCTACTCAACAACTCAGCACTGTTAAGCCCTGACCAGAAGTACCCATCCACACTCACGTGAATACACAGATATGCAACCCTTTGTAATGCACCATTTTCAAGGATGTAGAGCATCCCTGGAAAGTTTATGCATCAATTTTGGGAGTGAGCTGTCCACCATTCCTACAATGATGTTCGCAGTGCTGCATGTGCTGCTCAATGATTTGGTACGTTCTTTGATTTTCCATTGAGTTTACACGATTTTGTTCATTCAACGATTTCGAATTTTTCAACAAATTCGGATGATCAATACATTAGTACACAGTTTTCCATTTAATTTTCATGATTTTGTACATTTAACGAATTCAAACTTTTCAACAAATTCAGACCATTTGTACATCTAATTTACACAATTTTATTTTGTACTTTCAAGATTTTATTCATTCAACGAATAAATTTTGTTTTTTACAAATTCGAACGATCTGTACATCTAATTTACACAATTTTCTTTTGAATTTTCATGATTTTGTACTTTCAACGAAATCAAATTTCTCAAAAAGTCCAGAATATTTGTACATCTAATGTACACAACTCTCCATTGAATTTTCACGATTTGGTATGTTCAACAATTTCGATTTTCCATTAATATTTCACGATTTTTTACGTTCAAAATTTTCAAAATTTTCATCAAATCAGGATGATTAGTACATTAGTACACAGTTTAAATTGAATTTTCACGATTTTGTACATTTGACGACTTCAAATTTGGAAACAAATTTGGACGATCTGTACATCTAATGTAATTAATTTTCCATTGAGTTTACTCAATTTGGTATGTTCTTCAATTTTCATTTGAATTTTCACAATTTTGCACACTCAGTGAATTCGAATTTTTAAACAAATTCGTACTATCTATACATCTAATGTACACAATTTTTCCTTGAGTTTTCACAGTTTTGTACATTCAACGAATTCAAATTTTTAAACAAATTCATACGATCTGTACACCTAACATACATACTTTTCCATTGAATTTTCATTATTTTGTACTTTCAACGAAGTCAAATTTCTCAACAAGTCTAGACTATCTGTACATTTTATGTACACCTTCACGATTTGGTACGTTCATTGATTTTTCATTGATTTTTCCCGAATTTCTACATTTAACTAATTCAAACTTTTTTACAAATTCGAATTATTCAAGGCATTTACCATTAGGTGATTTATACGAATCATTCATTTTTCTTTCATGGAGTTTGTCCATTATTCATATGGTTACATATTTAAAAAAACACAAAAACCATTTGAGTGCAATAACCACGCCAATGCTAAAAACAATTTATGCAGAAAACAGTGAACAATTTTTATAAGAAAACAATGAACAGTTTTAATTAATGCAAAAAACAGATTTTATAAATACAGTAAGTAGATTCGAATATACAGTAAACATGATGTGCAAAGAGCAAATTTTATTAACGTAGAAACAGATTTTATCAATGCAGAAAAACAGATTCGATTATTGTGAAATTTAAACATGAAAAAGCATACAGATTTGGCTTTTAAATTTAGAGAACACAATTTCAGGAGGTGTTTTATAAGAAAACAGTGAACAATTTTTTAAATAGTGAAAATAAAATAATTTATGCAGAAAAGAGAGTGAACAATTTTTTAAATAATGATGAACATAAAATAATTTTATGTAGAATGCTAGAAATAGTTTATGCAGAAAGCAGTGAACATTTTTATGAGAAAACAATGAACAGTTTTAATTAAAGAAGAAAACAGATTTTATGAATGTAGTAAACAGATTTGAATATACAGTAAACATGATGTGCAGAGAGCAAATTTTATTAATGTTGAAACAAACTTTATCAATGCAGAAAAACAGATTCGTTATTGAAAAATTTAAACATGTAAAAGCATACAGATTTGGCTTTTAAATTTAGAGAACACAATTTAATGAGGTGTTTTATGATTAAACAATGAACAATATCTAAACATAGGATGCTACAACCCGTCAAGAAAAAAAGTTGCCAAAGCGACTTTCACATCATCAGCCAAACATTTAGATATACATAAAAAAAAAATGTTTCACATTCCTCTTAGAAACATTGCAAGTGAAGAACTTACATATCCAGATGTGGTAAAGCTTAAGTTCTTCTTTATATCCGAGTGGTCCACTCTTTCTGCAATACTTATCAATCATTTGATCATACGGTAATTCCGAACAGGATTGACTCTTTTTGCAATACTTATCAATCATTTGATCATACGGTAATTCCGAACAGGATTGATAAAGTAACAATATGGAGCTTAAACTTCTTTCGGTGTGCCCATGGCTAAAAATGGAGTAAGATTTTTCTTTAACCCCAATATTTTAACCAATTTGACCATAACGCTTCCGAGAAGTAAGAAATTGATGGGTGTGTTAAAAATGAATGAACAATGGGTATGACTGGCCTAAAAATTCATATTTTGAAATTAAAATCTCTATATTTTATAATGCTTCTATTTAAATAAATAAAAAAAATAAAAAATAAACTACTTATTTTTAAGTTTATGTTTATTTGTCGATTATCCAAAAAAAAAAAAAGGTTCTAAGGAACTCGAGTTTACCAAGCTCGAGTTCCATAAAAACATTAAAAAAAAAAAAAAACTACTTATTTTTTAAGTTTATGTTTATTTGTCGATTATCCCAAAAAAAAAAAAAAAGTTATAAGGAACTCGAGTTTACCAAGCTCGAGTTCCATAAAAACATTAAAAAAAAAAAACCTACTTATTTTTAAGTTTATGTTTATTTGTCAATTATCCCAAAAAAAAAATTATGAAGAACTCGAGTTTACCAAGCTTTAGTACCGTAGAAAAAAAATAACCGCCATTTTATTTACAAAGAACTTGAGTTTGGTATGCTCGAGTATTGTGTTACATGGAACTCGAGTTTCCTAAGCTTGAGTACCACTTTATTATTTTTTAATTGCACAAATGTCAGGTCAGCAGGGTCACGGTGAAATAAAACTAGGAATTCGAGTTTAGTGAGCTCGAGTACATAAAAAGTGGTAGATTACTATTTATTTTTGAAACAGTGCTTTTTTGCTACAAATTTTGTAAAATGATGATATTTGGCCATTTTCAAACCTACAGTGAAGTGGGGAAATGTTTGTGCATGTGTGTGTAATGAGTAATGAGAGAGAGGTGAAATGCAATTAACCCAAAAGATAATGGGTCCCTTCAAGCTGCCGAAACCACTCAACAAGTCACAGTAATTGCGAAATTCGCTATGAGCACATGGGAATCATGAGAACCCACGTGAAAATAGTAGATGCTTTTGCCGTTAAAAGATTAGACTATGGGTATGGCTGGACAGAGTTGAAAGTCCAACTGGCTTGCGCACGCACGCTATAATATGAATAGAACACAGCACAACAGGCAGCCCAAGACGTCAATAAAATAATCCCAAACGAAGTCGATGGATGGCAAAAAAGTAAGCAATTTTAACAAGATGGGCAACGTCAACCCCAAAAGTCTCCTTTTTTATTTATTTATAAAGAGCTAGTTCTATCTAGCTGTACAAAACTGTGAATAACTTTGAATCTCTTTTCTTCTTCATTTCATTTTTAGTATTACAGGTAATCAGACTCTCTCTCCCTCTCTGTTTCTCTTTTCATATTTTAGCTTTGTGATTTCACTTATTCTTCTTCTTCTTATTATTATTATAGTCTTCTTGGTTTGACTACAATGAATTGCAATCAAAACTAGATATATGAACTCTGTTGTGCCTTTTTTGTTATTTTTGAAATTGTGGGTATCTTGAATTTGATATTTTGGAAAGGTGTGTAGATATATTTTCTGGTAAATTAACTAACTTTTGGTATTCTGTTTCAATTTGGACATGGACCACCATTGAAAACCAAGAATTCTAATATATGTATGTTGTATATTGCATTAGTCTATCAACAAATGCTCTCTTTGATTGCAAAACATAGAACTTTCAAGTGCTACTATTTATTTTTAATGGGTATGCACTTATATGGTTGGAGAACTATGCTTATTTAAGAATCCTAATATTGAGTAGTTGAATATGAAACAAGTTACTTGTTATGCACTCTGTTTAGAAATTTAGAGGATGGTTTCTCTGAAATAAATTATCCATTTCCGTTTGGCCTTTTGAGCTATGCAAAGTTTATCACCTCAGTATTACTGAAACCCAGGTAAATCTTGTCTTAAGAACTCCAACCAAGACTAGCAGTAAATTTTGTTGTGTCTAATTTATTGACTCCCAGTGCTGTCGAGGTTGCTGCTATGCATTACTTTTGAGGAGCTCTTCAGTGAGGAACCCAGGGGTAGAACTCACCATTGAAAAGGGGCTTGTAAGAGAAGGGTGCCCAAGAGCTTATATCCATGTAGGTCACTAGGATTTACGCTCAAGAGCTTATAAATACATGGTTAAGCTTATACTTAATCCATGTGGGACACTAGAATTATAACATAAATGTTTCAAACTCAAGGGTAGAACTCACCCTTGGAAACTAGCTTGCAAGTTGCAAGGAGAGGGTACCCAAGAGCTTATAAACACATAGTTAAGCTTATATTTAATCTATGTGAGACACTAAGATCATAATAGAAAAGATAGTTCATTACAAAAGGTTTTACGCATAACTCATATCTGTTCCAATTGATAATGTTATTTTCCTTTTTTTTTTTGGGTATTTTCTGATTTTATTTAAGAATGGAATGATTTGAAACAAAATTATGATTTGCACACTATGTTGAGGTATATTTTTCTTGAAATCGGTAGGTGATAATCAACATATGGGAAATGGGGAATCAACACCTGATGATCTTCCCAATGCTTTTCAGCATTATCCACCTTCTTATGCAGGAAGTTCAATGGATGCACACCATCGACATCAGCCACACACATCATATATAGCCGATAATTTCACCTCTTTGGATCAGGTTTTCACTGTTACTTAGACTTGCTGATTGGATTTGTGAAGCCATTAAATATTAAATATTGCTGGACGCCATTTCATTATTAGCAAAATGTTTTTAGTGTTTTATTCATTTATTTTCACTAGACATTTAAGGTGCCCCTTTAGTAATTGAACAGCATGGAGCATCAGGAAGTGAGACCATACAATTCAAATAAAATGGCGATGATCATCTTGGAAGTTAGCGGTCATCTAAATTATCATCAATATTGACTTTCCATTTACATCTGAAAATCTTTTGAATTATGCATATAGGGTCTTCTTTTCTTGATTAATAAGGCAAAACCTATGAGAGTTTTCCATTGTATGTTTTTGTGCAAAATTTAACTTAAAAGAAGAAATTAATTTTGTAATTTGGATATAAAAAACAACATGAGCATTACTCTTTTTAAATGACCCTACCCCACTTCTTGAATTTTCTCCAGTCTGTCCACATTTTCTTTCTCCTGTTCTCTCAACAAAATCTATAAGGCACATGAAGGTGTTTTCTAAGAGGTTACTGCCAAACTAAGCCAACAACCAACCAAGCGTTAGCTCAAAAGCACCAAATGAGTCCACCTTTGCATTCATTTTATGTAATTAACAGAATGCAACTTGTTTCAGGTTGGAGTGGTTTAAACCATAAAACCAAAATTGTTCCTTGTTTCTTGTGTGTTGTGAACCTGACCCTACTAAGCCTTAAACTGATTACTTCTACTAAACCTAGGCCTGAAGGTTTTTCTCCTGGTTGAGGTTACCATATAGGGGAGATTGCTTTGAGTTTTACGAGAAATCAAAGCTCATCTGCCGGGATCTAGTCCATTTGTCTACACAACAAGCATTTAAAAAGCATTTAGTAATCATCATGCTATCACTATTCACCCCTAATTAATCTACTTTTGACCAATAACACTAGAGATTGATCAGTTAAGATTACTTCACTGAGGGGTGAGCAATTTTCAGTTCCATGCTTTCATCAATACAAGAAATCATTACTTTCTTGCCATATCCTCTTTTACCAATCAGGCTTCTGAATTTTCAGTTTTGTGCTGTCATCAATATAAGAAATTATTAATTTCTTGCAATATCCTCTTTCACTAATTGGGCTTCTGTTAGTCATCTTTCTTTCTAGAATATATGGTCTGAGCATTGGGTGGTAGGAAGTGATGCCATTTGGAGGAACATACTGTAATGTGATAGAGTTTTCAAAAGAAAGTATGCTCTCAGTAAGAGAGCGTATGAGTCTAACTAAGCTACAAAACAGTTGGTACAAAGAAGTTGATCCTCTTGATAATTTCCTGCGTTCTATCAGACCCCTGCTTTAATGGCATAATAGCTGGAATGGTTGATGTGAAAGACATTTGTAAGCAATCTGGGAAACTTATGTGTTATCCAGTGAAATGGAAAATTGTTTTGTCATAAGATGACACTTTCCAATTTAAGTAGGTTTTGTCTGGAAATTGGATCGGTTTGAGCTTCAGGGTGATACTTTAAGGATGGGGAGCTTTGGAACTGTTTGGAAGTTCTATTTGTTAGAATGGTCCATATATCTTGCAAACATTTGATTGATGAGTTTATTAAGCTTGGCTATAAATTCTATAATGTGATAGGGAACTGCTTCATTTAGTACGGCTGGACTTACACATGCACACAGGGTTCTTGAACCCACAACCTTACTCTCCACCTTTCTCTTACATGAAGAGGAGGTATCATTTTAGCTAGAGGTCATTGGCATGGTTGGACTGCTATTCTTTGAACATGTTTGAGTCTTGAGAAATTGGTGGAAGAAAAAACATCATAAGGTCTTCAAGAATTTTATTTTGAAGCACCTTTAGAGTAAATGGCATGTCCCATATCAATGAGGACTGTCCCCCCAAATATCAATTATCAATTTTTTTTTTTAAGTTTTGTATATGGTACTCTAGTTACCTAGTAGATACTCTATTTATATGAATCAATGGAAGAATGATTGTGCCCGAGTCCATTACTAAAGGAAATGTATATGACAGATCTAGTAATGATAAGGTTGAAACTATAATTATAGCTATACGGTCCATCTTCATGGTGCACGTCCAATTATATGTTAAATAGGTAATTTAGAGCCTGAAGATATTTTTAGAGAAAACTGGAATTCTGGAAAGTTAAAACAGGCAAAAACCTGGATAAGACTGTAAATAAATTTTGTGAAGACTATGCGTTGTGATTGTAGTCATAATATATAGTCCTTGATTTGCCTCCTGTATGATGATGAATACTTTGTAGACTCAAATCTTCCAAGGAACTGTTATGAAATTAGTATTACAATGTACATCATATTAAGAGATTCTCTCTGGTTCAATTATATATCTAGTAATTTAAAATTTTGGCAATTTCATTATCTTCCAATCTGAACAGTGCTAGATATTTTAAGTGACATTTTTTTATGTATAGAAAAGATATAGAACCATGTATAAAGAAAAAGTACAGTAGAGGAATTACCTTTTTAAATAATAGCTGCGTGTGTTTTTTCAAATAGATAATCATGGGACTTGGTTATACATATATAGGGAAAAAACTTAGATATAGTTTTTTAGGTGTTGTACCTTAAGTTCACCAATTGAATTTGAACACATGGCTACATTGACCAATGCAACACAAAAAATATTCTCTTTGTGAAGGAAAATTAACTTCAATAAAGTCATGTATTTGAATGTAATTGGGAACCTAAGATAACATCTATAAACTATACCTAGGTTTTATCCAATATATATGCATGCTATTTATCATAATTATTATTTTGTTTTAATGGAACAAGCACAGTAAACAGGAGTGGCACCAAAATTTTCAGGTAATCTCTGCATTAAGAGAAGCTGGTCTTGAATCATCAAATTTGATACTTGGTATTGACTTCACAAAGAGCAATGAGTGGACAGGTGTTTCTTTTTCTCGAAAATATGAAAGTATCTGTTAATAATATGAATTTCCAAAGTGAATATTAAAGCCACTTTCAATTATTGTAGGCAGGCATTCATTTGGCAGGAAAAGCCTTCACACAATTGGCAACGAACTTAATCCTTATGAGCAAGCAATTTCTATCATCGGTCGCACTTTGTCTCCTTTCGATGAAGATAATTTGATACCTTGTTTTGGATTTGGCGATTGTTAGTATCTATTTATGTCTCTGCTTTTTTTAGAAGATATTAAAAAATGCATATATTCCATGGAAAAATTAACTAATTGTCTTCTTTTTTTTTGTAGCAACAACGCATGATCAAAATGTATTCAGCTTTTATCCTAATCACCAATGTTGTAATGGTTTTGAGGAAGCTCTGGCACGTTACAGGGAGATTGTTCCACGCTTAAAGCTGTCAGGTTTTCACGAGTTTCCCTTCTTACTCTATATTTATGTTCTGCTTTTTCTTATCAGCTGCTGAACGTGGTTCAAATAATGGTTTTTTTTCCCTTTAATCTCCTTTGCTGAAGAGATTGTTGTTGTTTTGTTTTTTTTTTTTTTTTTTTTTTTTTGGTTAACTGGGGATATATCAAATTAATTCTTTTTACATTTTCTAAGTTTCAACTTTTGATACATGAATTTGCCAATAAATATAGCTTACATACAATTAGAGTATAATTGGAAGGACACTTGACATAAAATTGGAAAATATTTAAAATTTAAACTCACTTTACATGAACTAATAGGGCAATTAGAAGGACAATTGGTGCAAAATTGAAGTCCAATCAGAATCTAATTTGGATTCTTGCTTGAGTTTGTGATTGTCGTACTATCTAGTGGTTAATACAAAATAATATTTTTGATGATGATGAGAGATGAATGATTCCTAAGTTGGAAGAAAAGCAAATTGTTTTTAGTTTTTTAGGGTCAATAAAAATTTTTGATTGCAAAATTTCATCGTGTGCATAGTTGTTAAAACGTTAATTGTATCATAAATCAATTTTTTAATTTTTTTTGTATTGTGTATTTATCATATCATATTGTGTATAGTGAGACAAACATTTTATAAAATTAAAAAAAAAAAAAAAAAACTATAGATATACATATATAAAATGTATATTTATTATAAATTTGGGAATGTTTATTATATATTTGGAAACATTCGTCTAATGACTAATTCAATGATCACTCATGTAATAATTTTTGAAAGCTCAATAGTGCAAAACACTAAAGCTTGTTTAGACTCCCAATTTTAAACTTACGGCTAAATTGCTTTCAAACTACTTAATTAAGTGCGAAATAAGAGTAAATGAAACGCAATTAACCGGAACTACACTCTAAGAACCTCTTAAGAATATGTAATTGGAGAGGTAGGAGTAAAGGAAATCTAAGAGAAATGTGTAGATAATTGTGGGTTTATAATCTCTAACTCTCAAGTGTATTTCTAGGGTTTTCTTTATGAGATTCTTCTGGCACTTGACTCTTCAACTTCTAGCATGTGCTCCTCACATAACCTTTCGCGAGTTGTCCATTTGCAAACCAGTCATGAAATGCTCTGTTCTTCACAGTTCTTCACTAATCTCTCACGCTCAACCCTTACATTAAATCCCACAAATATACAGGGAAATGATTGACTAAATACAATCAAATTTGACACGAAATTAAAGCCAACAAAACATAATTGAAAATTACAACTTTACAATTTTAACAAAGCTAACCAAATAAATCAAACAAAAATATATTTATAGCATCCACAATCAAGTTGGTCAAATTTTGATATATATAAGTCAAAATAATAACTTCTCTCTCATCATATTTATCATCTTTCCTAATCAACTTCATCTCCATAGTCCAAGTCAATAGTATAAGGATTTTCATCATCTTGTAAAATTATATCTTTATTGATATCTTCTTCATCCTCTCCGACATGTACTATATCGTCTTGTTCTTCTAATTCAATAACCTTTTTTCTTTATAATTTTTCATGGCACTTGTTTCTTAAACTTATAACAATGATAACAAAAAATAAAACAATAATTATTTTTTCTTTAAAACATTGTTTTTTTTTTTTTTTTTTTTTCAGTCTAGTTTCTGTGGTAAATGCCTTTGGATTGCACAACAACTAGTGCTAGCTAGTGGAGCTAGTTGCTTGTAGGTTTTACTGGCTAAAAACTAGTTCAAAAAGGCTATTCTATAGAAAGATTCCCTACATTATTAAAAATGAAAAAAAAAAATGCAAATGCGAAACTGAAGTGTCACATGTGTGATCCAAATTTTGAAGAGAGAGAGAGAGAGAGAGAGAGAGAGACAGAATCTCAGGGACATGTTTTATTTGACTCAATCAAGTACCCAATAAATTTGTGTTAAAAACAAGTCTAATGATTTGTTAGACCCAAGTCAAAGCACAAATTATAAACCCCCCGTACTCACATACATACAATTCATACAATATGATATGCATCTATTTATTGTATAGTATGATGGTCAATACATATTTAAGATATAATACTTATTTCATTAGATACACTACGTATCGTGTATACAACAATATTAACAACTATGATTGTTTGTACATGCATGCATGTGTGCACTAGTGCGCATGTGTTGCTCTACTTCTACAAACAACTCAACTAAGCCTTATCCTTAATTAATAAGGGTTAGCTTCATTAATCATTTCCTTGATTAATTGGAGTTAACAAATATGTAACTTTTTTGTCTTCTTTGTATCTTTATTTATCTTGTCCTCCATTGCTTTTGTCCATGTGATTATTTAGCAGTGTCATCATTCTTCAACCCAATGTTCATGATAAGCTTGTCATGAAAATTTGTACTCTATGCATTGCTATATATATGTGAAAATTTTGATATGATCTTTATGATGGCTGCTAGTCAAATGTGCTCTCTTTTTTGTGGTGGTGGGGGAGGGGGCATGAATAGATTAGAGATTGATCATTTTTCCTAACCTTATTTATAGGTCCAACCTCATTTGCCCCGATAATTGATGCTGCAATTGACATTGTGGAGAAAAACAATTGGCAATATCATGTTCTTGTCATTATTGCAGATGGACAGGTTCATGGAACATGTTTTACCCCATGCTTTATTTTATTCTCATCCAGGGTTCACTTCTTCTAAGTTTCTCCTTATGTTCTGGGATTTTACATAGCTTCCCTCGAGTTCTGATAAAGCACCTGGAAGGCTCAGTCCACAAGAACAAGCAACTGTAAACTCCTTAGTTGCTGCTAGGTAATAAAATTCCATTCATATTCCTGATTTATTACATTGTGTTAATGCTTTGTTCACATTGGCATTTTAATAAATAGCCAATATCCTCTCTCAATAATTTTGGTTGGAGTGGGAGATGGACCATGGGATGCAATGCAGCAATTTGATGATAACATCCCCCAGCGCTTATTTGACAATTTCCAGGTATGTAGTAAATGTTTGATTACATATTTATTTTTACCTTTCTTTTCCATCTGAACTTCATCAGAGTCTAGATAAAGTCACATAATTTTTTCTTTTAATAAGTAAATACTTCTATTAAAAAAGTGCAAGATAGGGTTCCAACCTTAATAAATAGGAAGTACACAAAGGAAGAGCGGAACAAAAGGGTAAATTACACTGACAGCCCCGAAGTTTGATGAAACTAGACTTGTTATACCCGATTTTCCATGAATGAAATTTTCCTCCAAATTCCAAAAATAATTGACATTCTTCCCCCTAATCCCCCCCCCCCCCCCCCAAGGTTGAAGGTTGTTGTAACTTGACGTGGAATATTCCTTTTCTAAAGAATATTCCTAATAAAACAAGCCGAGTATCCCAAACACCATCTTTAATGTAACCAAACACACCACTTGTTTTTTTTTTTTTTAATTATAACCTTGAAAATCAAATAAAAAAGTCAAAATTGATTGGAACTGGACTTTTTCTTGAACATCTTCCATAGGATTGGGAAAATTAATGTCACCGAATGGTCAGTCAGCAACAAAATCCCCACTCTAGTATGTGATGAACTAGTTGATGATGATCACGAAGAAAAGCAGCCATTGCAATCTTGATCTCTCACCATGACAGGACTATAAAACTCAAATTAGAGAAAATTATGCTCAGAAAAGCAAAAGCCAGTACAGAAGATCTTCTAGGTTTGTGGAAACAAAGATCAAGAATTATTAGAGAATTTTCTAAAATGATGCACAAAACCCACTGGTCATGAATCAAATACTCCTATAACCACTCCCAATTGCATTACCAAGCACCTCTAAAACTCTCAAATCAACCACAATCCACTGCCAGTGGCAAGCAAGCCAAATCCCCGTCCGCTTGTTGTCAAACCTCTTCATGCAGCTGCCAATCAAAATGCAGCCATCACCACCACCATGAACCCCGACCCAACCCAAAATTGCCGCTCCAAGCCATCTTTAACCCCGTTCCTACCATTGTTGGCTGTGTTGGATGTCTATCATTTCTCTTACACATTTTGCTCTTCTGCTTTTTACTACTTGTTGGCTGCCGAGAAAAGGAAACTAGCATTAGTCTTTCTTCAGATTTTAAAATTTTGTACTCTAGTCTTCCAAATAAAGAGAGGTTATAGGGGCAGACAAATATCATTAAACTTTAGGTTTGGGATTTTCAGAAAGCAGTGAAAATATGTGAGGTTCAAGCTGAAGAATTTTGGTGTCATCCATGGGAATTAAATATTCAACCAGAGATGTTCTTGGATAAGAAGTGAGATATTGTAATGTAGCCAAAGAAGTGTCAGCTACCTTGGGAGTGTCCTTCCTGTAGGATAGCTACATAGAGGCTTAGAATGCTTTCTAAACAAGTTTTTTGTTTTTTGCTATGAGATAGATTGACATTATCTATTATTTTTTCTTCACGTCTTCTCTATTTTCTTCCTATCCTTGTTAAATTATAAATATATCTTTTAAAAAAAGAAGAACAGAGTCTAAATGACCTGAATGACTCTGTTCTCTTTTTTCTTTATCTCATGGTTTACAATATATGGTGGTACATATCTAGATATATATAGAAGTACTATATACCTGAAGTTCTCAAAACATATTAGCTGCATCCTTCAGGAAATTATTTTTCCACCTTGCTTTTAATATACTCAAATTTTTTCTAAGCATCTGATCATGGTATGTTTGTACCTTGCATATATGTTACTGTAAAAGCTTGATTGTTATGGATAATAGTATAAACAGTGACAAGATTGGCCTAGGAAATTCAACTAGCAAATGGTCTTTCTCAATGAAGAATTTGTTTTGGGATAATCTCTTTAAGGGTTGAGAGGATGACTGACTTTCATTTTCATGTCAGCTTGTTCTTACTTCTTACTAGTTCAATCCTAACTAGTATGAAACCAACACCTTGAAAGATTTTCCTATGCAGAGTACTGATGCAGGCAACCAGAACAATTCAAGGATAAAATTGAAAGACAGGAAAATAAAAGGATAGGAACCTAGAAGTCAGCACTTAGGCTTGCTTGGAGTAAACACCAAATGTGAAAACCACTAGGAATGAACAACTAAGGTTGGCTGGAATCAGCACCAGGCCAAAGAAACTGAGAGAAACTTTTCAATTTTCATTTATTAAAATCATCTCCAAGAGTAGTACAATTTTTTACTTATATAGGAACTAAACCCTAAATCTAATTGGTGTAGGAAACCCTACTTATTGAATGACAGAAATACGCTAGTCTTTAAATAAAAATTCTAATTAACCTAATTAAATGCTAGGGCCTAAAATAAAAATACAATCGATGTCCAAAAATAAATAAAACTAAATTTTAAACAAATACTCCTTCTGCATCCCATATCAAGTACTCTCTTTGGATAATGGATATCACTGTCCATTTTAGATAATCCCTGTCAATTAATGGACAACAATATGATACCATTTTTCCCCCTTTTTTACTCCCTCCTGCAGTTTGTCAACTTTACAAAAATCATGTCTGATAACATAGAGGCATCAAAGAAGGAAACAGCTTTTGCACTTGCTGCCCTCATGGAAATCCCATTTCAGTACAGGGCTACCCAAACTCTTGTCAAGTAAGGCCAGCAGTTGCAGTTCTCAGTAAATATTTGATTTCAGTTTAAAGTTTTCTGAACATGAAACACTTCCACCTTGCAGTAGAGAAATAGTAGGTGGTCCACGTACAAGACCTCTTCCGCCGCCACGGGAAGTGATTGATCATGATAATGCACTCAGATCAATCCCACTTGTGACAAACATCAAAACAGTTGAGCCAACAGCTGCAGTGGAACCAGTAATTACCTTTTCCCTTAATACTTAATCTTTACATTTATGTTGAAATCAGAATGGTTTTGAGATATGTCTTTTCTTTTTCAAGGTCTGCCCCATTTGCCTGACAAATCCTAAGGACATGGCTTTTGGATGCGGTCATACAGTAAGTTAAAGCAAATTGAGTTTTCATGTAGATTAATATCCTAATATGGTCTAGTGGATGGATATGCTGTTGTACCCGAAATTAAAAATCCAAAGAAAACCTTTCAAAAGAAAGAAGTTATATTCACTGTCACCCTACTGGCTTATCCTATTTTAGAACAATAACTTAAAGCGGGTACTACCTAATCTTGATCAGTGAAAAAGGAATCATTAAGATGGTTCATCAAAATATTGTTAGGTATTGCTGCGACTTATTTTTGTCTTCACAAAAGCCTCCCTTGTTCTCCAGGTTTTTATGTTTTAGATAATAAAAAAATTTCAAAGATGGGGTACTTTTTGGACCATTTCAATGCTTTTTTTTTTTTCCTCCCAAGAGGTTGCTTTCTAGAGCAACTCAAAGTACACAAACAAACTGCAGATATGCCACATATATTTGTTGCTTGGACTGCTCAGCTTCACAATGATGTTATGCTTGCTTCCTTAATTAGTAAATTGATGGATGGCTTTTGAGCGTTGGATAAGTAATTGATAGGCAGTTAATCCGCTACATATTTAATGTATATTTAAAATGTCAATTCATGTAACGATTTCATTGTCCCATCATTATTTGTTCATGGTAAAACCTAGAGTGCCTCTCTCGGAAGACCACTCAAATTCCGTTGTTGAGGATTAAAACATTTCTGATTACCCTGTTGTAACTTTTTGAAGCTTATATGGGCACCACATTTGGCTTCTTAGCATTTGGGCGTCACATAACGTTTCTTCTATGCTATTTCCTTTACTTAACTGGAAAAGAAAGTTCAAAGAAGGGAAAATGGAGAAGGTAATCAACCCCCATTTTCACCAAAACACAGATAAACAAATAAATAAAATGGAGAAGAGATGTCATACATTATCTTTGCATATTGCAAATAATTTTATGCATGCAAAATCCTTTGTAAATCAAACTCTAGCATGTTTAATTCTACAATCAACAAAATAGAATGATCCTCAATGGTGTTTTTTCATTTCTTTCACTTAGTCTGACTTGCCTTCCTATATGTGCCTCTCATACTTATCATTTTGTTTTCTTGTTCAAGACTTGCAAGAATTGTGGTGAGAGCATTTCGACATGCCCTATGTGCCGGGAGCCCATAACAATACGCCTAAAACTCTATACTTGATTGCTTCCCCAATGCCAAATGCTTGAAACTTTATGAGGACATCATGAGGCTGTGGCATGTTAAGATATATAGAAGGGCACGGTTTGTCACAAAATCATGTATTTATCCTTGTCATAACACAGACACACACTGAAAATTATTGTCCTCATAATTTATGTCCACACGTTCACTTTGCATGTTAAGTTCTTGGTTGGTAATGTTACATTGAAAGCTTGGCTTAATTTTTTGAGTTTCAATTTATGGTGAAAGCTTGAATTAATTTGAGTGTAATGTTACATACACAACTCTTTTTGCAGAATAAGAGATAGCAAGTATTATTGATTTTCACGTTCACCCACAATTGAAATTATTTTATTGTCTATCGTTCACAACATTTATGAAAAATCCGTATGTAGCAGACTTATTGTTAATTCATAGGGGGGAAAATGAAAAGATTCTCTTTTGTATTGAAGCGTTACGTTGTGTTGAACTTGTACATGGTGCGTTGCAATCATTGTAATGGCCTTTTCAGCACTGCACTGCGTAAGGTTGGTTTGCCCAAATTCCAGAAGGGGTATCTTGACCAATTGCTGTCGATCAATACAATCAATCAAACCCATCCTTATCCGCCAAAACTCTAGAATTCAAAAACAATGGATTTGTCCAATGTGAACAGTGACTGTGTGCTTGATCACGGCAAAGAGAATGGCTAGTGTGTGGTAACTGGTAAGTGGCTAAGCTGAATGTCCTTAAACATCAAAAGTAAGCTATGTTCAAATGTCCCCTAAATTTCAAAACTGAGGAATATTCCCCTTTAACCTCATAATGAGCACTTTTTTTTTTTTAGGGGAAGATTAAACTTTCATTAAATTAATGGAGAGAAGTTACATCATGAATAAGAGTTTGTTCTAGAAAATAAGGATTTTCTTCAATCCACGTACGATAATCATTAGTGCCCTTGGTATGTTTTGCTAACAAATGGGCTGGTCTATTTCCTTAGCGACGAACATGAAAAAACCCAATTTGCCGAAACTCGGCAACTGAATCTTGCATGCCCATAATCACAGCGTCCATCGATGGTGGGGGGGATGCCAATTCAAGTAAAGCTCGTTGTACTGTGAGGGAGTCCCCTTCCATCAGGGGCGTAGCCAGGATTTTTAACTTGGGGGGGCCGAATTACATGCTTGTACATTAGTCATAACTCATATATTTATGTGTATGTATGTGTGAGATAGATAGAGTTAAAAGAAATATAGAAATGAAGCTTAAAGATTAAGGCTGCCACCACAAAAAAAAAAAAAAAAAAAAAAAAAAAAAAAAATCTCTAGTTTAAGCAAAACTATAAACTTTTAGCGACTTTCACATTTGAACATGACAAACATAGTGCACTCTTGTTTACTTAAAAAAAAAAATTGCATCTGAACAACTGTGTATTTATTTATTTATTTTTGGTTTGAGTAAACGTGTGTTTTGTTGGGTAAAGTCTACTTGAGAAATTAAAATATTGTAATTGTAAATGTAATCATATTTCAAAATGAATATAAAGAAATTAACATTATATGATGCTTAAGACCCACTACAAAATAAACACATATAACAATTGCTCCAGTCAATTGCTGAACCAAAGGCTAATGACTGAAAGGTAACTCATACTTTTACTTTGTTTTAGTCATTTTATATGCCATAATTTGCTAGACAACCCCACTTAGTTAATTATTTTCATTACTTCCATATACATTCTTTAATCCTAATAGTTTCATGCTCTGGATACATCCAATCGTCAACTAATAAAATTGAGACATACTTATGGTATCAAATATTTTTTATCACTTGTGCTAGTGTGTCATTCTATATAGTTTTGAGAGATAATTGCCTTGGTCCTTTGATTGATCATACAACCACAACATATTTCAAAGGAGAAACCACTAAAACTAACATTAGACTAGGTATGTGAAATTTTTTGGAGGGGCCAATTGATAATTTTGCAGGGGCTAGCTTGTTTTTATACAGTATTCTATAGGGGTTTCAAAAGCTTTGGGGGGGCCATGGCCCCCCCAAGCTTATGTGTGCCTCCGCCCCTGCCTTCCATAATGAGGTCTCTTATACCCACATCCTTCGCAAATTGCAGCCCCACCTTGACAGCCTTGACTTCTACTTCAACTTCACCTAGAGGTGCCTGGATTTTCTTGCTCAAAGCAGCTATGACACTCCCTCTGTTATCCCTGATGTCCACACCCACGCCCACTGCTTTCAAGTCAGAAAATACTGCTCCATCTACGTTAGCCTTGTACATGGGATATTAAGGGGGGACCCATGCGACTTCTTGAGTGCCCGAAGGTGTAGTGTCTGGTCTGGAGTCCGTCGTTGCATAATACTCCTCCAAATATTGTGCTGCCCATTGAACCAGTGCCTGCCCCGATTTTCGCTGTCCACCCACCCTAATCTCATTCCTATTGCCCCATAGTGCCCACGTGCAAGTTACCACCATCGCAATCTTCTCGGGGGGACTCTCCACTTCCATAAGTAAGCACCACAGTAAATCCTTAAAGGTACATTCCTAATCAGGTTTCAGCGACAACACCACCTTCAAACATTCCCACATCTCTCGAGCATGCTTGCATGTCCAGAACACGTGGCTCGAATTTTCTGCGGCTACGTTGCACACTTCAAACTTATCATCCTGCACCACCCGTCGTCTCTTCAAGTTGGTCTTTGATGGGAGAATATCACAGCATGTCCGCCAAGTGAAATGCCTGATTTTATGAGGGATTGAAATCTTCCATATCTTCATCCAAAATCTCCTATTGCTACTCTCATCTGAACAAGACCCGGTTTCCTTCGCCCTCACCAATTCCTTCGCAACCCCGTACGCACTACGCACCGTAAATAGACCGTTTGGACTGCATGCCCAGACTTGCTTGTCGGCGGGAAGATGAGCACTTAGTGGGATGCGTGTTATCTCCTCTGCTTCATGTGGTAAAAACAAAGCCTCAACTACCTCCTTGTTCCCGCTAGCATTTTCTTTGTCGATCAATTTGCTCACCATCGTCGTGCATGAACAACCTTAGGGACTTAACTCTATAAGAAGAGGGAGTAGGCAACCATTTTTCAGCCCAAACCCGCACCTTCTCACCATTGCCAATCCTCAAACGCAACCCATGGTTCACTACTGCCTGAGCCGACGACATTATACTTCTCCACGTGAATGATGAGTTGCTACCCAGTGTGGCTTGAGAAAACTTGCAAATAGGAAAATATTTAGCCTTTAGCACACGGTAAGCCAGTGAATTTTGCTTTTGTTGCAACCTCCATCTCTGCTTTGCTAATAGGGCTATATTAAACTATTTTAAACTCTTAAAACCCATCCCTCCGCAAGCTTTAGGAGAACACAATTTCTCCCAACTCAGCCACGCCACCTTCTTTTCTTCCTGCTTTTGACCCTACCAAAAATTCCTAATCATACTTGTTAATTCCTCACAAAGAGTATCAGGCAGTTTGAAGCAACTCATAGTGTAAGTTGGGATTGTTTGGGCCATTGCTTTGATGAGAATCTCTTTACCTGCTTTGAACAGCAACTTCTCTTTCCAACCAGCTAACTTCTTCCTCAATTTATCCTTGATGTCATTAAATGTATTACGTTTGTTCTTACCCACTAGAGAAGGCAGGCTTAGGTACTTCTCATGCTGCTTAATTACCTGAGCCCCAAACCTGTTCTTTATCTCCTCCTGGATTACCCTTGGAGTATTACTACTGAAAAATAGCAAAGTCTTGGCTCGGTCCAATTGTTGACCCGATGCATCCTCATAGACTTGTAAAATCTTTTGGAGCTCACTACATTCTTCCATGGAAGCTTTACAAAAGATCAAACTATCATCATCAAAGAGCGGATGAGATAGCTTGGGGCCTCCCCGACTGACTGCAATACCACCCATCTTTCCATCCTCCACTGCCTTCTTTATCAAAGCTAAAAGGCCTTCAGCACACAACAAAAAAAAGATATGGAGACAATGGGTCCCCCTGTCGAATTCCCCTACTAGGGATAATACGACCCCACGGCTTAACATTAACTTTTATGGAATAGGAGACAATGGTGATACACCTCATTATCAAAGCCCTCCATTTGTCGTTAAAACCCAATTTCTGCATTGTTTTTTCCAAACATATCCACTCCACCCTTGTCATAAGCCTTGCTCATATCCAATTTTAAAGCCATCTCCCCAACTTTGCCCTACTTCTTCTTACTGATGATATGGTGCATCGTCTCAAAAGCTATGAGTACATTATCAGTGATCAACCTTCCATGCATAAATGCACTTTGGGTATCACTAGTAATAGAGGAAAGAATCTTTTTTAACCTATTAGCAAGGACTTTAGAAGCAATCTTGTATACCTCATTACATAGACTGATTGGTCTATATTCAGTTATCTTCTTTGGCTCTTTACATTTTAGAATAAGCACAATATGGGTTCCATTAAAATTTGGAGGAGAGATACCTGAGTATAGGAAATCAAGGACGGTTTTCATGACCACATCACCTATCTTTGGCCAAAATTGCTGGAAGAACAAGGGAAGCATACCATCTAGACCTGGAGCTTTCAATGGGTACATCTACTTAAGCGCCACCTTAACTTTTGTGGGAGTAAAATTATTTATAAGATTTTGATTCACTGCCGGGCTCACTTTGTGCTGGATGGCATCCAACAACTCTGTGAAAGCTGTGGGATTGCTGGACTTAAAAAGGTTGTTATAGTAATCAACTGCAATATCTTCAATTCTGTCGTCGTCCTCCTGCCACTTCCCCTCGGCATCCAACAGACTGTCAATGTAATTCTTTTTTAAACAAGCTGAAGCTTTCTCATGAAAAAATCCCGTGTTCCTATCCCCAGATTGCAACCAATTAATGCAAGACCTCTGCCACCACATCTCATCCTCCTTCTCAAGCCAACAATTCAAATCTATCCGAGTAGTCTTTATTGCCTGGCTTTGTTCTATTGAGAAAGGTTGTCCCTTCAGCCATTCTAATCTTTTTTGTAAATCAACAATGGTATGGCTCACATGACTAAACTCAATTTTATTCCAAGCATCAAGCTTAACCCTGCAACGCTCCAAGCAGCTAGTAAGTGTGGAATTCGAACCCATAGACAAACCTTCATCCCAAGCTTCATTAACTACCTCCTCACATCTGGGATCTTTTAACCACATTGACTCGAATCTAAAAAATTTTCCTAACTTTCTCTTTCTAGGCCTTCTTCAAAGTGCAATGATAATGGGGAGTGATCTGATGCTGATGAAGTGCGGTGGAATAGTTTGGCTGATGGGAATAAATTCAACCAATTCGTCGTTGGTAGGGATTTATCTAGTCTCTTCTGAATCTGTACTCCATCTTCCCTTTGGTACAGCCACGTGAACTTTGGTCCAACAAACCCCACATCCTGAAGCCCACACCCATTGATAGTGTCCACAAAATTCCCCATCTATTGTCATGGCCTACTACTCCCTCCCTCTTTCTCATGTGATCCTGTTATCTCATTAAAATTTCTAATGGCAATCCAAGGTAGATCAGAAGTACCACTTAAATACTTGAGGTTTTGCCACGATTCAGGTCTTCTAGATGTTTTCAGTTCCCCATAAAATCCGGCCAGATGCCATCATCCCACGGTGGCTTCTTCATCTACCAGAGCATCTATATGTGAATGAGAGTAGGATCGAATATCTAGTTTTACCTCCTTTCCAAAACATAACTAAACCACCACTTTTTCCCCTACTAGGAACAATTAGACCATTTTTAAATTTACACCAATCCCTCACCTTAACCATCCAATCCAGGTCTGATTTCGTCTCCAGGAGAAATACGATTGTGAGATCTTCTTTATTAACAACCCTTTGTAAGGCCTTAACTGTTCGAAAATTCCCAAGCCCTTAGCCGTCCCAACTTAATAGACTTATTTTTCCCGGCGAAGTTGCTTTGCAACCTCCGCTGATATAACACGAGAATCCATAAGAACACATACTGGCTTCGACTCATCATTGACTTTAATTTTCTCGTCGTGCACCAAACTATCCTTTGCATTTCGTGGCTGAGAGCTATTCTTCATCTTCGGACCCACCACATCAAGCACGTGACTCTTAGGCTAGTTGGGGACTCTGTGCTATTCTAGTCCACGTACCTTTATTCGGCCTAGTCCGCTTCATTATAAAGTCCTGGACTGGTACAACTTCAACATGAACCTGCTTGTTTTTACCACGACCTCTTTCCCTTTTCTTATTGCTTCCTCCTTTCTTATCTCTATCACCATCTGTCCATCACATTTGAAATCCACCATCCGAGATACTCTCACTATGAATAACCGATTCCAGCTTATCCTTAACCAAGTCACTTTTATCTAGCGTAACATCAACCACTGATACCGGAACATCCGAAAGCATCGTCATCTCCCCATTAAACTCGTTAAGATTATTCGAGATCAAACACGAATTTGAATTCCCTTTGAAACTGTTGATGGACTCATCGATATCTCGAATTATCTCCTTAAAATTTGGGGTAGCTTATTCAGTGGCCAAAATTCCGACAATCGGCGTCTCCGTACTTCCGTCATGCACCATCACTGCACCTTCCGAAACTAGATGATTTAGGAGACTACTACTCTCTATCGTTGCCTTCCCTGCCACTGTGCCCAATGTCGATGTGACCACACCTATGGAGCCCTGAGTTTTATACCTCGATCCCTCGTACCCTTGCACTTCCACCACTATTTTCCTTGACTGAATATACTACGCTGCTCTTATTCACGGCCTAAACTAATGTTCCTCCTCTACCAATGTACCATTGCTTTGTAACCACAGTACACAGTCCTTATCATCGTGACAAAGCTGGCCGCACCAATAACATATGTTGGGTAGGCGATCGTACTTAAAAGATACCCACCCCTCCGAGTCCTAGTCCCATGTGACGCATCTCCCCCCTACACAACGGTTTAGTGATGTCGATAGCCACACGAATACGCATGAAGTTACCCCCTCTTAATTCTGAGGTTTCCTTTGGGATCGTCACAGCCCCTAGCGTCTCACCGATGCTGAGGGCGACCTCATTCGTCCTGAAAGAGAAAGGGAGATCATGTATTTGAACCCAAAAAGATGTTGTATTGAACTGCAGGTTCTGGACAGTAATGGATTTGTCATATCGCTCCATGACAACCAAATGTCTGTCGAAAGTCCACGGTTCTCCCATAAAGACTTTTTCTACATCGACATTAAGCTCAAAATCAAATAACACCATGTTGTTTCCGATGTCATTAACCTCAAAGTTGCCTCGTGTCCTCCAAAGTGGCCTGAACGTATACACCACTGCTTCAACATTGATGTTCCTATGAGTAAGGAACTTCGCAGCCACAACATGTTCCCCACTTTTCTTTATCTTCGAAAGATCCACCTTATTTCCCTCCATTTTCAGATAGTGAAAGCTTTTTCCACCTCTTCGTGAGGTCATCCATCAAGTAGCACCTGAGAACTATCCCACAGAAACACACTAAAGCCCTACTAGTAAGCACCTTTACTATAAGGAACGCATATACCTTCCGCAAGAAGGAACAATCTATGCTACAGTAAGAAGAAAGGGAAGTCCACTCCTCTTACTGAGAACACTCTTCCCCTGTAATTAGCACTTTTTGGTGTCAAAGAAAACCTTAGAAAAAGAGTGGTAATAGATACAGTGTGTATGGAACATTGTTGAAATCATAATTTCAATTGAAGTTAAAATTGTCTGACCTTGTTTTGAAAACACGATTATACCATTTCACAATTATAACTACAATCGTGTTGAAAATACGATTTCAAGTGTAGTGTTTACGACAGTGTATTAATTTAGTGTGCAACAATAATTAGCATTAGAAAATAAGCATATCCTGGTGTGAAACTCATAAAGATTAACAATGGTTTCGTTTATGTTAGATATTTAAGGGTAGAGATCCTGGGATAATGCACCATGCAAATGTCCTTCAAGGATTGATATTGAAAATTTAAAAAATCAATTTCAATTTCAATCTCAACCCTCGGATCAATTTCTTTTTTACCTCTTAAAATTTTTACATTTTTAACTTTTACTTCTCACATCAAATGGCAATTGCACCAGATCCAAATCTAATATTCGAAGTTCAAAAAATAATGCCATGTTTAACTAAAAAAAAAGTTTTGGAAAGTAATCCTTAAAATTAAGGAAAAAGGAAAAAAAAAAAATTTGAATTTTCCATTTAGCATGAAGCTAAAAGTTTGTTTATTGCATAAGTGCAAATCAAGGCAATTTTCAATCCTAAAACCCATCCCCGTCCCATAGCCTCTTTAGGGTGAGGTGTTTTTGGTATGCACCAGCCATTATGCCAGTGAGGCAAAACTTGCATTTTCCCTACCATACATTCGAGGATTTAGCACTAGTCTCAAGAAAAAATAGTCGCCTAAAAGGTAAATTTTATAGCACATAAAACCAAGCAAAATAGAGATGCGTCAAGTATGCAGCCCTTCATATGATAAGAAAAAGAAAACAAAACTCTAACCAGAGCCTACAGCCATCACAACCTTCTTTTCATTCCCTTCAACGATTCCTCAGCATCAATAAATTAGATAGATATTAAGGATATGTTTGGTAATTGTTTTTTCCCCTTATTTTCTATTTCCAAAAATAATTTTCTATTTTTGAGACTAAAAAACTTGTTTGACAATCAAAATGGATAAAAAACAAAAACTATTCTTAAAACTCAATTTGTGAAAGAAACTAAAAATATGTAAAAAGTTTTTTTCAGTTTCTAATTTTCAAAAGTCAATGAAAACACATTTAATTTAATGACAATCTCATTTCATGAGTTAACATTAGAATTTAAATCCTAATAACAACATATTTTAGTATTTTTTTTTTTTAAACTATCTTTTTAATTTCAACTAATCAAACATTTTTTTATTTCAAAAATTAAAGAAATTTGTTTTTTCTTTATATTCCCAAAAATAAGATTTTGAAAATAAAAAACAAAAACTGTTACCAAACATAACCTACGGTTTCATATAGCTTCAAAATCATAGCTGCTTAACAAAGATAACGTTTACATTTTAGCCAAGAAAAAAGAAGAGAGAGATAACATTACATAATGCTAGTCTTGATTTTAAGACAAAATGGCAAAAAAGGTAAATCATATTACAAAACTCATCCACATTTATGGGAATTCATCTACAAATTAGCACTTCTACGAATCTATCAGCATGCCTTCCAATGCATTGAGCTAGTATAAGCAGTAGCTGGCATTAATGAACAGCATGCTGGGAAAGGCTGAATCTACACATCAGTCAGCCTTCTCAACTGCCAGAACCACCAGATCCAGTTCACCTAGCCCATTTAGAGCTTGTCTTTCCTGGTCTCTTCCTTCTAGCAGAATGGAATCGGCAAGAAAATGACTCCAGAAATTTAATTAGTCCTAAACACCTATAGCCAATGCTTGACACACCATTAAAAGAGGTCGACACTATCACAAGAAATTGTGCTTTCCATTTCACATTACTCAGAACTTCCACTCTCTTCAGTTACTCATGAGAAAAACATCCAGGTTCAACTCAAATAGGCCCTATTTAGAAAATAACCCTTTTCAGGAACCAATAGATAGGAGGGGAGCAATATACCAACCTTGGAACAATCCTAGAAGCTCCACCGGTCTAATTGCAGCTTGGCTTCAGCCATGTCTTTCTGTGCCTTCTTTCTCCGATAAAATATTGGACAATCCCGACTGTGAATAAATAAGTAAAAGACAAAAACCAAGCTGAGAAATATAGGCAATTAGTAAAATATGCGAGGCCAATGCAACAATAAAAGAATGTCACACCAGGATAGCCCACTGACAAATAAGAAGAGCACAGACAAATTCCAAGAAAAAGAGGGTTTTTTTTGGGGGGGGGGGGGGGGGGGGGGGTTGGGTTGGCTGGGCGTGTATTATGCTTTTTCAAAAATTGCATACTCCAAAATTGGAAATTATTTATTGCAAAAACTGCCAACTCACAAGCAAATATTTCCAGGAAATCCCACGGGAAAAAAATAAAAGAGATTACTACCACATACAAGTGAGGACATAATACCTTGTGCAGAGTACATCCTGGTGAAGAGAGCCTTGGCATTCTTGGCACTGTGTCCACAGCCTCCCAAAAAGCATCTCCTGCTCAGATACTGCAAGCACTCGACAATTCATTGTTGCCAATAACAAGTCACTTGGTTCTTCCAGTATTTTAAAAAAAAAAAAATTCATTTAACAGCAGAACATGATTAAAACATCCAAGTGCCTACCATTGACCACTGTTTTGCAGTAAAATTCGGCTTCTCGTCCCTTACAGTGTGAACAGAGCGTTCGGTCTTTATCACTGGTCCAGAACAACCCAATAAAATAGTATGAGGCTCTTTATACAAGATGTGTACAGACCATACCAAGCATTATTTAGTCATTGAGTGTCCATTTGAGAACAACTTATTTAGCTCAAATTAAAAACTTTTTGTTGAAAGTACTGAGATAAAGTTAAAAATTAGCTGAAATAGTATAATGTAACCCATAAACAGTAACAACAAGTGCAATGGGACCCATGAATAATAGCAAAAATAAGCTAAATAATAAAAGAAGCTACCCAATATAAGCTTATCCCAAATGCAACCTGAATGTTACCCATTTTCCTACCATTCAACCACTACAAACCTAGTGCCCTACAGCCCTTATATTCTTTGATTGGTAAGTTATGCATGCACCCTATGGAACTTAAACCCATAACCTCACCCTCCACCTTGCTCTTATATGGGGAGGAGGTTCCATTTGAGTTAGAGCTCATTGGCAAACCCAGTGTTGTACTTTCCTTATATGGTCAAAATATTTTTTTGATAGGTTTATATGGTCAACAAAATATTGCACATTCTCATTTCTCAATGATTGATTATCTTCTGTGTGTGAGCATTAGAAAAGCCACAACAACTGAGCTAAACACCTCATTCTATGCTCAAATTTTCTCAAAGTTGGTTCTTCTTACAAAATCTGAGATCTCTTAAGTAATCCTACCCTGACATTGTTTTACTTCTATGTTCTTTAGATATAACAATCACTCAAACTTGTTTTCCTTCTTTTTTGAGTTGCGGTGACTGATGCCCTGTATCTTTGTCAAAACACAAAACTCATGTCCATAAATCACAGCTTTCATGGCCCTGCCAACCATCCCAACAGTCTGCACTAAACATTCCCAGCAGAAAATTTTCTATTATTGGCAAATTTTCCCTATAATTTCTATCTAAAAAAAGCTTCCATGATTACCATTTGTTTCTAATAAAATTTTTCACGCAACTTGTAGGCTTACTAATCAGCAATCAGCATGAGTACAGGAAATAACTCTTATGGAAAAATCTCCAGTGCAACAATCAATACAAGCAATTAAAAAAAAAAAAAAATCCTGCAGTCAGGACATTGAATTCACCAAAAAAACTTTGAACCTAGCTCTAGCAGAACTATGATAACACAAACAGTGAAGCAAAAGAAATCATACCTAATTAGAGCTTTGCAGCCAATGCAAGAGAGTTGCTTCTTTGCAAATCTCATTATGCCACTGTTTGAGGGAGTAGAGATAGATATAGATCTTGTGTGACTTCCATGGAGAAGTTCTCTGCTAGCATTCTTCAAAATGGGCTCAAAAATTCTTAGAAGTGGCTGCAACATGAACCTTAGTTTTATTAGGTATGTAAACCAAAGCATCATAAACTGTAAACTATATGCAAAGTACAACAAAGAAAACTAACCTTGCTAATTTGATTTTCAAGATAGTATTGAGGGTCTATTGGTATGTTATTCTCTAGGACATAGATAGGATCCTCTGACTTCTCATAAGCCTGATATCAATTATTAGTTAATGTTGATAAACCATGTAAAGTATAACCATCTCCCCCGCCCCCCCCCCCCCCCCCCAAAAAAAAAAAAAAATACCTTGGCTCCTTTTGCGGCTTTAATAATGACATAAGGTACTCGATCCCCAACATTTGGAGCAGTGGCAGCATCTCGCTGTTAGCAAAAATGTCAAAATTGAAATTTTTATAGCCAGATGAACTATGAAGTGGGAGATTAAGTCAATAAGGCACCACAAACCTTGCGCATGCGCTCAGCAAGTTCAACATGAGCTGCCTTTACTTCATAATCATCTCCGGTCTTTGTCAGACCCTGATAATAAAATTAAAAAAAAAAAAAAAAAAAAAAAAAAAAAAAAAGAGGGTATGTTAGTACAGGTACAAAGTAATTATGCCCTAAAAAACTTTTTATTGACTGAGCATTTTGACAAATCCATCTCACCTTTGGATTTGATGCTACCTATAATGTAAATGATATCTGATTAACAAGAAGTGAAAAAACTTCTATGCTTGCCACTATCTATAAAGTGAATGAAATCTTTTACCCCTTTTATGATAATAGTCCCGCTTGAAAATGCATAAGTTTTATGATTTTTTTTTTTTTAAAGGCTTCCACCACCTCAACATTTTAACTTTCCAACATTACCCTTTACTTTCACATTGAAAATTGAAAAAATAATCATATATTTTGTAACAAACAGTTGACAAAGTTTATAATTGGAATTGTAAAAAAAATTATTCATTACAATTTTTTGACAATGGAATGTTATTTAGAGACAACCAAAAAAATAAAAATAGATTATTATTTAGAGACAAAGTGCATTTTTAAAATATACCAAGTATATAGATTTATGCAAATTTGATAATAAATGACATCTAATTAACATGTAGTTGATGTATATATCTAACACAGAAAACATGTTATCTATCAGTGGGATTGCCAAAATATGAAATCGTTGAGTGATAACATTTACAAAAAGTTACACTAGGCATAACAGAAACCTGATCCTTTTGAAAATAATCCAAAAAGAATCAAAGAGCACTACCTTAGTGATAACCAAAAGTGACAAATCCATGCGGTTCATAAGAAGATCTGAAATGGCATTCTTGACATACTGGACTGCCCCAGGGATGTCTCGGTCAATGAGTATTTTATGCAGGCACTCAGTTACCAGGTTTTTGACCAACAAACAATTGTCTCTTCGGACAGTTTCAATGCCTATCCAAAAGAAAAAACAGCAGTGAAAAATAGACATATATGATATATGACAAAACGTAGAGAAGCATATATAGATAGTGAACTCCTATTTTCACCTTTTGTATCCATTTTGTCAAACTTTTCCGGTTTTGTCCACAGCAAACCAGCATATCTCTTCTTGTTAATCAGAAGATATGGATAATAAACCTTTTCAAACTCTAGCTTGATCGGCTTCATGAACCCAAACACCAAAGATTAAAAAAAAAAAATCGTCACAAATATAATCATACAAGAAAATTGGACCATAAAGTCATTTACTCCCTCTTTCCCAAAAATGAGTATCTCACTTTACATTTTTGTCCTTACAAAGTCAAAGCATTGTTTTTTTAATACCCCAAGTAACCCCTTGTTTGCCATGAAACTTGTTTTGTTATTTTTAAAAGAGGGCAGTTCTCTAGAAGTTCATAACTAAAAAGGCATATATGGATTATTCTAATTAAATAAATAAAAAAATTCTGCTACATTAGTTTATCTCATTAAAGTTTTATCAGATATCTTCTCATTGTTAAGAATTCCACTTAGTTCTTTCAATGAACGAATTATTTCTTTGAACATTGTACTTATTAGTTATTAATAAAGTACATTAAAAATACTATAATTAGATAATTTATAATTTTGTAGTAAGTGTTACACTTTTTAATTAATAAATTTGATTACAATAGCTACTTAACTATTTAGTACTTAATATATAAATTTTTTAGCTAAACATTTTGAAACAAATTATTTACTCCAAATCAGTATCTAGTATTTATTATTATACTTATTTACAATAGCAATGTACCAATTTAATTTAGTATTTGTAGTAAGTGTTAAATTTTTTTTTTTTATTCAAAATTTGATTTCATCAGATACTTACCGATTTAAATAATTTATTTAGCTAAGTTTTTCCAAACAAATTATTTACTCCCTGTCGATACTGATATGGAGTAAATAATTTGTTTCAAAATGTTTATAATTTGATAATTTATAAATCTGATTTAGATAGCTATATACCTGTTATATTTTTAATTCGTATTAAGTATTAAAAAAATTAAAAATTAATTCATAAATTGGATTACAGTAGCTAACTTGCTACATACCTATTTAATATAATTTATTTAACTACGGTTTCTGAAACAATTATTTAGTCCAAATCAGTATCTTAAAATTATTTGAGTATTGCCTGATCAAGGATTTAGGTTCAAGCAACAGTGAAATAAGGGGTTTTAATCAATTCCTCTTTATCTAAAAAAAAATATCGCCCAACTTCACTTAGATTGTGCCACCTTTTCAATTGTTCACTGTATTCATAAATGCGGTAATTCAAAACAATTAACTGAAGGACTAAGCTTGTCAAGATTACAGTCATAGGCGACATAATAATTGCTCAAATTAGACCATCAGCATAAGTACCTTTAGTTGTTTGAACTTTGATAAGGATTTGTAGATAATTATTTTGAGATAGAAATTGAGAATCTATTTAGAACAAACTAGAAGCAAAATATGGGAATACTTGGGGTGGTTGGTGCACGAAAAAAGTGACAAGTGCGTATGGTGTTAGCCTCTGGAGGTTTATTAGAAGTGGTTGGCTGCACTTCTCTAAACTCCTTCGGTATGATGTAGGTGATGGTAGTAGAGTGAAGTTTTAGAACCATGTGCGGCATGAGGATTGTACCCTTAAAGAGGCTTTTCCAAATCTTTACCGCCTTAGTAAGGCAAGGGATTCTTCCATGGTGGAGGTTATGTGTTGGACTAGTGGAACGGTTCATTGGAACTTTCAATTTCGTCGTTCACCGCAGGATTGGGAGGAACTCTTTTGATCGGTTTATGACAATTGATTACTCTTCAAATGTGCGGGGCGTTGGCCCTAACAAAGTTTGTTGGAAGCCCGCATGGAATAGAGGTTTTGAGGTTAGAGATTTCTATCTTTCTTTCTACACTTCTACTATTTCCTTCCCTTGGAGGTTGGTGTGGCAATCAAAGGTCTCTCCAAGGGTGGCTTTCTTTTCATGATCAGCTGCTTTAGGTAAGATTCTTACTACTAATAACCTTTGCAGAATGAGTATTATTGTTCTTAATTGGTGCTATATGTGTAAGAGGTGTGGAAAGTCAATGGATCATCTTTTGCTTCATTGCCCCATAGCTTCTATTTGTTTGGAATTCATTGGGTTATGCCCTTAGAGGTTTTTGAGTTGTTTGAGTGTTGGCAAGGTAAATTCAAGTGACATCGCAATATAGATTTTTGGAGATTGTTGCTGCATTGCTTGATGTGGTGTATTTAGAGAGAAAAGAATGCTAAATGCTTTGAGGGATGTGAGAGGTCCTTGCTAGAAATTAAGTCTTTTTTTTTTGCATACTCTCCTTGTTTGGAGTGTGGTTTTGTCACATTTTTCTTGTTTTTTCCTTCCTACTTTACTTGATCATTGTAATTTGGTTCTTGTTTTCTGCCCTTATAGTACATCCCTAGTGTAGTTGGGTTGGCTACTTTTTTCTTAATTAATAAAATTTTTGTTACCTATCATAAAAAAAAAAAAGATATACACATCTAATCTAATCTAATACTATATATAAAAGCAGTAGCCTTTAAAGAGATGCTGTCACGTTAGGAAAAATGCTCCCTTAAAAAGTTGACACGTGTACAACTTAAACTTAAAAAAAACCACACGGTGCGTTAGGAGAGGCCCCCTTTCAAACACCAACCCGCCTAAAAAAAAAAAAAAAAAAAAAAAAACGCAAATCCTATTTCTATAAAGACACCAAGCCGCTTATGCACAAAACAAAAAAAAAAAAGAAAAAACAAAAACAAAAACAAAACGCAAACCCTAAAACGCAAACGCCATATTTTCCAATCGAAATTCCAAAATCACTCTTGACTTCCACTTCTTCGCTGGAACTCCATAGACACACAAATCAGAATACCGTGTTCCAGACCAACAAGCATACGGAAAAAGGAAATCCAAAAGGAAGCGAAAAAAAAAAAACTCTGTTCGTCTTCTGCAACAGTGAAAACTGAGAAAATTTGTTCGTCCTCTGCAACAACAAGCGATTCAGAAGCGATTTAGAAAATAATTCAGAAGGTATTGATTTTTTCCCCTTTTTTGTTTTCTATTCAATTACCGTTTATAAGGTTTTAAAAAGGCTACCTTTTTCCTTAATTTCCAATCTATTTTTACAATTCCTTGAGTTCTGTTTGTTTGATTGTTGTATTTTGTTTGGTAGTTTTTTGTTATGTTTGTGCTTTTTTTTGGTTCACCCCTAAAATTTGAATTAATTTATGTTTTGTGCATATCTATGTTTTGTTGAATCGTTCTCAAGAGAAAAAAAAAAAACATTGATCTGTTAATTACGTTTCAAATGGAAACAATCTGATAGTCTGAGTATAAATACAAAAGGCCTTGCCCGTATACAGAGAAAGAGAGAGAACAGAGTTGTTCGTCGGACCCCAAGAGAAGAGAGAAACATCCAAGGCCGGCAATTGTTTGTTCCCCGGCCAGACTTAGACCATCGGAACAGCAAGTACATAAAGAAACCGTTAGGCCATATATCAACCAACCGAATCGTCGGAACCGGCACCAGTAATTTTTTTTCCATTTTTTAGATCTGGGTATGAAATTTTACTTTTAATTGAGTTTTTTTGTTGGATAGGTTTAGATTTGATTCATTTTTGTTTTGGGTTTTAGAGTTTTCTATCAAAATGTTTGTAGATATTTGCTTTTGTTTTGAGAAAAGAGAGAATCGTTTCCTAGTTCCTTTCAAAAATTCTTCCTTCTTCTTCTGACTTTTTGTTTAACAATGCCTCCAACAAGTACCTATTCTTTCTCTGACTTTTTTTTTCCCACCAAATTTAAAGTTAAATTAGCTTTGCTATATGTTTTCCACTTATACAATCGCAGTTAGATTTTGGTTCCAAGAATTAGTGAAAAAGATGGTGACAACATAGAAACGAAAGATATTGGATTGGTATGAATTTTACTTGCAAGAAACCACCTCAATGGTCTTATTGTGGTTTCCTCTTTTGGGTGTAGGTATCAAGATTGGGCTTTGGATGCGGTAGCCTCTCTGGAATACTAAATGCTCCTTTATCACATGAAGGTGGATGCTCTATTATAAAGGAAGCTTTTCAAAGGGGTATAACCTTCTTTGATACTGCAGATATTTATGGAGATCATCATAATGAGATCATGGTTGGCAAGGTACTGTTACTCTCTATTCATATTGAAAGGAAAAATGTCATTTTAGCTCATGCTTTGTTTGCATGCCAAGTAATTGACTATGTATGTTTGGTTTCAATTTGCATCCTATTAATCTTATGTTACAGGAATCGTTATTAACCTTCAAAAAAAAAAAATTTTATTTATGAGTTTCCTGTTATTTTCTTAAAGATTATGGTGCATTCTGATCTGGGTTCAGTTCAGAAACTGAGGCCCCACTCGGTTGATGCCAAAAAATGATTTACGTAAATAAAACATATAAATTAATATATGTAAATAAAAATGAAATTCAGAAGCCAAAGATGCTACTCTGAGATAACAGGGGACTCTGTTTATATCGCTTTTCAGAATTATACTATAATCTCTGACATGTAACTTTCTGAATACTGAACTAAATTTTGTGGGGTGTGTATGGTTGCGGTTTCATTTTTTATTGCAAATTAATTGCGTATGGTACAATCTTGGTATTATAGAAAAAAAAAATGTCTTATCTTAAATATGGCTTTATGACTGAGTAAGATGTGTATTTAAATTATGAAACTTTGTGATCAATTTGTATGCTAATCATACACCACAAATGTGTAATACTAATATCCATATTCCCAAGTCCCAAGAGGATTGATTTTTTACCTTTTGTGGCTACTTTGCTTTAAGTGGATGTGGTTTAAGACTAATTGTGAGAGTTAACACAAATTTATCTTTTGAGAAAGGAATATATTTATCTTTAAAAGGAAGATAAGCAGAGAACTTACTAGATAGGACTGCTTCATTAATAGAAAAAATATTCCCTAGAGCCAAAATTTATTTGCAAAAAATCAGTGAAACTCGAATGGAAAGAAATGCAACTTTGATTTATGGGAGAAGCTGTGTTTCATTTTTGTTTAATATAGTAAAAGTCTTGGAGGTGGTAAATGTTTATTTGTCAAGGCAAGTGTGTTGTATGGAGTCTAATATGGGTCAGCCCTCTCTTTAATGCTATAATAAGTTTTTGTTACTGCCAATTGGCTTTTCTTTCATTTTTTCTATTAAAATTTTTTATTGCCTTTCACTCTATTTGCATAATAACCAGGATTAGGTACTTTAAACTTTTGTTTTAATGGCAGACAATTGTGGACAATGTGTTTTGTTATTGTACTTTTATGGTTGCTGGTGTGTGAATTGTATTAACAAAACTGACAATAAGTGGTTGCTATTAAGTTTGCAGGTTTGCATGTAATTCATTTAGTAGACCATATTTGGTTGGAGGGCACCTCCTATAATTTGAGGTTCACACTGTAGAATACATTCAATCATAATCAAAATTTTCCAATAGTTAACATTAAAAGAAACTGCAAAGATGCTCTATATATGTACTTCTTTTATACAGAATAGGTACAATATTATTCTAATAATTATTGTTTTGTTCCTTAAGCTCATTGGCATATCCGGCTGAATTCCAATGAGCCAGAAAATTATATTTCCTAACAGCTTTGAAGTTGTGGAAGCCTTGGCTGCAGAGGGACTGATATTATTTGAGATAGTTGTGGATATAGTGCCACCACCACTGTTGAGCCAGCTTTCTGCCAACGTCCGGTTTCCTGCCACCTTCTTAACTCCAAGATTGCAAAGAGAAACCCCTCAAGGCAGACATTGGTATACTTTGGGTATTTGTGGGTTTGTGTTTGGGTGTTAGGACATTGGTTTGTAGGGGGTGTTAGGACATTTACTTGTTGCAAATGAGGCAATTAAAATCATGATGATATTTGGGAAATATAAATAGTGATAATTTACGTATTGTCAGATTGGATAAATGGGCAAGAAAATGAGTACAAGCTACATTTAATGCTTACCATAAAAATAATTGTTTTTTTTTTTTTTTGATTTAGAGATTTTTATTAGACAGGTTTAAAGGAAAAAGAAATGATAAGCTAACACCGATTCATGTGATTTAGATTTTAAATGGTAGAACTAATTTTGCATTTGTATGTGTTATTCGTTTGAAATCAATTTAACATATTTTTTTTGAAACTTCTGATATGTCCAGGCATGCAAAAAGATCATCAATGGCTTGGATGCTGCAACATTAGACCCATAAGACTTTTAAGAGAGAAAGCATGAAGTCTATAAACAAGGGGTTAAACAATTTGACTTTTGGTTTATTTTAGGATTATAAATGTTATTTTGAGCTATGAATCTAAATTTGTATGATGTTATGAAGAAAGGTATTTGTTTTTCCACTACTTTAAGTTTAATTTGTTCCCCTTATTTAAAGTGTGTTAATATATGTTACTATGATGAAGTATGATTTGATTTACTTTTGATGATGTTAAATAAGAAAGAAAAATACTTTTGAGATGCTATAAAAATACAACAAAATTATAAAAAATTTGAAATAAAATTCCCGTGCATTTGCACGGGTTAAAAGCTAGTGTATAGAATAAAAGAAGATTCAAGATCTAGTACAGTAATTATAAAGCCTTACCTTTATGAAAGTTCCACTAATATATTCAGCAGCTTCTCTCCCCAAGTTCATGGCTGCTTCTACATTGTCAACACCGAATTGTACCATAACTGAATCTGTGTCCCCATATATAACCTGATACAATAAAATTTTACTATTACTTCAATCAATTTTTGAAGATAACAAGGTATGACAAAAAAACAAATGCTGAACAATAATAATAGTAATAATAATATATGCAAATAATGGATAGGAAATAATTTTAGCCAAAAAAAAAATGGATAGGAAATGATAACTATCTAATAAAATTAGGGATAGTAGAAATTCATATCCATATTATAAAAATGATGTCAATCATGCATTCAAACTGTAAAACTTCAGATCCCCAAATAAATACAGTGTGAGGCAATTAGTTGATGATCATTATGAAACATATGAAGTCAGGAGCAGGACAAGACAACCCTCTCTCTCTCTCTCTCTCTCTCTCTCTCTCTCTCTCTCTCTCTCTCTCTCTCTCTCTCTCTCACACACACTGTAAAAATAGCAAGCACTAGCAATGACCGAGAAACACAAAAAGTTGCTCCAAGCTAATAAGATAGATTCTACAGCCTTCTATGGTCCACATAATCATTTAAATCCAAGAAGAGCAGCATTTTCATAAATCAAAACCTTAATGTTATCACAATCATTTCACTCAAATATTTCTTGAGTTCCTATCTCAGATACACCATTAAAGAACCAAAAAATCAAGAGCATCTTCTTCCCTCCTGGAACAAGAATGCCTAACACCAGCTCTGGAGCAGCTCATCTGACAAGGGCTTAGAACACTCATGAACACCCCCCCCCCCCCCACACCCACACACACACACACACAAAAAAAAAAACCAGACATGATTCCAGACAAAAAGGCACAATACCATTTGATTATCCTAGAGTTCCTAAATCAAAAGGGAATATGAAAGAGCACTACTAGGAAATGGCAATCGATTAAGGCAACTATAAAAATTTTGGTAAGAACATACTAAATAGCTAACATAGATACTGCACTTGATAAGGCCATGGAGGGCATAACCTTAAGCTGATTATCATTTCCTACAAAGAATTTTTTTTTTTTTGCTAACTCTATCCTACAAAAAAATTGAATTAGCTTATATAGGAGACACCAGGAACCTAAGCTACGTCATCTACAGCCATACCATGCAAAGCCTTGTTTAGCATTTTATACACCACTTGAAAAGAGAATTCTGCATGACATACCTCAGCATTGTGTTCATACCCCCCAAGCATCGTAAATTTATCTTCCACAAGTTTTTTGGTGTGCTCAATCATTTCTCGACCTTTATACAGAAGCAAACTCATGCAATCAATAGGAACTCAAAATGAAGAATGTTTCAACTCATCTAGAGAAAATTTATCATACAGCAAGAACAATGAATCATAACTACTTTTGCAGAACTGTACCATAGCTTGTGACACTTGAAGATATCTCTAAGCAAGGTAACTGACCAATAGTAGCTCCTGTAAATCCATACACTGAATTTGCACTTATCTGAAAAACAATGAAAAAATAAATAAGGAACCAATGTAATTCCATCCTTGAATAGTCAGCACTTGAACTTACCCTAGAGAACCAAAGCTAATAAATTATTAGTGCAAAGCTTACCTTCAAGGCCAGCTGTCTACCATCAAGGACAGCCTTCACAAGTGGATCTTTTGCTTCCTAGGAAAAGGAAAACATTATTAATATAAACGCACAAAAGGCCAAGAAGTATTAAAGTAAGCTGGAAACTAGATGATTTCACAGCTATTATAAAACTGACGGCAGAAACAAACATTAAGAATGTGATTACCTTCAGATCTGCTTTTGCTCTCTTACGAGCTGTTATTAGTTCTTCAAGAATTTCAGGAAGTATTCCCTGAGATTATATTAGGATACATTCTCATTATTCCATTATTATGGGCATGAAATGTTATAGAAATTCATCAACTTCTATAAGTTAGTCATGTCTACCATTATATATATATATATATATATATATATGCAAATAGTAAAATAAAATTATTTAAAATAAATAAATAAAACTCCTAACCTTCTGCAAGTTTGATTTAACAAATGTTTCACCAGATGGGGTTTTGTTGACGCATTCTGGGGGAAGATTGAGTTTGCGAGCATCCTCAGGTGTCACCTTCACAAAGACCATAAAAAATAAAATTTTGCTCCTTAAAGCTTTTCTACATAAGAGCAAATTTTATATCAAATATGGCTGAGAATCACCAGAGTGCAGTAACATAAGTTATAGGCCATCATAATAGATGGATACAATGATGCAAAATCCAATGTTGCAATCGGTTTTTCAAAAAATCCTGCCTTCGGCTCCAAAACCTGCATATTGAAGAGAATAATTATGCTAAAAAAGAAAGCCTAAAGTTTATGACTAGAGTTTTATCATTATCAAAATGCACAAAGAAAACGAAGCCAATAAAAACATTGTGAGACAACAAATCAAAATTTTGTAGTCCGGTAAACATGCAATATGTACATCGATTCCATACTGACATAATCTAGAGCTTCAGACATGCACTTAATATTTATCATTTTGTGAAGTTCTACAGCAAGTTAACATGATTACTACTTTACAATACCCATACACAAAATTCCATTTTAAAACCTAAACATGATCAGTCAAGTTCAAAAGAGATAAAAACCTGCAATTCACTGCCTAATTGTTGTTTAATAGTGCACGTACGATGATACCATACACTACTACTAATAATTGCAGATCATAAAACAACTCAAACATAAAGGTTAGAATTTCGAACTTACAGTAGCACCTTCATATGTTCCTTGTTCAGATCCTGCCTGTTTGACATTTGGAATAACAAGGCCTCTCTGTTTTGACTTCCTAAGAAGTTGAGAAAGTACCTGAAAAAGAATGGGTTAATATTTGAGAAATTTTTATTTATTGAAAATTCATAAGCTAAAGAGTACTATATTAACCTTGATGCTTTGCCCTCTGGAAAGAAGAAAAGATATAGGAACACCTGTTACTCGAGCCATCTCCACGTAATTGTAGATGAACATCAATTTGTCTAAAAGCCGCTGTGGGAGATAAGCATCCTGCAGTCAAAAGAGAGACTCATCGGATTGCATGAATGACATTCAATTGACGTTTCTTTCAAGGAAGCTTTTTAGTGCAAATATGCAAACTGTATATTGGATCTAATTGGCTCATATAAGATTTTACCCAAAATTAGATGAAATAATTGACAGAAAGAAAATTCTAAGAGAAAGAGGGAGGCATCCTTTATCAATTCTATGAACTTTTAGGGTGTCTTCTCCAGTTTCTTCAAGGAAAAATATACAGGCTTTGCATCACAAATTGGGGAGGTTCTGACATAAGTTTGAGCAAATAGAATTTTACCTTGAAATACTATTCCTCATATAAGAAGCACTTCATGTATTAAGAAGTCAAAAAAAGCCATACTGAAATATTGTTTAAGTCTATCAGAATATGTAGCAAAGCAAGAACATTTATGAGCAGATCCATTAGCAATGCAAATGCAGTAGTCACCCCCTGAAGGGAAGTATAAGCCATAATAATTACAGATATACCAGTGCCTTTTCTTTTAGGGGGAGGGGGGAGCGGTTTCAGATACCAATGCACTGAATTGTGAGTACTTGTTAAAAGAAAATATGAATCTATATACATTTAAAAACTGAAGCGTAGCATTTATTATTGCTATACTTCTGTTGAGCCACATTAGTGGCCACATCATCCACCTATTTCTAACATTTTCTCTCTCATTTTTAACTATTTTTCTCTTTATTAATTTCTCACCTTATAATTGTACTTCCTCCAACATTTCCCTCTCATTTTACTTTTTTATCTCCACATTACTCTAAACCTTAACGTTACAATTCCTTCATCCCCTCATCTTCTTTTTATTTTGACTCTTCTCCGCATTTTATTTACTATAAAAATTAGTTATTCTCTTTTTCGTTCAATTCATGTCTTTCCCACGCAAAAAGGTGAATATTCTCTCTCTCTCTCTCTCTCTCTCTCTCTCTCTCTCTCTCTCTCTCTCTCTATTATTTATTCTTTCTTGCAACTCTACTTTAATTGATAAAATTTCGTGTTTTTTTTTTTATCTCTACTTTAGGCTGATACATTTTGGTGGTGTGTTTTTGTGTTCCCCATCACATGTACTCTCTTTCCATCTTATAGTTTTGGTTTCAACTGATTCTTACATATTTTCAAAGTGCAAATTTGAGTTTATATAAAAATATGATCTACATGGCTATGTATTTGAATATGTCTATCAATTATTTAAGCAATATCAATTGTAAATTTGTGATAAGGTTGATTATCATTATAATCTTCTTAAGAAAATGATAATCTTCTTAAGAGAATGAGAAATATTTGAAACTTAAAAAAGTTTGGTTGTACCCAAAAAATAAAAACACCCAAGTCACTACAAAAAACAAAAACAAAACAAAAATATTAAAATGATATATTTGTAGAGATAAAAGAGATGGAAAATACTTTCGAAATAATTCCATTTTGAGGAGAACAAATTATCTTCAATAAATTTTTGAAAATAAATTATATATTATACCACATTACAAAATAATTATATATTCTCACGCATCGCATGGGTCTGCAACTAGTTCCAAACTAAAATAAAAGTGTTTTGAGCTATGAAGCATGGGTGCGTTTCGGGACTCGGGTGCAGGTGCGGGTGCGGGACTCGGCAATTTTCAAAAAAGGTGGGTGCGGGTGCGGCGGGACTCGGCGATTAAAAAATTATTTAAAATATTTTTATTTATATTTTTAATATATTGCTAAGCATACTTTTTCACATTATATAAACATATACCAAATTTAAGAGCAATACTAGATAATATATTAAAAATATAAATAAATGTATGAACTGAGAGGGAAGTTTTGCACCTTTTTTTTTTTTTTTGAATTTCGGCCTGAATCGGCGGTTTCGCCGGTTTCGGCCGATACGGCCAGTTTCGGCCGATATGGCCGGTTTCGGCCGATACGGCCCGAGTCCCAGCCGCTTCAGCCCGGTTCCGGGCGAATCGGCCCGAGTCCCAGCCGCGGCGGTGCGAGTCGGCGCGAGTCGGAGAAAAAGAAGAAGCCAACACGTGGCGGACGCGGTCCGACGCGGCACCGACACGCGGGCAGCGGCGTCGCTCGCGCGTCGCCGCGTCGCACCGCGTCGGACGCGGGTGCGGCGCCTTTGGCGCCACGTCCGTGCATCCCAGGTTTTGAGATGCCTAAAAAGGCATCTTCCACTCACAGAATATAAATTATTAGCAAACCTTATTGAATATAGAGTAAAAGAGGATCAAGCATGATAATAAAAGATGCTTAAGGAGATACTTCTATCTGCATAACCAGGCACCTCATCCTGCCATTTTTTCAAGTTATTCTTGGTGAACCTCCCTACAAAAGGACAAGGAACAAATCATAAACTAATGTGTGCCTCACTTTAATCATACCACCAAAATTTACCTTTATAAATCTACAGAGAACTAATTTAGCTTAGGTCCAGTTGATAGTCTCCCTAAAAATTTCACATAATCCCTCACTTCAAGAAAACCCATATAGATCAAGACAGAAACTTATTGATAACAGTGATTGACACATGGTGGTACGACATTTCCTCACTTTGGTAAAACACAGAACTTTCTTCTTTTTTTTCCGATAAGTAATAACTTTACTGAGAAGAGAAAAGCTGAACTTTACTGAGAAGAGAAAAGTATAAGTACAGAAGGCATAGTCAAGCTCTCCTAAAAATTATGCTCTAAAAGAGAGACTATGAAATCTACAATCGAATGCTCTTCACTATTTCCAAGAGTGCAAGACCACTCAAACAGCACTCTCAAGAAAAATTCTTCAACCCCATAACTGAAAGCACCACACCATTGAAAGTGTGGTAATTCCTCTACCTCCATATCACGCCTACAGAACTGATGAAGTACTTGTATCCATTCCATCAACAACCTAGCACCCTTAATGTTAAAAGTGAGTAAAATTAAACACTATCAAGGAAGATGTTTACAATGAGGATCAAGATATTCTTAAATACTTGAAGCTATCCAATACATCTTAGATTCTTTAAATAAGGAAAATAAGAGCAGATAATGCAAGAGGTAGGAAGAAAGAAATCAAGATATAAAAAAGCTAGAATATGCACCTTCAAACAATATACAGCAAGACGTCTCCTGGTCTCAGCATTCCCATTCTGAAGATCAGATATTATTGAATGGTGTACATCCTCTTTCTGCACGAGGAAAATGGTGTCACCATGTCAGCAATATCAAACACTATGCATAAATTATTAATTCCAGAAGAGGGATAAAAAAAAATAAATAAATAAATAAAAAAACAGGAAACAATAGAGGTGAAAGAAGAATTAGATGATTCAGACTTCAATGACAGATACAAGGGATGGGCTAAGCAAAACAGACCAAAAACATGCATACATTTGCATGTGCGTGCATGTGCATGCACACGCACAAGTCACAACACAAGCAAGATGAACAGAAAAGTTGCTCCCCATATCAATCCATGCTTTTAATGCAATAATATTAAACATTAGTACAACATGCAGCAGCAAGAAGCAAAGATCAACAGGTAGGTTGTGTAACATGCTTTCAGTGGCACAATCTCATTTATAAGCACAAGAAACAGAAAGCAATCTATCCAAAAACCAGAGAAGAGAGTCCAACATGAGAAAATGAATAAAAGGATCCTAACCCAACCTTTCCTTTATAAAGAGAATATGTTTGGACATGTAAAAAATCTCAATTAGCCATTTAGAATATAAAAGCATGGAGCCATACTCACAGTGCATCAATGAAAAATGGAGAATAAGATTGAAACCTGAAAGGTGAATGAGAGATAGAGATTTTGAAAAAAGGGCATTACTACAGTTCATTCACTAATGAACTCAAAGCCCTCATAAAAAGATGATAAAAGCATCCAGAGGAATGAATGGATCTAGATTAAATTCAAAATGTTCAAACTTCAACAGAAAGAATATCACAAAATTTGAATTTAGACCTCTCTTGACCTTCAGAAAATAAAATATAAACTATATTAAAGAGAAAATTTTTTCCTTATCCCCATAAGAAAGTAGATCAACTAAATACAACAATTCATGTACAGAGAATTAAATAGTAAATACTAGGAAATAGAGTGTGCAAGACAGATACAATGCTAAGAAAGCATTCGGGCTCGTACAATCATCTAGTAAAAGTTTGTTTAGGATTACACAAGAAATGCACTAGAGCATGTAATGTTATCATCAAAAGCAAGAAAGTGCATAATACTCTCCCCATATATGGCATTACTCAAATCCTTCAAAATCTTCCTGGATTTATTGCAATGACAATTAATACAAACAAATAATAAGGAAGATGCTTGATATTAAGTCAAAATAGAAAAGTAAACCTTACCTGCTCAGAAAGAAAGTGTGCTGAGACAGAATTCAATGAGTAAGAGCTTAGCTTATAATCCCGTTGCATAGCCTGTGGTAAAAGACAACATAATAACTTATTTGTTATTAGTCTAAATTATATCTCATAAACCAAGTAAAGCATCTTAAGCAAACACATGCTATGGACGAAACCTGGAGCAAGTCAAATTGAACTCTCCCTTCTATAGTTACTTCTTTGCTTTCCCTGGTCCCCATCTGTCTGCAAAACCATTATCAGTAAAATGTTCATACAGGTTAATGAGATTTGAATGGATAGAAAGTTGTATATAAAGAATTAGATTGGTATGGGCATAAATTTATATCACCATATAAAGACAAAACAGCAAATGAAACAAAAGCTTTGGCAAATCATAACAACCCAAAACTAGGGCGACAATAATAAGTTCCTAATTTTTTTTTGTTCACAATAATAATAATAATAATAATAATAATAATAATAATAATAATAATAATAACAATTGCAATATGTTTACCTTGATGAAAAGGTTGTATCTTTGACCCGAACTCTGCTACTCCTGATGCGGCCTAGTATTGGGAATTCAGCAATTCCCAAGGTCTCAGCCCTCTGTAAGCCAGGAAAAACATGATGTGAAATTAGTTGTAATGCAGATATGGTCACGTACACCTTAACCTCAGCACTATATAAAATTGTAACAAAAGAAAAAAAGAAATGATTTAAAAAAACCAATACAAAGCAATATAAAGGTAGGACTAATGTAACCAAAGAGAAGAAATTTACTATGAAATTCTGCATTGATGATGAGAAAGTTAAATATTTCAATTACCTCAATAAGATAAGGCAAATCAAATTTGCAAATATTATATCCAATTATGATATCTGGGTCCACTTCACGGATAAAATCCTGCAAGAGAGCCTATTTATTAGACTATAAACAGGCACAAAAGGGCTGTAAATTAGATTCAAATGCCACTTGAGATTGGTTACATTTTTATGTACATAAGTTTCAAAAAAAACATGAATAAAAAAGAACACAACATGTTATATGTCAATCACCCACTACTATAGAGAGCCCCATTCAAACTATATATATGCTAGCGTTAGTACAGCCTTGCATGTGGAGCCTTTTCACACATAATTATAAATGTTCATTTAAGAAGTCTTCAATTGTTTTGCAGAAGATTTACATATTGACTTTTTTATTTATTTAATTTTTAAGCAAGTATGTTACCAAGTGATTCTGTCAGCAGGTTTCCATGGCAATATAAAATCTATCAATATTAATCTGTTGACATACTATGGAAAATATATTGAAACCATTATCAATAGTAGTTGTTTCACTTCGTAAACAATTGACATAGACTCTTGATCAAATTTAAGAGGGTTTTATGAGCTTGTTTTAAAGTAACTCAAGTTAGCTTGATCTCATGGCTTCCATCATAAATTATTATTATTTTGGATTTAGCTGCTATATGAGAATCCTCTTTTTAAGTAAAATAATAAAACTTACTAAAAGCTTTGATTCCTTTGAAGTTATTAAGGGTATTTTTAATGCATCAATTTTTGACTTTAGGAGCTCCTGCTTTTCCACACACATGCATTAGTGTGTGTGTGTGTGTGTGTGTGTGTGTGTGTGTGTGTGTGCATGTAATCACATGAGAGACAACTATAAGAAGAATGTGTCCTTCAATGTGAGTCAAAGTATTCAAAATTGACAACTATAAGAAGAATGTGTCCTTCAATGTGAGTCAAAGTATTCAAAATTTATATATTTTTATCCAAATAGAACAACAAAGTACAAGAAGAGAATTCAAATTTTCAATCGCAAAGATGGACTAATAACTTAAAGAATGTAACTCCCACAAAAATAAAAGTAAAAATTAGATAATAATGAAAAAGCCACAAAGTACGCATGGAAAACACAGGACACAGCACAATATGGTCATTACACGCACACATACACATAATCACCATAATTCCTAGTTGAAACAACAAAACTAAAGATGAACATGAAACCCATAGGCTTTCACTTACATACAACAATATCTTAGTTGAAAATTACAGATTGAAACAGGTTAATCCTACTTTCTGCTCTTGAGAGAAAGAGAGGGGAGACAAAATAAAATGCCCTCCCTCACCTATTTAAAATTCTACTTGGCATTTCTTAACTTTGTCCAAACCATGTCCAAAAATTGTAGAAAAAACATATCCGACATTAAAATTGTTATTGTAAGAGTGCAAGCACGTACCAGACAAATAATGAAAACTATGTCCAATTTGTTTCATCCCAAATCAGCATTCCACCCCCAAGGAGAGTCTATGTGTGTTCATTGATGAAAATTAGTTACCAAAAAATACTTTAAATTTGGAAACATTATTTTTAGATAAGTACTGACGTTACTGTAAGATTGATCATCCACAACAAATAGAATACAAAAATGGGCATTGAATCTAGAAGAATAACTGAAAAAGGGGAAGTGGAGAAATGCACTAAGTGGGTTTAAGGTCAAACATGTTTTTTTGTTACACAACCTAGGACATTCTAAACAACTTTTTTGCAGTAAAAGAGTGAATGTGTAAAGACAATAACCATACCCTCCAAGCCAGTAAGACTTCTCTTTCTGTATCAAAAGCCATCACATCAACACCAACTATTGGAGAGCATGACTTAAGGGTCATCACATTACGAATAAATGGCTGGTCCTCTCCCTGCAGTGTAACAAGATTGGCCACCTAAAAAAGAAATGAGCAATTTCACTTAAAAAAATGTAAAACAAAATGATGCCTTAAAGCAAGTGTGTGTATGGGTATGTTAAAAAAAATAAGATTAAAGACAAGGATGAACCTGGATAACAGGATCATGGTTTGGCTCAGGAAAATGACCTTTCCGACCAGCACACTCAATGTCAAAACTCAGTACACGAAATGGAGCCATCTTTGAGAATTCCCCTTCTGGAGCATGGCTGATAAGTTCTGAATACCTAAGCGTTGTTAAGGAAGGTTCTACACAGCAGGCAAAAGTCTCAATATGCATTATTAGTTTATAACTGCAGTCCTCCCTGAAGGAGATAAATGACCTATTATTAATAAGGATACAGGCAATCAAACTCTAACTGGCAGTAAGACAAATTCTTTGCAGTCTTCTTATATTTTCCAGCAGGTACTTCAATCCAGTTGCCACCAACAATGTTGCAATCAATCATAAAACGAAGGGCAAAAAGAACATTGCTTTCATACGTCATGAAGCTCTTCGTGCCAAAACCATCAATATGTATGCCTCTATCAAGAATCCCTGCCAATTTTTTAGCGAGTTGATAAGAAAGTAAATGATGTATGAATAAACCACCACTAAGAATGAGCAGCATACACGTAAAAAGTAAAAGCATGTGTGGTTCAATACAGGACATACTAGATTTATTAAATAAAAAAAATGACCCTGTTACCAAAAAACTAGATTACTCTGCAAAAAACCCATATCAAAAAGAGAAATGAAGGAGAATGAAAAACAGTTCTTAAAGATCAATTTTTAATTATCCAACCATAAGTGAAATTTCCTGCTTGTAGGTCATTCAAACAATAATGACATGGAATTTTCTTGCGCACATGGTCCATGTGTTTATAAACCTGAATTTGTTTACCTCGGCAGCTGGTCACCATCGTTGGCAATGCAACTACAATTTTGAGAAAAGGATGAGAAGTCTGCTGCTGGTAGTACATGATACTCCTTTTCTGCACTAACTCAATACGACGGACATATTGGGGTACCTTGCTATTCCGATTCACCTCTTTCATCCTTGCCTAATGGATCACAAAACAAGAAAAGTATAACTAAATGAAATAAAGTTTTAAAAACAAAAAAATTAAAATAAAAGTAAAAAATCAATGAGTTTAGTTAAGAAAACTTAACATACACAAATGAGAAAGTAACAGGATAAGAATACCTCAAGTATTTGATGAAAGCGAGAGATATCATCAGGGCCCATCCCTGGTGGGCAACTGATGTAGAAATACGGCTCAAACCCATGAACGTGGCAGCAAACACTATGTCCTACCAGATAGGCAAAAAGATTAAATAAAATCAGCTTCACAATGAAAGCTTTAGCAGAAAAACATTTCATAAACTTCTGGTACTTCTATAAAACCATGGATTAACTACCCCCCAAAACAACACACATTGCCTAGCACAAATATGGCTACATGCTTATTTCAGATTAAAAATAAAAATCGACTAGTGATACATTGTCGCATGTTAACTGTCAAATTATGAACTTTGACATCGAAAACATTAGAAAAATGAAATTGAATAAATTATTGCTATGCTCCATGAAGGATGCCTGCTACTACATTGTGTTTGGATGACGAATTTGGAAATTACACAGAAAATCACAAATGATTAAGGATTTCCATTACCCATCATTTAAAATCCCATCAAATACTAATTTCATTGCTTGGAAATGCTATAAAATCCCATCAAATACTTATGCCTCTTTACCGCAATCTAATCTTCAAACAAAAATGAAAAAATAAATAAATAAAAATTGCTATAAATGAGCAATTAATCTTCGAAAATTAAGTAAAATTCACCTTTTTTTTTTTTCAAAAATGAAAAAAGTGAGCTAACCTTCTCTTGTAACTCCGAAAACTCTGATAATGGCGGCGGAGCCAGACGAGTTGGGCAACAATACTCTGTGACTCTCTCCGATGACATAGTCAATCTCTAATTGCTGAAAAACTAAGAGAACCAACAACAACAAAAAAGTTTAAATTTTTCACAGAAACCCTAGCACTAGCAGAGTGAAAAAGTAAAACCCCAGAGGCGCGTGGAAATGGACTCACCGACGCTGCGAGATTGGGAGACGAAGGCGTCGGAGAGTGGGGGACGGGTCCACTTGGCGAGGCGACAAGCGAGGGCGCGGCGGTCCTCGATGTCGCGGAGGATCTCTTCGTCCTCTAGGATAAGGGTTTCGTCGAGGAAGACGTCCTCGTCTACGAACTCGTCCTCTTGCGACGCCGCGTGGTGCTTCGGAGTTTGGGCCGCCGGCGACGGTTTTTGCCGTGGAGGCGGAGCCGGGCGTTTGCGGGTGTTGCTGCTCATGGCTGGGAGACGGACTTCAGTGAGGCCTCGGGGTTTTGGAGTTTTGGAGGACAGCAGAGAGGAGAAATGCTGAGATTCCCGCCAATTTTGAGGGCAGTTTATACTTTATAGTCGTGAATTTCCTTTCTTTCTTTTTTTTCTTTTTCTTTTTGAAATTGAAAAATACAGTGGTCCTTAATGTTTGGGGTATTTTCGTTTTGATCTCTCTATGATAGAAAGATCTTCATTTTTGTTTCTCATGTTTTGGACTCTTATAAAAATAGTCCTACTTAGAATTTTCAACTAGTGACGTCCGCTTCATGATTATTACTTTTTACAACTAAAAAAATTACCAAATTTACTAACTAGAACCCACAAATGATCCAACCGTTCATTTGTCCATGTTACAGACACATGACATGTCAAGTTAGCTCAAAACAACATAATTTAATATTTTTTAAACTACATTGTTTTGAACGTTGTTTAATTCTCCTCAACTAGTAATTAGTTTTACTAACCTATATAGTTGCTTATTTTAATTAGACCAATTGTTTTAGTTGCTAGCTTATTTGGTACTAAACGGTAAGATTACTTAGATCACTCATGAAAATAGACAGGATAACCAATCTAAAAAGATCTCAAACATAAAAGATAAAAATGAAAATGTTTAAACATAATGGACCAAAATAGAAACGCCACTAACATGAGGGCAAAAAACTCAATCTTTTTTTAAAATTACATTTTAAACACTACTTTAAGGAATGTTCAAATTAAAAACCTACATTTAAGATTATTACAAAATAAATTATTTAGTTTCATTACTTTCAAATTGAACATTTGAACCCTAACCTTTTAAAATTATATCAAACTAAACTCTCAATCAAACCTAAAAATCAATCCAAACCTAAAAAAGACCACCTTTTAAATTGGTATGGTTTTTAAAATTCAAGATTTAATTTGAAAATTAGTGAAACTATAAAGTTTTAATTTATAATTGGTTTAAACTTTAGTATTTGATTTGAAACTTTTTAAACTATAATATTTAATCTAAAAATCTCCTCTTAAATATGGGGTTTAAAGCATAGTTTACGTCCTTTTTTTTTCTTTTTTTTCATTTCATCAACTAAAATAAATTAAGATAAAATCCAATTTACTAATAGAAAATTAGCATTTTAAAAACTTTTAGTTTGCCTAAGAACTCTAGATGAAGACATGGTTTGCCCTTCCATTAAGCCATTTAAACAATAACCAAAGGATTCGAAGTTGAAGAAGACTCCAGAATAATTACCAATAGGATGTGTTATTTATGTCTGAATGTTCAAATAGTGTGAAAAACACCTTGAACGTTTAGACGCCCAAGTTACAAATTACCAATTCAAGCTTAATATCAAACAATGTATGTGCGAAAAATAAACATAAGCTTATAACAAAATTGATAGACAATCTAAACCAAATAAAATCACATCCACAACAGAAGTTAAATGGCAAAGATTAAGGGAAGAGAGATGCAAACACAAGGACAACACAACGATGTGTTATCGAAGAGGAAACCGAAGCCCTTGGCGTAAAACCTCTCCGCCGCCTCCCAAGCAGTCAATAATCTACTAGAGGATAAAGTTTGAATACATGAACAGCAGAAGACCCTCCAAAACTAATCTACCTAATGTACCTAAGCCCTCCAAGCTTCTTGCTCTAACAAGGTTACGCCGAACCTTTGTCTCTCTAACTTATCGGATTCCGCTATAGCCTATAGCATCAATCAATATCAATTGGTCCCTTCCGAATTGCTTCCCAAAGCACCAAAAAGTCTTCTCACAGATATGAGTATGGTGAGAAAAGGATTTGGCTAAAGAACCTCTCAAGGATGTAACAATGGAGAGAATGAGAGTTGAGGAATTTGTAGAGTCACTATATAAAGATTGTGGATGAATCAATCTTGTTTTTGTCTAGGGGTTCTCTCTCAAAATTCTTTCTGGAAGCTCTCTACATTTCGTGGGTATAAGGGGTATTTATACTGGTGTGTGTTTAGAATGCACAGAGTCAGTTTTTCCAAAACAGAGTGGACAAGCCGCGAGTACAAGCCGCAAGCTAACTGAATGGCCAGTCTGGACTTTTTGTCCTGTAGTGCTCCAGCTGGCGTGACTGTTCAGCTCCTCTGCATGCTTTACTCGTGTGCAACTTTTGGCGACTTGCAAGCCGCAAGCAAGCCTCGAGATCTAGTCGCGAGTTCCTTGCTAAGTACATCATCTTAAGCTTTTCTTCACACTCTCTCATACACTACCCTTACATGATCCTACCTAAATACAGGGTTTCTAAGTGCTAAATTACAAGCAAATTGGCACGGAATAAAGCCAACAAAATGGTTGATTCATTTCAACCTTACAATGTCACTCCATGTAGGAGATTTAATTTATCTCCAAGTTTAACAAGAGAAGGTCAAGGTTTGGAAAGATAACTGGTTGCTAATTCCAACCACACATAAGGTGATCTTGCTACCAACGTCATTAGAGGAAGACATAAGGGTGAATTATTTCACAAAGGCCACCACGAGCATTTGAAATATGGAAAACTTGTCCTTGGTTCTTTTATGACAAGATGTTGAAGCTAATAAGTAGAAATCGTTTAAGCCCAAACATGCTTGACAAACTAAAATGGTTGGGGTGTTCATTGTGAAAAGTTCATACATAACTGTTGTGGAAAGAAACAAGGAAACAGTCACAGTAATTGTAGACGCCCCACTTTGCAACTAAGAATAGATTATTAAGGGCAAAACCATAATTTTAATCATGGATGGGTAAAAATGCCTTTTAGACCGTTTAATGAACATGAAATCAATTCTAAAATACATAGAGTTCATAATGATCAAAATATGACAAGTGAAATATGAAAATTAGACTACTAGATTAATTAATAGATCAAGTCACATCAAGCTTCAACAGTTAATATGTACTAGCTCATGTTTACACACAAGAACATTAAACAACGATGATAAAAAGTAATGAAAATCAATAAAAATTAAATTGCTGAAGTTGCCAAATTTCTAAATTGGCACAAACCTATCAGTATTCCAAATAAGAGAATCAAAACTAAATGGAAAATTTGCACAGAGAGAGAGGATTCAAAGAGTTTAGCTTTTGTGACAATCCAATTTCCCTTTTGTAGCATTTATATAGTTTTTGATATAGACTCTTCAGGTTTTGCGTATCAGTTGTATAGCTTTTATATAGACTCTTTGGATTTTGCACTAATAACTTACTTGACACAAAAATTAAAAAATTTAAATGGAATACATGGCACAAAATTGAGAATCCAATTGAAATCTAATTGAATTTTCTCTAAGCTTATATATATACTTACAAATTAGTGCTTAGACCATATGATTATGATTAATTAAATTTTATTTGTCCTTAATTGAATTAACTAAAATTAATTACATGTCAAAATCTTATTTATTTAAAATTTAAGGCAATGATGTAGTAAAAATTATTGGATGATCCTTGAAAATAATTATGATTTTTGAATTTTAATGAGTTATCTTGTAAAAAAGAGAGCGAAAGTGTAAATTCCATAATCATAAATTTATTGGTGAACAATCTGTTGAGGACCAAAATTTGACAAGCAAGTCCGTTCTATGAAAAGTAAGGAAAGACGATGGGTCTTAACAAAATAAGGCCCAATTCATTAAGTTAAGAAGGGCCATAAAGGCCCAAAGTCCCAAAAAGAAGGAAAAAGAAAGAAATAATAATAATAATAATAATAATAATTGATGAAGTGCAACAAAAACAGTAAGCTGGATGCTCCGGATTTCAATGGTGACAATGGTAATCTTGATTAAAAACCTGAAGAGATGAACAAACTATCAAAGGTGATCGGGGTGGACTGGCCAGAAACCCTCCGATGATAAAGTCAGTATCTTCCCTATCTTTTGGAATTCTCAAGTACTTTAAAAAAATCTCTTACCCTTTGGTTTGGCGATCGCCGTTCTTATATAATGCATGCCAGGAGCGGTTATTTTTGGTAACTTCTCCTAAATTGGAGGATGTCGGAAGGTTAGGAAAAATAACCTCTATAACTGCTGCGGAGGTTATTTCATTATGTCGCGCGCTCCGCAACGGTTGTTAGAGGTGGTTACTTAGTTCCGCACACACTAAGACAAGTATGCAACCTCGTCCAGGGACTGTACACAGTGCCCATGCCTGGAGTCATTTCATGCCGTCCATGGGTATCCCAGGACGGACGACGTAGACATGGACGAGCTTTCTGGCCTAAAGCATCTCTCCTCCTCTTTGGACGATCCCTACTGACGAGCTTAGAGTTGGATAATTTTCAGGACACTATCAGTTGCCCCCCGTTCGTGGGTCGTCCAGGAAAAATGTAGTGTGGCATTGCTCTTTGGACGCTTGTGTTTATATCCACGTTTAAGCTTGCCACGTGTCATGGTCTTAGTAGCGAAGATTCACGTTGATTCATTTTTCGAGGAGTGTGTCACACGTCAGCCCATGGTTGGTCGTGACGTTTCAGGTACTAAAGTCCTCGCCTATAAATAGTGGAATTCCTGAGCTACCCCCTCATTTCTGAAAATTTTCTTCCCTGACACTCCTCATCTTAGAGCCTCGTCTAGAAGTTTCTCGCGTCCATAGTCATCACCTAGATCCAGGTATTCTCCTTACTCTTGTCCTTAGGTTCCAAGTTTCCAAAACATGACTGAAATTGTGCTCTCCTCGTCTAATAATAGTATTGAGAAAGCCATAGACGAGTTTCATGAACCTAGTAGCTTTAGTGGGTCTAGTGACAGTAGCAATGGTAGCAACAGTAGTAGTAGTGGGAACACCTCAGACGAGTACACGTCTGGAGTCCCTGGGGTTCCTCTGGAGGTTCTCCAAGCAAAGCTCAGGACGAGAACTGAATCTGGGTCGAGGGTTGGTACTAGTGCTCCTTCGTCTACAACTCAGGACAACAAGGAGATCGTCTATAGTTGTGCTTTAGATATCCCGTCTAGGACAGATAACAAAAGGTTAGAGTCCCTTAAGGCTTGGTATCAAATTCCTAAAAATTTGAACCCTAGGTTACCCGTCCGTGGGGAATGGTGTTGCCAACCCCGTTTTGGAGTTGGTATTTATGAGGCTTACCTTTTGGGGGGTTTGAGGTTGCCTCTTAATGCCTTCGCTAGAGAGTTGCTTACTAGGTTAGGTTTGGCCATCTGCCAATTTAATCCCAATGCATGGAGACTGATTGTCTCCATGCAAGTCTTATGGAGGGAAGTCTTTGGGGGGGATCGTCCTCTTATTGTGGACGAGTTCCTTTACTGCTACAAGCCCTCTGAGATCAATCAATCCCTTGGCTTCCATCAATTCACAGTTAGGGGGGCAGATTATAGATTGATTAAGTCCTTGGTTACCTCAGACAGGAACTGGAAGACGGAGTTCTTCTTCGTCTCTGGCCCCTGGGCTGGGAAGCCAAGTGAGGTTGGTAAGGATCCCTTTGGTCCCTACACAGGAGAACTAGGGAACCTTCGTCCTGAAGGTATGTTTGAGGTTGTCCGTCTTGAGATGTTTATATATATACTTGACTTGTTTGTTCTCATCTAACGCTTTTTTTTTTTTTTTACAAGTGTTAGACGACCTCACTTGAGCAGGTTCTACATTGAACGAGTTCAAAAGGCTCGTCTTTACACTGACAGGACGTTTCATTTTCTGGTGAGCTTAAGACGCCTTGCAGCTTGGGGTCTAGGTCTAGAGCCATCCGTTGAGGCTATTGCTCACGAACGTACCGTCCGTAGACGTAAGTGTTTGTTTTTATTTTTTTTTATTTTTTTTTTTTGAATAACTGATTGTATTGCCTTTGCTTATCATTGTCCATTTTTATAGGAATGGCTACAATGAATCAAAACAAGGGCAAGGAGGTGGTGGACGAGGTGACTGGGCAGGGGGTTCAATCCCAACCTCGTCCATCAGTTGGTGACAAAAGAAAGGCTTTGTCTAAGGGGATCGATTTGGGGAAACTCCCAAGTCGACGCAGAGAGAAAAAGGCCAAAAATGGGCCGTCCAAGACTGGGGTCGTCCATCCTGGCTCTGTGCCCTCCGTCCAGCAGACTCCCGTCCATGTCCATGACGTTGACGACGAGTTCTTCGATCCTCCATCAGTGCATGTTCCGTCCACAGCTCAAGCGCCCGTCTCACCCCAACCCTCTAGCCAAGTCCTTCTGAACCTTCTTGGAGATGAGGACTTAGCTTAGGAGAGATTTGAGAGGGTGGTGACTGATCAGGACGTGGCAGCGTGCTACAACATGTCCTTGAAGGATTTTGAGCACTCGGGTGTTCATGACCTTTTCAAGGTAAACAAAATTTTTATGTCGTCCTTATTTTTGATCTCGTCTTTTCAATATTTATTTATGCCTTGTCTAAAAATCAAATGTGTAGGTAATGTCCAAGTTCATTGCCGCGTCCAGACAAGCGACGGAGCTGGACAAGACGAGGATCCTGCTGGAGAGGAGGATTCAGGAGGTCAAAGACGAGAGCAAGAGGTGGGCTGAAGCGGCTGGCAAGGCGAAGGACGAAGTGAAAAAGTTGCAAGACCATATGGAAAAGCAAAAGACTGATGTTATAGAGAAGGACACTCGTCTTAATCATCTCCAGAAGAGGAATGACGAGCTGAGTGCTCTTCTTGAAAAGGCTAGGGGGGACGCGGTTGCAGAGTTCAAGGCGTCCAAGGAGTATACTGATTCTTTGGACGCGAAGGCGTCCAAGGAGTATACTGATTCTTTGGACGCGAACTATGCAGCTGGGTTCGAGGATTTCAGAATGGACGCCATGGAGAATTTCCCCAACCTTGACTTCAGCTTTATAAGGCTCAACCTTAGTGGTGCTGCTTCAAGCTCCCTTCTCCAGACGAGCTCTGAGGACGTTAACATCGAAGACGATGCCACCACTCAGCCTGCTCAAGACGACCCTAGTGCTGATCCTCCTCTATGAAGACTTAGATTTTCTTTGTATTTTTGTTTTTAGTTGGTCTCAAATGGTCTATTGTTTGAGACCTTTGAATGTAATGTAAGTACAGTTTCTTCGTCCACAGTATTAGGACGGTTTCTTTAAATAATGTTTCAACTTTACATAAGGGTTTTTTGGGCGTAGGTCGTCCTCCCTTTATTGTCACTGAATGCGTGTTTATTTATTTTTCATTCTCTGTGTGGATGAACTTATTTTGCATTCCAATGATGTTTTGGCTCATCCATCTTAGGGATTTGTTCACATTCAGCTAAAAAAGTAAACTTTATTCACTCGTCTATGAGTGTTGATTCCAACATTGTTTTTCGCCTGTTTTTTGGACGAGAGCTTGCCTATGGACGAGTTTCCAGTTTTTGCTTAACTTTTTTCACTCGTCCAAATTTTGGCTGTTTCAATTGACATCCCTTGGATTGTGTTTCCTAGTCCATGGCTGGGTTAGGTTATCCCTCATCCATGGCTGGGTTAGCACATTGAGGCACCAATTCGTCTACTGATTGGAGGAACGTGCCTCATTCTTGCTTTATCCTTGTGTAAGGAAAGCTTTTGGACGATACACCCTTGCGTCCAAGGACTTCGTTTTTAATTTATTTTCATACATACGCAGATATACTAGAAATATAGCACATATACTAGAAATCCACTTTGTCAATATTCGTCCATAGACTGGCACATGCTTGAGAGCTAGTGCTTTTAAGGAATTACAAACACGAATTAGTTCATGAGTAGTACACACGAATTGGTTCATAAGTAGTACACATCTAAAACATCAGTAGTAAATACATACTAGAAAGCTTCTTCAGCCATCCATGACGTTTGATGCTCGTCCATGGTGTTTACAGATAATATCTTCTCAAATGTTCAACGTTCCAAGGATGTTCCAGCTTCCGTCCGTCCAGAGCTTCCAAATCGTAGGATCCTGGCCTTTTACAGTTAATAACCCTGTAAGGTCCTTTCCAGTTTGGTCCCAGCTTTCCATGAGCAGGGTTTTTGGTGGCCAAGGAAACCTTCTTCAGGACAAGGTCCCCTATGTTAAAACGCCTAGGTTTAACCATGGCATCATAGTGTTTGGCCATCAAATTTTTATACCTCACTGTTCTCTGTTCTGCGCTCATTCGTACCTCGTCTAGAAGGTCGAGGTTAAGACGAAGCTGGCCATCATTTTCGTCGTCCTGATACTTCATCACTCTATGGCTGGCCATGTGCACCTCCGCAGGTATGACTGCTTCGCTCCCGTAAGCCAGTTTGAAAGGAGTTTCCCCTGTGGGGGTTCTCGCTGTCGTCCTGTAAGCCCAAAGAACACCAGGTAGTTCATCTGGCCACACACCCTTTGCCCCTTCAAGCCGAGTCTTGATGATTTTCAACAAGGATCGGTTTGCTACTTCTGCTTGGCCATTTGCTTGTGGGTGAGAGGGGGAGGAATAGTGATTCTGAATACCGAAGTGTTAGCAAAAGTCCCTGAATAGTGCGTTGTCAAACTGTCGTCCATTTTCTGATACTAACACCCTGGGTACCCTAAACCGGCATAAAATGCTTTTCCAAACGAAATTTTTAACATTTTGCTGCGTTATCTTCGCTAGTGGTTCTGCTTCTATTCACTTGGTAAAGTAGTCAATACCTACCACTAAAAACTTCATCTGTCTGGTTCCGAGTGGGAAAGGACCCAAAATGTCCAATCTCTATTGTGCAAAGGGCCAAGGGGCCATCATAGAAGTGAGGTGTTCTACGGGTTGCTTGGGGATGTTGCTGAATCGCTGACATCGATCACATTATTTGACATAAGCTTTGGCATCTGCTTGAATGGTGGGCCAGTAGTATCCTGCACGGACGACTTTATGTACCAGTGCTCTTGCCCCCGAGTAGTTTCCACATGCTCCCTCATGAACTTCCCGTAGTACATAGTTTGCTTCGTTTGGAGCTAAGCACCTTAGATAAGGTTGAGAAAAACCTCTTTTGTATAGTACCTCATTTATGAGGACGTATCTGGCCGACCTGATCCTTAGTTTCCTTGCATCGTCTTTTCTTTCTAGTAGCCGTCCGTCCTTCAAATACGCCACTATTGGAGTTGTCCAATTCTCTTCGCTCCTTATTTGATGTATCTCCGGAAGATCTATGCTTGGCATATATTGAATTTCATCGAAGGTGTCCAAAGCCCCGCCTGTCGAGGCCTCTTTTGCCAAAGCGACTGCTTTCATGTTCTCTTCCCTTGGGATTTGAACGAAACTAGCTTCTTTGAATTTTTTCACAAGACGTCTCACTTTATTGAGATATTTCTTCATGCATTCTTCTTTTGCCTCATACGTCCCGTTTACTTGGCCCATGACTAGCTGGGAATCTCCATGGACAAGTAACGACTCTGCTCCTAAAGACTTCGCCAATTCTAGCCCCTTCAGGAGGGCTTCATACTCCACTTCGTTGTTAGTTGTTGCATACTGCAGGCGAACCTTATACTCCAATTTATCTTCTTCTGGGGATTTCAAAATAACTCCTATCCCCCCCGCATGTAACGTGGAGGACCCATCTACATGGACGATCCATCTTCGAGCGCCACCCAGCTCGTCTAAACCTCCATCGTCGGGAGTGAATTCCGCAATAAAATTTGCCAATACCTGTGCCTTTATTGCGCTCCTCGGTAGGTACTTGATATCAAATTCTCCAAGTTCAATAGCCCATTGGACTAGTCTTCCTGCAGCTTCTAACCTGTTCATTGCCTTTTTCAGCGGGTGGTCTGTCAAGACGTTAATGACATGCGCTTGAAAATAGTGTCTTAATTTCCTCGAGGCCGTAATCAAAGCAAAGGCTAATTTTTCCATCATAGGATATCGTCCTTCTGCTCCCCTCAGAGCTTGGCTCGTATAGTAGACTGGCTTCTGCACCCTTCCCTCTTCTCTGATCAGCGCCGAGCTTACTGCATGCGGGGACACCGCCAAGTATAAGTATAGTTCTTCACCAGGTACGGATGGGCTTAGCAGCGGAGCTGTGGTTAGGTAGCTTTTGAGGTCTTGGAAGGCCCTTTGACATTCGTCCGTCCACTCGAAGGCTTTTTTAAGAACCTTGAAAAACGGCAAGCACTTGTCAGTTGCTTTGGAGATAAACCTGTTGAGTGCGGCAACTCGCCCAGTGAGTGATTGGACTTCCTTGACAGTTCCTGGCGATTTCATGTCAATGATCGCCTGAATTTTATCAGGGTTTGCTTCAATGCCCCTGTGTGACACCATGAATCCGAGGAATTTTCCTGAAGAAACACCGAAAGTGCATTTGCTAGGATTCAGCTTCATATTGTACCGCCTTAGTGTGTCGAAGGTTTCTTGGAGATCGTCCAAGTGGTTCTTCTCGTCCAAACTCTTTACTAGCATGTCGTCTACATAAACCTCCACATTCCGTCCTATTTGCAGCTGAAACATCTGATTAACTAGCCTTTGATAAGTCGCCCCTGCGTTCTTTAAACCGAAGGGCATCATCTTAAAACAAAACAACCCTTGGCTCGTTATGAAGGACGTCTTTTCTTGGTCTGTCTCGTCCATCTTTATTTGGTTATACCCTGAGAAAGCGTCCATGAAGCTTAACAGTTGATGACTAGCTGTTGAATCAACCAACTGATCAATGCGTGGCAAGGGGTAGCTGTCCTTGGGGCAAGCTTTATTCAAATCAGTGAAGTCCACACACATTCTCCACTTGCCGTTTGCTTTCTTGACCATCACTACATTGGCCAGCCACTCTGGGTAATAGACTTCCTGAATAAATTGCGTTGTCTTCAACTTTAGGACTTCTTGTTTAATAGCCTTATCCCGTTCTGGAGCAAAAACTCTTTTCTTTTGACGGACGGGCTTGTAAGACGGACATACATTCAATCGATGTGTGATGACACTTGGATCGATTCCCGGCATGTCTTCGTGACTCCAAGCAAACACATCCACACTCTTTTGTAAAAAATGGACGAGGTCTTGCTTTGTTTCATTCTTCATATTTGTTCCTATTCTAGTGAACTTTTTGGGATCACCCTCGTCCAAAAGAATGTTTTCCAGCATTTCGGTAGGCTCTGCAATGACCCTCCGTTCCTCTATGTTCATCGTCTGAGCTTCCTTGTCCATGGCCAGCATGGCTAGGTAGCATTCTCTTGCTGCTAGCTGATCTCCTTGAACCTGCCCCACCCCATGTTCTGTAGGGAACTTGACTGACAAGTGGTAAGTGGACGTTACTGCCTTCCAATTGTTTAGGGTAGGTCTCCCAATGATGGCATTATATGAGGACGAACAGTCCACTACAAGGAAATTTACTTCTTTGGTTATCTGTTGTGGATGTGCCCCCACCACCACAGACACCGTAACTATCCCCATCGGTTGTACCTTCATTCCTCCAAACCCTACCAAGGGTGAGTTCACCGGGCGGAGTAAGTCTCGTCCAAGGTTTATTTGCTGGAAGGCGGGGTAATACAGGATGTCCGCCGAACTGCCATTGTCAACTAGCACTCTCCTGGTCGTATAACCTGCGATGAGCAGGGTAATAACGATAGCATCGTCATGAGGATGGTGAAGTCTTGCGACGTCCTCGTCTGTGAAGGTGACAGGCTGTTCCTCAACTTCCCTCGTCCTGACCAGTTGTCCTGAGAGTTGAACATTCTGCACTACCTTTAGATATGTCTTCCAGGACCTGGAAGTTTGCCCTGTCAGGCTTCCTCCTACGATTACTCTTATTTCTCCTAGCGGGGGTCGCGGAACCTCTTCCAGCTTCCCTTTCAATTTTTCATCCTTTTGATCTCGTCTAAGGAAGTTTCTCAGTTTTCCCTGTCTGATGAGGTTTTCTATCTGTTGCTTCAAATCGAAACACTCGTCCGTGTCATGCCCATGATCTCTGTGAAAATGACAATATTTGTTCCTATTGCGCTTGTTGGGGTCTCCCTTCATTTTTTCCGGCCATTTCAGGGACGGATCGTCCTTGATCTGCATGAGCACTTGGTCAAGTAGAGCATTCAGAGACGTGTAATGCTGACCTCTTCCTGAAGATGAAACTGGCCTTCTATTATCTTGATCCCTTTTCTCCCCAGTGCGAGCCTTCTTTGGACAAGAGGCTTGTTCCAGGTGACGGGGGATGTCTCCTTCCCTTCGTTCGGCCCTCTTCCTCTTCTTGGCTATGATCGCATCCTCCGCATTCATGAAGTTCTGAGCCGAATGGACGAGTTCCGCCATAGTTTGAGGCTTTTGCTCGTAAAGCTTATGGATGAATAAATCTGAATTGACCCCGTTATGGAAGGCTGCCAGCAGCAGTTTATCATCCATCTCATCCACAGTCAGGGCTTCTCTGTTGAAACGAGTAATGAAGGACCGCAAGCTCTCATTTTCCCCCTGCTCTATCGTTAACAAACTGGACGAGGAGCGCTTATGCCTCTGCCCTCCAATAAAATTATTGACAAACAGTTTACTCAACTCTTCAAATAAGCTTACCGAATTTAGAGGTATTTTACTAAACCATACCCAGGCCGGTAGCGTGGTTGGGAAAGCCCTGCACATGATCTCGTCTGGAACTCCTTGGAGATGCATCGTAGTTTTGAAGGTTGCAATGTGATCACATGGGTCATGCGTCCCATCATATGAGTCTAAGGAAGGCATTTTGAACTTGGCAGGCAGGGGATGGCTATTAATGGTTGTTGAAAAAGGGGAGTCCGTTTGGTGAACCAAGTCTTCCATGGGATTCGCCCTCCTCATGTTCTCCCTCATTTCGTCCATAGCTTTGCGCATTTGGTCCAGTTCTCTCTCCAAGTGCGGCACCCTTCTTGAAACGGTACCCCTCGACTGGCCTTCAGGGTCGGCATTTTCCCTAATCTCTTGATTCTGGATTCGTCCCTCTTCGTACCTTTCTTGATGCTGCCTCCGTAAGTGTATCTCCCTAGTTAACTCTTGATTCTGTCGGGTTAACTCTGCCATGGCGGCTGCCATGGACTGCATATGCTGGAAGGCAGGCTGTTGAACGACTGGCGCTGACTGTCGATCGTGGTTGGGATTGCTGGAGGCATCCCTACTCTCCTGGTGGCCTGGGCTGGTAGCCCTTGATCTTGTCCGAACCATACAGCCCTTTGTCAGCGGAAAGTAATTGTGAAGTACAGACTTATGTTACGTTTCCCACAGACGGCACCAACTGATGAAGTGCAACAAAATCAGTAGGCTGGATGCTCCGGATTTCAATGGCGACAATGGTAATATTGATTAAAAACCTGAAGAGATGAACAAACTATCAAAGGTGATCAGGGTGGACCGGCCAAAAACCCTCCGATGATAAAGTCAGTATCTTCCCTATCTTTTGGAATTCTCAAGTACTTTAAAAAAATCTCTTACCCTTTGGTTTGGCGATCGCCGTTCTTATATAATGCATGCCAAGAGCGGTTATTTTTGGTAACTTCTCCTAAATTGGAGGATGTCAGAAGGTTAGGAAAAATAACCTCTATAACTGCTGCGGAGGTTATTTCATTATGTCGCGCACTCCGCAACGGTTGTTAGAGGTGGTTACTTAGTTCCGCACACACTGAGACAAGTATGCAACCTCGTCCAGGGACTGTACACAGTGCCCATGCCTGGAGTCATTGCATGCCGTCCATGGGTATCCCAGGACGGACGACGTAGACATGGACGAGCTTTCTAGCCTAAAGCATCTCTCCTCCTCTTTGGACGATCCCTACGGACGAGCTTAGAGTTGGATAATTTTCAGGACACTATCAATAATAATAATAATAATAATAATAATAATAATAATAATAATAATAATAATAATAATAATAATAAAGAGGACTTAGACTTGGTTAGGCTAGAGGACATGCAACAAGGATCTCGGTCAGGCAAGAGGATATGCAGCAAGAAAAACATCAAGGCCCTAGGACCTTGATGTGTCCTTTTGAAGCCTTAAAAAGAGGACCTTCGTTGACATATGGGAAAGCCAAGGTGTATATTCAAATTTTCAACAAAAACCATTAAAAAATCAAGCAAAGCCAAGTATTATCTTTGTAACCCATGATCTAAGCCCATGAGATCCCGAGTTGGTAGTAAGGAAGAAGTGGTTTGATTGGTAGGAGAGTGATTTCTAGTGAAAGAAGGATCCCGAAAATTTTCCTTGGTTCATATATCTGCTTGAAATGCATAAACAAATGGAAAACTCAGTTCCCCCATGTGCATGACACCTCCTCACAATTTCCTTTCAATTGTCACTTTCAATCAAAGCTGTCATTCATTGCATTGAGTAGCTCACCTACTCCTTTGGCTTTCCAAGAAGGAATCTTCCATTTGTAGCTAAAATCAAATGCTCTTTTTGAGTTATAATTGTCTAATTAAGCTAAACCTCTACTCAATGCACTTTTTCAAGTTCTAGAGGACATGGTTTTACCCAGCAGACCAAGGACGTCCTCGCCGGGATACCAGACCATGTCCACTATAAAAGGAACACTAAGACATAGTAGAAAGAGAGAGGGAGAAAAAGAGGGATTTAGATGGAGGGAAAAAAGGAGAGTTCAAAGGTTCAAAAGGATAACTCTCAAAGCTTTAATAGCCCAACAAGGGAGAGAAAAATGAACAAAATAAGAGAGCCAAGGTGGAGGAATTTTTCCCATATCCTTGAGATCATTCAAAATATCATTTAGCCTGATAACTCTTAGAGCTTTAATAGCCTAGCAAAGGGGAGAAAAATGAACAAAATAAGAGAGCCAAGGTGGAGGAATTCATCCTATATCCTTGAGATCATTCAAAATATTACTTAACCTCCAAAGAAACATATGCCAAAAGATGCACAAATCAGATATTACTCTCTCCCACAAAATCCTCCTCACCTAACTATCTTGGAAGGCAATGCCTAAGCAAAGCTACTTGGACTTGAGTTCCAAATCCCACAAGTCTTGTGCAAAAGCACTAAGTTTGTGAGAATTTGGACCAGGATCCTCGTGGCTGACTCATTCTCATGAAATTCATTTACATATATGTATATGTATTAAAATGTATATCCTAATTTAAGAAACTAACAATTATTTGAAGATATGTGTATTGTATAGTATGTTTTTATGCATGACCTATAGAGATAAAGGGAAAGGGCAGAACTCCATTGCATAATAAACATGGAAAGAGATCTTATAGTTCAAGGAATCAGCATTCTGGGTTCCATGGATTACAGGCCTAGTACCCTTGAGAACCACGACATCCCATTCGGGGTACCACGACATCACGTTCGGGGTACCATGACATCACGCTCGGGGAACCAAGTAAAGGAACTATTTTAAATGTTTACAAAATAAAAAATAAGCCTTAAATATTCTATTTCAATCTCCTTCTCATTGTGAATATTATGAATACTTATTTTACTTATTTCGTAAGAGTAAAGGGTCATTTTATGACACTAAAACACTTAGAATGGTATTTTATTGCTTAGGAGGAATCATATTTTTGCCTTGAGGAGATTTATGTGACTTGCGCACAAACTGGTTTATATAACGACTCCAATAGGCTGTGGAGAACCGACCCAGTCCAACCATCTACCCTTGGAGGCCCAAGATCCCTTATCATCAATGGACTTGGGTACTTTCCAAAAAAAGGAACCTACAAACAATCTAATCATTAAGTGGCTTTAAAAATGGTTTAAAAATCATAATTATCCTTAAAAAATTTTAAAAAATCAAGCTAAAATCATGCGAAATTCGAAAATAGTTAAAATCATATTGTGTAGTCATTTTGCAAGCATAGTAAACATGTAAATTAGGAAATTCAATTTCTAAAAAAAATGTTGCATTTTGAATTATCTTTTTGATGTCACTAGTTTCACCCTTTTTACTGAAACACTAGTTCCATCTTAATCCAATGTGTGAGATGCAATTTATAGTTATGGCGTAAAACTTATAAAAATTTAACCGAAATGGCACTTCAACACAGATAGAAGTATCGGTCAAAACATCTATCCAGGAAATGAATGCCACTTAGCCCTTTGGTCTAGAAACTCGAATGTTCAACTTTTGACATCATTTTCAACTATAACTTGATAGTGCAAGAATGTATTAACCCTTTGTGATAAATTAACCAATTAATTTAGCTAAGTGAATTAATTAAATTAATTAACATAAAAAGCGCGTGGTAGCACAAACAAATCACCAAATAACTAAATGCAGTGAAAATTAAATTGACACGGTAATTTGTTTACGAATGGGAAAAACCAACACAACAAAAACTCCACCAAGTGATTTTAAGGTCATCACTCCCGAGAATCCACTATTATCACAACAAGCGGTTACAAGTAAAGGAATCTCAATATCTTATACCAACCTACAGTTGAACCCTTACCCCAATACCCAATTGGACTTGTTCTGTAGTGACAATCTCTCTTTTCAATGCACGGCTCCCAATACATGACTAACCAATTGCGCGGATCCTAGCACGCAACTTGATTCACTAACCAGAGAAGGATGTTAGCTGCAAAGTTCTTCAATTCATCTAAATGATGAAGATCATGAAGTTGCTTGGTCACAAAACCCTACAGTGTACAAACACAACAGCTTCTTCAAGAGAGAGATGAACTAGGGCAAACTCTGTCTCCGGTCACAATTTTACATGAACAATCTTTGCCACACACACGAGCAACCTTTGATGGCCCTTAAAATAATCCTTATATATGTTTAGGGTTGTAAGAAAAGAAAACTTAAACATACAATCACGGATTGGATGAAACACAAACCAGAAATTCTGAATTTCATAAACCTCGATAGATAGGGTATCTGTCGAGCTGCTGTCGAGCCACGGGATGGAATAGCTCTTCAAGTCTCGATAGATGCTAGCTGTCAAGCTAGGTGTCGAGATTTAATGATCAACACTTTTAACACTTGATTCTTGGACAGACTTTCATGGCTTTAACACTTGATCTTAAAACAAGGTTTTTTGAAGTATTAAACACATCTTAGATCTACCCAATTACAAGTAAAATGCGTTTTGTTAAAGGATTAGCCAATTACATAAAATAGTGACATATGTTCCTAACATGTGAAACACATATGTCCTAACATAACTTTAATTTAAATGCACAAGAGAGTAAACGCGAGCAAGGGAGTCAATTTCGTACCGGAAGCCATTTTGGTTTAGTCAATGAAACGATATATTTCGGTACCGACTAGTACAAGTGTATTGTTTCGAGATTACCGCTATATATATATATATATATTCATTCCATAATAGTTTAAATCCTATGTTTTAAGCATATTTAGGCCCAATTCATCATTAGCTTTATGCTTCTACAATGGCCCAATCCATTACATATAAATCTAAATTATTTAATCATTATATCAAAAAAAAAAAAAACTTGGAACAATTGTAAAAGGGTCAAATTGTCAAAGACCCCGCCAAAGCCAAACTCAAGTGAATTCTGAATAGAATTCATTGCCTTAGTTTAATTTTTACCACAACCACACGTTACTTTCGAAAAGAATAAACACAGCCACATGTTTTGAAAATGCATTGTGAAGCCAAACGCATTGAGAAGCCAAACGCTCAATGATGAGAAGGTTGGTGTTAAGCGAAGAGTAGAAGATAGGAAAAAATAAGAAGAAGTAAGAACGAGAGATGCAAATTAATAGAACGAGGCCATGATGCAGTGGTAGGCTCTACCGGAACTTCGTCATTGTCTCAATGTCTCAGATCTACGGGTTTTCGCAAGTAAAAAGGATTTCGGAAGGAAAATAATAGTTCAGCCGGAATGACCAAAACGCCCCGAAATGGCCGAAATCACCCAAAACAGTCTGACATAAAAAGCGGTACGAAATGGGGGGGTTACCTGTATCGGTTTAGTTGCCGGAATGATATATTTCGACCGTACCGGCCTGTACGATACGAAATTAACTTCACTGAACGCAAGTTTAAAAACTCCTATAATCACCATTTGGATTGAGAGGAAGGAATGGGAAATAGAATATAATAAAGTAGATTTAGTTTAAAAGTAGTTTATTTTCAGCCAACTCTATTATACTTTCCTCCATTTTCCCTCCTTTTTCCCTCAATCCAAACGGTAATTCTTTTCCCCTTATAAATACTAGAAGAAATCGTTAAAGAAATGATTTTTTTTGGCTCATTAAATTATCAAATTTAGTTTTGTATTATTGTAGATAGAAACAAAGTTGTTTTCATGCAACACTACTCTCTGCAAAGAGCACGACCAGGATTTCATTAGCGATCATTTTTCACCTCCAAAACACCATCTTTCGCATCACTCAACTTGATGGGAATCTCTTATTGGATGAGTTTTTTTTTTACTGTTTTTGTTGAATCATGTCCCCCTTGTGCTTTTAGCTTCGCAAATGTGAAAATGATATATGATTGACACAAAACGACAAATAAGAAATATCATGTTTAGAAAAGCAGCATATATACATATAGCGCTAGTGGGGTTTACAGTGGAGTGGCATTTATAAGTTGGAATTTTGGTGGACAGACAAAAAATCATGATGCTTGGAAAAGCAAAAGTTAACATATGGTTGTATTGGGCATGGTTTCGGTCTTATCTTTAATTCTTGATAGGTCTTATCTTTAATTCTTGAAAGCTACCAACTAAAAGGAAGAGAAATTAAAAAACGGCATTTATAAGTTGGAATTTTGGTGGACAGACAAAAAATCATGATGTTTGGAAAAGCAAAAGTTTTACATATGGTTGTATCGGGCATGGTTTAGGTCTTATCTTTAATTCTTGAAAGCTACCAACTAAAAGGAAGAGAAATTAAATGCAACCTGGGTTTGCATAACTTCCTGCAGACATTGTTAGGTGGCACAATAAAAAAGTAACGAGTATCCTTGGCCAAGTGAGAAGCACATGACTGATCTATAAATATTATATAACGGAAGCCTTTGATTAGTGGTTAACTTCCTTAAGTTGTAACACATAAGCAATGCAGACTCCACAAATTTCGACATCACTAATATTATTTAGTTATTTATATAATTTTTATTTTCTTTAAAAAAAACACAACCCGACCTCTCTCCCTATCAGTCCCCTCAAAAGCTTCTCTTCGTAGTTTTCAATATTCTACCCAATTGAATTAGCGAAACACATCAGATTCTCTGTCCCTCCCATTATTTGTATTATTATGTATTCCTAAATTTGCAACCCCTCTCTTCCCTACATCACTATCACAACCATGACATCAGACCTAAACTTGTAGCCCCTCTCTCCTTAGATTCCTTATGAATCTTGACAATATATCAATTCAATCAATCCAAATTATTGTGGAGATATATAACCTATATGAAATTGTGATGTTGCAGTTGAAAACCCAGCAAGGTTCTCTTTCTTTTTGCTATGACAACACTACCAGCAATATCAAAAATATTTGGGGCAATATAACCTATTCAACTTTCAATAAAGTCAAGGAACTTTTTCTTTGTTTTCTCTTGGTTGGTAACTTGGTATGGGAGACGACGTAGAAACAACTTGAAGCTGCTTTTAGCCACTGCAGCAAAAAATTTTAAATTTTTTTTTTAGAGACAAAATTCTTAAATCTTTGGTATGCTTCTCATTTCCCTTTCATTTTTTTTTTTTTTTACTTTTTACTTTTTAATTTTAAAACTATCAGTCTTTGTTTCATTATTTAACATACTTTTGATATTTGTTGACAAGATTGAATTTTTTTATTTTTGTTGAGAAGAAGATTGAATATTATTGGCTGATACTTACAAAACTATTAATTGATAATCGGCCATATTTACTAAACTGGGCTTTTTTAACTTTTGTCTAGCTATTGTATCATAAGTTTCTTTGGAAGAGGATTCATGGTAGCAATTTTATTGTGATTACACTTAATGACTTGTTTGGATTGAAGGGGAATGAGAGGGGGGGGGGGGTGGAGTGGAGGGAAGTAAAGTAGAATTGACTAAAAATTGGCTAATTTTGTGCGAGTTTTACTCTACTCCACTCTACTCCCTCTCAATCCAAACGGATTGAGATTGTGTTAGATAGCAATTTAGAATGAAAGATTTGAAATTTGAATGTAAAATTGTAACTTATATTAGATGGTAATCGGTCACCTACCTCTATCTATTTATAATTTGATAGTTACAACAATGAAGGGGGAGGGGGAAAGGAATTTGAACCTTGCTTCTTCTTATAAAGAGAAGTATACTATGCCACTAAACTACAAAACTTTTGACATTAGTTAATTTACATGTGCTATAAAAGTATAAATATACCATTTTAGCTAAATCTTGATTTGTTTCACAATGATATAATTACAATGGAATATGAGAAATATGAAGTGTGATATATTACTCTATATTTTATTAATGTAGTTTGAATAAGTTGTGAGAAAAATTAAGGTTAAAGTTATCGATAGCAATTTTTATTTTTTGGATAATTCAATAGTTGGGAGACATTGATATAAATCTTGAACGTCTCCATTTGAAAGACAAGGAGGTCTCAGTTGAACTACAAGGTTATTGACATGCAAATAAAAGCTTTTAACATTTATTTATATTATACATTTATGCAAAGTGTTCCAGTGCATCGCTCGGGTCTGCGACTAGTTAAATGAGTTTTCAAACCCAAACAACCCTTCTCCTCCCACCCTTCTTTCTCTCTATGCAATCTGTCGTTTCATGCTTCAACCCTAACCCACTTCTCTCTCCACCGCCCCTCCAATCCTAACTCCCTCCACTAGTGCTACCATCATCCTCCTAGGCAATGGAAAATCCTATGGAGGACCACCATGGTAGTGACTATTGTCAGCCTCTAGCCTATCCTCCCAGCCGCCACACAACCCCACCACTCTCATCCTCCTCTCCCTCCCATCTTTGTTTTCTTAGTTTAAGCCCCACCGCGATAGACTTGCATTGTCAACATCACTATCAACTGAGTGGTTGCTCGCGATGCCACCACTAATGGTGGCCATCGTCCTCTTTGCTCCGCTTTTCAATTTTAGTTTCCCTCTTTCTTTTTTATTTTATTTTCTCTGTGGCCTAAAGTTCCTCTCTTTGGTTTTATATTTTGATGGTTTGGGGTTTGGATTTGCTCTTGGTGGTTAGGTTTTTGCTTGATTTGGAAAAATATATTTTGGGTATAGATAGGGTAAATCTTTGGGTTTGGGTGCACTTGGTTTTGTGTTTGGAATTGGCTTGTGGGGATCGGAGATCGGAGATCAGGGATGGTGGCACTGGCAAAAATTGGAGATGGTGGTGTCGATGGAGGGAGAAACGATTGGGGACTGTTGGAGAGATGGTGGTTTAGCCGTTTAGGGTTGTAAGGGCAGAGAGAGAAAGGGGTGGGAGAAGAAGGGATTGTTTGGGTCTAAAAACTCATTTAATTGGTCCATGTGCTTTTCACATGACCAACAACACTTGTTACTTATTTAGTGTGCCACCTAAAAAATATGAGAAATGATATGTTCACAACATTTTCACAACATTTTTACAACAAATCCTAAGTGGCAGGTTATTACTGGTTGTTATTGTTGGGGCAAAAAAGTAATCTTAGTGTTAGGTTCAAATTTGAACCAATAACAACTAATTACCTGTGATTTGTTGTAAAAATGTTGTAGACGTAACATCTCTTAAAAATAAAGGGAAAGAAAGCAATCGAGATATGAAAAATATAGCTTTTCCAACCATTAAAAACATTCACATCAAAACTGAAATAATTAAAATAAAATAAAAAAATAGGGAAAGAAAGCAACCTAGATATGAAAAATATAGCTTTTCCCTTCCAACAATGAATTATCATAGTCTTCAACTTTTGTTTGTGTTTCAATAAAATCCTTTCTATTCATCAAAAAACAATCATAGTCCTCAACTTTCGCACAAACTTATCATGTTCCTCGTTTTGAACAGTTCTGCACATGGTTTAAGTGTTTAATGAGATTTGAATAAATAAATTTTCTTATAAGGTTGATTTTTAGTGCAAACTAGTATACATGGTAGGATTTGGATGGGTATAAGCTTTCTCTTTGTGATGACTTGGGTCGAGTTCCAAATTTTGGTAGGGCTGAAATTGCTATTATTGATTTTAGAATTAGGACCTATATAAGGGGGGTTCTTAATTGTTATTTGGATTTTAATGTTCCACCTCCTTAACTTAAACTTAGCGCATCAAAAAACCAGTTAACTCAGTTGGTAAAGTCTCTTATCGTCAAGTAAAAAAATTTAGGGTTCAATCTCTACCTACACCGAAAAACCAATTCTCACTAAATTTCATCACCAAAAACACATTTTGTTGTAGTGAGCAGACACCAAAAGTTGAAATTATCTCTTAAAAAAAATCAGATCACATCATATCATATTGTGCGTTCTCCCCTTTTTCTAGGTTTGTGTGCTACTAAATGAAAATGGCCATCATAACATAAATAAGTAATGAATTAAACTAATTAATGTTGCTCACAACTAGTTATACATTATTGTACATACACATATAGCCTATGAAAACACGATTTCAGTTTTATAATTGTGAAATTTTGTTTTGAAACAGAATTTCAATTATGTCTCATACACACAATGTGTAAATATCACCACTCAGTAAATTATAATAGGCTTGTGAGTGCATAAGCAAGAACCATGAGGCTCACCGTATTCTTTGCTCCAACTTGGTGATTAGAACTTTTAGATTCCTCTTTAAAAAAAATTTGAAGTGAAAAAAAAAAGACTTAGTGTTAGTTTGGATTGCGCTGAAAACGGCTACGTCTGCGTTTGCGTTTTAAACAGTGGGTCTCGTGCACTGTTCACGAGACCCGCAAGTACGGATTCCAGCAAATTTTTCTTTAAAATTGGGCTCCACGACAATATTCACACATTTAAAAATAAGGTATGATATACTTAAAAATAAGTTCAATTATATGGTAAAAATAAGACTAAAATCCATATTACAATCTTTAAGTTTGGGTGAATTCCAATTTTATACCTAGAGTTTAGTTTAGCTTTTCAAAATATTTTAATCTTTAAACTTTAATAATTCTGTCAAGTTGGTCACTCCATTTATTGTCCGCTATAAAACTGTCGCCTTTGACATATTTGATACAAAACAATTTGAGAAGTGCTATGTTTACAACATTTTCATAACAAATCATGGGTGGTTAGTTGTTATTGGTGCAAATTTGAATTTAACACTGAGATTACTTTTTTAACCCAACAATAACAACCAGTAACAACCTGCCACTTAGGATTTGTTGTAAAAATGTTGTAAACATATCATTTCTCATACAGTTTTAATAGATAAACCGCAATGGAGGACAATAACCAACTAAATAGAAATTTTGGTTCTTCTCAACCAAATAAAAATTGATAATTTAGCAAATTTAAAGAGTGTAACATGAATTTTAACCTAAAATTAAACTGTTATTATGTCATTTTAAGAGCAATTGCATCAATCCAGTTAAATGTTTTTGTCTATTTTACACTAAGAGCCTATTTTTTCGATTTTACACTACCACTTTTCAAAAGCACTTACATTAGTTTATCTATTTTACAATCTATTCTGTTTAAATAATAATATTTTTTTTTAGTTTTTTATTATTATTTTATATTTTTCTTTTGTCCCTATCTCTTTATCTTTTCTTTTGTTCCTATCTATTTATCTTTTTCTTATGTCCTTATCTCATCTCTCAGACCAATCTCTTGTCCCTCTTCTTCTTCGTCTACCTTTCACGATCACTTTCTTCTTCTTCCTTTCACAGTCACAGTCGATCACCTCCCCTCCACAAGCATCTTCTTTTTCTCTCAATGTCAAATCACCTCTCCACCATAAGCACCACAGGCACTAATCTCTATCGACCCACAAGCACCGATCTTCGCCACCAACACCGATCCATAAGCATCAAAACCCATTATAGTCGACCCACAAGCATCGATCCACAAGCATCCAGACCCATTTCCATTGACCCACAAACTCTAATCTCCGCCACCAACATCAATCCACATATCCACGAGCGACCAACACCAACACCGATCCCTCTCTCTCTCTCACTCTCTCTCTGTTGGTTTGTCTGTGTGGGTGTACATGTGTTTGTGAATCTTTGTGTTGATTTGTCTGTGTGAGTGTGTTTGTGTGGGTATGTTTGTGTGGGTGTGTTTGTGTGGGTGTGTTTGTGTTTATCTTAGGAAAAAGAAGATGAGGAGATGAGAAGTCTGAGACTGAGTTCATTTTGCACCCAGAGAAGAGAGAGAATAAAAATGAGTGAAATTCTAAAATTAATAAAATAATAGTATACACTACTACAGTAACCATGTATATATATACGATTACCATAACAAATGTGTAAATATACATAGTTTTAGAAGAACTGATGTGGGAAGTTTTGTGGCTTAAATGTCGAAAATTCAACTCTTTTCCTATTATACAAGAGCTGGTGCAGATGCTCTAACAGGTGCAAAAGAAGTCATATTTAACCTAAAAATAAATTATTATTATTATTATGTCATGTTAACATCAACCTAACACGTGCATTTGACAAATGCAAAAGAAGTTTTTTTTTTTTTTTTTACTGAGCTTAATTTGACGGTCTAAAATATATATATTTTTAATTCTTCTTATATTCTACAATATTTCTAGCTAATAAGCAATTCCTAAACCTAAAATTTTGGTAAGTTCTATGAGCACTAGCATCAGCCATTTTGTTTGGTAAAAATAGCTTGACCTCGGTTTATTAATTCAATTACTCAAGTTGATTAAGTAAATCAAATTACATGTAAATCGTGAAAGCACTAACAAATCACCAAATAAACCAAATGCAATGGAAATTAAATTGACATGGTGATTTGTTGACAAATGGAGAAAACCTTTCGCAAGGCAAAAACCCTACCGGGTGAATTTAAGGTCACCACTCCCAAAAATCCACTAATCCACTAATCAATAATCAAACAATTACAAGTATAAGGAACCTTACCACTACCCTAGCCTATTCCAAAATACTAACCTACAGTTGAACCTTCGCTCCAATACCCAATTGGACTTGATCTTGTAGTAGCCTTCTTTCCTTTGTTGCACAAATCTTCAATCTGTGACTAACTCCTTTGCACAGATCCTAGTACATGACTAACTCTAGCAACTTAATGATTGTTGTTGGCTGCAAAATTTTTCATTTCATAAACGATGAACATCAGGAAGTACTTAGTTATAAATCCATATGGCGTACAAACGCAGTAGCTTCACATAGAATATATGAGTTCTAGGTCTCTATATCCGTGTATGACGACTTTTAGAATCTGCCTTATATATGACTAGGGTTGTGAGAAAAGAAACCCTAATCAAATAATACAGCATGGGCCGAATTTCAGATTTGAAAATTCTAAAATCGTAATTTTTAATATATCGAGCTTGTCTTGAGCTTCTTGATTGAACCTCGATGTAACAGTATCTGTCGAGCTTCTGTTAAGACTTAATGAATCAGCTTTTCTTTACTTGTTTCTTAGATCAATCTTCATGACTTTAAAGATACCGCTTGATATGTTTGAGCAACATACTTCTTGATACATTAAACCCAACTTAGATCTACCCAATTACAAGTAAAGTGCGTTTTGTCAAAAGATTAGCCAATTGCATAGTAACAATCTCCCCCTTTGGCAATCTGAGACAAAACCACAAGCATAATTATGAAAGAAGTATAAAACAACAATCTCCATAACTATTACACAAAAAGTATGTAAGTCTAACTTCTACTATGAATTCTTGAAAAACTTTGTAAAAAGAGAGATCATGGCATGAAAGATTTGCAACCTGTCTTAGCTGAAACACTTAAAAAAAAAAATCCATCAAGGCATCAAGTGTGAAATGTAGACAAGTTATATAAAAGAAGAAATATATGCATAAAGAGAGAAAAGAAACAACACATGTGAGATAAAAGTGGAAAACATACATCATATATATATATACCAAATGGGGGTAAGTTACAAACTATGCGGAAGGGGGCCGACTAGGGCTACCTGATTACAAACTAAAGGCCGATTGGGGCCATCTGATTACAAGTGTAAGACTGACTAGAGTATTACAAATGTAAAAGGCCATTTTGATTACAAGTGAGAGTGGGAGAGAAAAGAAATAAACTAGGCTTCAATCAAAACTTGCTTCAGACTTGAATTTGAGCTTCCTTATATAGGGAGAAGGGAGCCTTGGATTCTGTTGAAGAATGCTGAAAATCCAGAGAGTAAATTGCTTTTACTGGGGTGAAAACCTTTTCCACCGAAAGCAATAGTGATTCTGAATCATTGTGTCGGGTACTGTTCATGAATAGTGACTTTTTACTGTTCATGAATAGTATTCTCTCTCTTGTCTTTAGTGTCGGCTGAGTGCTAGTTACTGTTCATCAACAGTGACTGGTGCTGTGGATGAATAGTAGCTTGTCTAGGGGTACTGTTCTGAATAGTGACTGGTGCCATCCAGAACTTACCAATTAGAATTGTAATCATCGTACCAACTGTAATCATCTTCCGGGGATTCCCATAGGGGATCATCATTGCAGGGGTGTTCATGAAATGTGGTGAACTTTTCACAAAGACTGCAGTAAATTAATGGTTCAAAATTTGGATTCCTACCGGGAGTCAAGAATTGTCTAGGATCACAGTCGGTGATCCATGGGAGCAGGGGAATGGACTCATAATACGGCCTTCTAGTAAAAACTGAAATCCTTCCTGTGTTACCAACAAAATAGTAATTCTTCCAGAGTTCTCTGGTAACTTTCCTGATTTCATTGCTGAAGAAGTTTTTCCAACAATCAGATAGGGCCTTTGGATTCCTGTAGGAAAGGAATGTATTGCCTTCAAACCAGGGTCTTTGGTGGGAATATCCTCCAATAAGAACTAGATGCTTTGATGGCTGGACAGTTGCCCACTCATTCATTTCCCATTCTGGTAGGGTACTCCAACACCTGAGAGTTACATAGGGGCTTGAAACTCTGGTGACTGTGTCCTTGATGATGGAGGGGAGCTGGCTGACTTGGTTATGACTGGTTAACCTTATGAGTCTAACAAAACCATATTCAAACGTCTGTGACAACCAATGAGGATTCATCTGATTATCCTCTTCCTCATCTTCTAAAAGATCATTGTAATTGATTAATAATCCTGGAAAGGGATGCTTGGCCCTTTCATAGATTCTGAGACAGCTTCCAAAATATGCTTCCCATCTGGATACTATGAGAGCATTTTCAGCTGTATAATTCAGGTTAGTGGTATAATCAAGATCTGGGTCATCTGGATCATAATACCTGGTGGTGATCAAAACTCTGAAATGCCTGAACCATAGATCAAGTGATTCGAACATTGCCCTACTTCCTAAAATATGAACTTGTATTTCAGACGGTAAGTTGGCAAATGCACTTCTTATTGAGGCTTGGGTCTTAAGTCTTAACCTAGCAAAACACGTGCCCATTAGAACAGTCTTATCCTTTGAACGGATTTCCTCTTTGCCAGAGAGTAGACTGGTGATATGATCATTTCTTTTCTCAAGGGTTTTGAGATGGGTTTTTAAGGTCTTGAGGGTTCTTTGGAAAAATCAGTATTGTGCAGGATGTATGCTGAATGGAGGAGATCAAGGATTGTTTAGTGGGATATGGGAAATTTGAGTTTATACCGTAAGAATCTTTGGTTAGATTTTCTTCCAAGGTATACCTCAAGGTATCATTTACTATGTTCCCACTAGAAGGTATGGGTGTGGGTGTTTCTTGGAGAGAGATAATAATATTTCCACTAGAATGTGCCACCGTGGCATATTCCTAAAGGGATACTGCTTCTGGGTTTGAAGAAGCGCCTTCATGCATTTCAAAAGGTTGTTCTGTGATTCTTGTGATCTGGGGATAGTCTTGGATAGGAGCTTTTCCTTTATCCCTATTTCCAGCCATCTTCCACTGGCTAGTGGGGCTTAGGATTTCCTGCTGGGTTGCTTGATTTGGGTTTTCTGGATAAGCAAGATAATTTCCTGTTACACATATGCCTGGGAAAACATCTTTTTCTAAATTAGGGGATGTAATGCAAGAAATATTTGTATGCAACATGCATGCTTTACGGGGGCTATTTGTCGGGTGGGGAATAGACATAGGATTCTTTGTTTGATTTTTTTTGGAGGGAATAATGGTTAAATACCCTGGACTGGTTCCATGGTATTTAGGATTGATAAGGATTCCTCCTTGGACTTTGGATATATTTAAGTCTTGTCTAAGGGTTCTGGCCTTAGGCTTAGACTGGGATTTAATCTTGTTGAACTGGACAAGCTTTTGGGCTTTGATAATTGGATCCTCAATCTGTTCTATGAGATTGAGAATAGATTCTTCTTTTCTGCTGAGAGTGTTGAGACTCTTGTTCTTGCAGCAATTATCCTTGCAGGCCAAATTAATTCTAGGTTCACTAGAAGAGCTATAGTTCCTGGAAGGTTCAGAGGATGATGGTTGATAAATCTCATGGTCACTAGAACTGCTGGTTGACTCATGTTCTATATGGTCAAGTTCTAGGAGTTTGAAGATCTTATCTTTACTGGTTTGGTCACTAATAAGGGTGTTTATGAGTGTTTTTGCTTCAACCTTACACTCATGCCTAAAATGTCCATTTTTCTCGCAATTAAAACATTTTCCTAATGCTTTAGGGGGTTTCTCAAATCTACCTATAGATTTTGACCTAGAGGGTTTTCCTTTTTTATAATAATCATCATCTTTGGGATTGCTATATCCCTGTTTTCTGTACTATCTGGCTTTGGTCTTTTTCCTGTATGGTTTCTCAGGGGATTCTGGCCTCCTGTGTTTGGACTTTCTCTTAGAAGGGGCTATTGGTGGTAAGCCGTATTGTGTGCAAAAGGTTCCTAACTCATATTTGGCTTTGCTTTTGCTGGCTTGGCTTTGGATCTTGAAATCTCTGCACATTTTCATTCCTACACTTCTGATGGTACTAGAGATATCACCACATGTTAGGTTGTCATAATCAATTTCTCCTAGTGAGTTGCAAAGTGTTTTTTTCACTTTCTCACCAAATAATGTGGGCAAACCATTAATCAATTTCTCTTTCCAAAATGGAGAGTTACAATCACTTTTATTCATGACTCTGGTGGTAAACACGTCTTCATACCACCTGTAATCTCCTAGTGTTTTACATCTAAGGTTACTCAACTAGTCGTAAATCCTAGATGTGATATTACTAGGCTTTCCTATGAAGTGATTTATGATTGTATAGATCAGGGTACTAACTCCATCAGGAATTCCACTTCCTGGGGGATCCTCAAAAATGGGGAGTCCTTCCTCATTCTTTTGGACAGCAATTTTGATGTCTTCTTTGGATTCTTCAGTGAGGCAATTGTTCCACCATTGGAGCAATTTTCCTGTGAAGCCTAAGGTTATGAGGTCAATTACCTCAGGATGGGTTTTTCCTTCATTAAGGTAATTGTTTGCGACCATCGCAATGTGTTGGATCTTATTCAGAATTTCTTGTTCTGATAGACCATCTATGTTCCATTCATAAAGCTTTCCTGAAGTAACAGAAAACTGGTTGCTAACATTCCTTTCCTCGTATTGGAGGTCAGGAGGTCTAGGTCTAGGATACCAATTCTTAGTCAAGCTGGTAGAGGGTGGTTGGTAAAGTCTTTTTACCTGTAGGTCTTGGAACTGATGTTCTATATGTTCTATCATCTTTTCATTATCTGAGAAGGTTCTGCTAGAACTACTGGAGGCAGGATTGGCATCTAAGGTGGTGAGCTGGAGTCCTTTACTAGGTAAAGAGGTACTAGGTTCCTTTTTAACTGGTTTTTGTAATTCCTCAAGCTTTTTGGTAACTATTTCTAAGGCTGTGACATCTTTGGACTTGATACTAGACTGTCTAGATGTTGGGAGTTTTACTAGAGGTTTTTCAATGGTAGTTTTTCTAGAACTTCCTGGTTGGAGAATGACTTTGTTTTCTAACTTATCTTCAACTCTATCTAGTTGTTTTCCAATAACATTTAAGCACTGGTTGGTGTAGTTTTTTTGCTCGATAACCTTTTTGACAATTTTCTCTTCTCTTGAAGGGAATCTAAAAGGTGTGGCAGTAACATCCTGGTTTTTATACTTAAAAGTGATGGCTGCTACTGGTGGATGGCTAGATTTTACAACTTCTTCGGTGTCTTCCTTGACCCAATTGGTCTTTGTGAGAACACAAGTTTTGCTGTGCCAACTGAAATGGTTCTCAAAGTATTCAAAGAAAGGGATATTATCATGTATCTCTTTCATGAATTCCTTCCAAGCATTGAGAACTTCAACCTTTTGTTCTCTGGTATGGTTGGCTCTATAGGCTTTTTTTTTTTTGCTTGGTTTCTATTTGAGTTAAATTCTTCTTCTAAGAGCTTCATATCCGGCTTAAAATCTTTTCTTAAGACTTTAAGATCGTAATCTTGATATGGGTCTTCCATATCGGTTCCTGAGGGTGATTCTATCTTCTGATTGTTGTCATCATCTTGATCAACAATGGAGTCTTGCTTGGCTGTATAACAAGGTGTGCTAACTTGAGATCTGGTTTTAACTCCTTGAAACTCGGGATCTAAGTCTCTTTTAGATCTAGGGAATGGTGCTAGAGGTCTAGAGGGGCTAGCTTGGGAAGTAGGTCTATCTTTGAGAAGAAAGGGTGGTTGCTTGCTAGGTGAAGCAAATCGGCTGAGATCTATTGGGGATCTGGGCCTATAGTCATCTAGAGGTGATCTAAACCTACAGTTATCAAAACTGAGTCTAACAGTACCATCTGCTAGTTGTTGGACAAAGTCTAAGTTTGAGCTTTGGGCTGGATCTTGGATCTGGAGAGGGTAATTCTCATTTTCAAGTTTCCAATTTTCTAGAAAGGAAATTTCAGACCATTTCAGGGTTCTGGGAATTTGAACTTTGGCGTGGACGTTGGTTTGGATAAGAAGTGTTTCTTCCACTTTCTTTCTGTCTAAAGCACCAACATTCATGTTTGTTTTTATACACTTATAATACACTTTGTATATAAGTGTTATCTGGCTGGTTCCCTGCACCATGAGGGTTCCATCAGTCTTGATATTCAAGGTTAAAGCTTTCATGACATTCGGATCATGAAGGTGAACTGTGAAGTTTGGAAAACAGTCGAAATGGACTGGTCCGTTACTTAAACTGGTTTAAATGGTTCCTAAGAGGCTGTCATTAAACCTTATGTGACGGGTATCTCTAAGGACTAACAGAACTGAATTATTCAATCCTGACCTAATGAGAGGTTTAATACCAATCTGGACCAAACCTATGTGTAAAAAGTGGTGACTTTTCTTCTTATGGGCTTTTATCTGGGCTAGACTAAATAAGTAGCACGTCTCGTACTCCTTATTGATTCCATAAACTTGTTCTGTAGTTCTAACATGGAAATCTGTCTTGAAAGCATTCAAGTTCCATGAAGACTTATAAAATTCTCTTGTAGGTACCTTAGGGAGGTTCCAATCTCCTAACTTAAGGTCAACATCTGACATCTCATATTCTTCACTATGGATAATTCCAGATTCTTGTGGGATTTCTGGGAGAGATGTGGATCTACTGGTCAAACTGGAGGTTGAGTTACTTCTAAACAATTTACTCATCATTTTGGCTACCTGGTAGGAAAACACAATTAAAACCTAATTATCTTTATCTCCAAACAACTGGATCTAACCTTAGATCTGACAACAGGGTATTCACACTGAGACAAGGTGCCTTTCAATGCACAATATAGCCTCCAACTGCCTCTTTCTCCTAAAACGCCTGAAAATGCCTCAACGCCTCACTCCGGCTAAACGGCTAAAAGGCGAACCAAGGATGCTAAGGTCTAACTAGGCCATAGGACAACATTGATTGGTCTTACACATCTCAAACAATCACCTGCAACAAATTTTGGGGCTAAACACAGAGATAAGAAGAAGAAAATAACTAGAAAATAACTGGGTTAACGTGAATAGATAACACAGAATGAAGGAATAATAGAAGGAATAACTGAATCAACAAGTAAGTGAGTAAAAAAAGATCACAAAACAGAAACAAAGAACAGGAGTATAGTAAGAAAATAATGCCATGAAAATAATGTATGCAAATAGTGAAAGTAACTTTGATAAACTGATTTACTGAGGCGGTATAACCGGCCAACTTGATTTTCTTTAAAACAAGAGTAACTTACAAACTGATCTGCCAAATTGGCTCTGATACCAAATGGGGGTAAGTTACAAACGATGCCAAATGGGGGTAAGTTACAAACTATGCGGAAGGGGGCCGACTAGGGCTACCTGATTACAAACTAAAGGTCGATTGGGGCCATTTAATTACAAGTGTAAGACTGACTGGAGTATTATATATATATATATATATAGTAAGTACAATGTATGTAGAAAGGTCACAATACCAAGGTACATGTAATGAGAACTATACAACAAAAACCTCACCACATATCTCAAGACACTATCCCCTTAACATCATGACTACTCTTATAATTAAAATTACTTCCACTTTTTGTCACAAGTGACAAAGGGTGAATCACTGAGAAACAGTCATCTCATCATTGCTAGGCGAGCCAGAAGCATCATCACTCTCATCATCTCCACCATTAGAAGACTCCTCAACAGGATCGGGTGAAGGAGAAGGAGTAAAACCGCTAAGACAAGACTGTCGGTGAGCGATGCGACCAATCTTGGTGTTCATTTGACACATCTCATCAAAAAGATGGTCTAGAAAACTACCAAAAGCAGCATGCATGTGCTAAAGCTGATTGATAGCAGCAAAAGAAGCCTCAACTCTAGAAGAAGAAGAAGATGGAGCAGATGTAGAAGAAGGTCGAGAAGCGTAGGCAGCAGCACAAAAAGCAGCCTCCTCCTAATGAGAAAGGGTGGACTCATCGCGAGGTTGCTTGTGCGGCCAGCTGTGCATCACTCCTCCATATAGATCCTTGAGTAATGACACCCGTGATAGGAAAAAGAGGGGAAGAAGGGATAATGGCGTGCATGTGTGTGAGGATGCATGTGATAGCTAAAGGAAAAATTAGCTTATCAGGTATGGCAGCGTCTTGATAGATATCTATCATAGATACTATCATGTGTGATGGAAAGTCTATAGAGAGAACCTTAAAGAGAGGGAAAAGAAAATGAACACGAGGTTCGGTAATAGTGTTATAGTGAAACCGTGGAGTGAGAACAAAGGTTATCACCATATTAAGGATCCTTGGACCCTTAGCAAAGGCAGTAATGGTGAAATTTTGAAGATCACCCTACAACATGGCCTTTTCACAAAAACGTGTGGCCAACTCATCTCAAGAGATAGAGCGGAGACGAGGATGACTAGGATAGTCCGAATGAACTACATTAGGAACGTGTAGTACCTCGGAAATAAGCTCCGGAGTAACTATGATATGTGTTCCTCTGAATACTGTAGTAAACTGAGGAGCAGAGGTATCGATAGCATGTATGTTTGAGTAGAACTCCTATATAAACACGCTGGGACACCACAAGGGTTTCTCAAATAGAGATTTCCAACCTCGAGAGCTAAACACATCGAGTAGAGGAGTGTCTGGAAAATCAGAATAAAGGACATCGCGTTTCGAGTGAATTACCTTGTTGTAGACACCGCATTTTATACCCCTTACGACTCAGGCCCCCATTCCTTAATGATGCTCAAACTTTAAGGCTTAAGGCCAGTTTATAGCCCAATCAAATATCAAATTGACTTGAGGACTGTTAAAATGGAAAATATAACCTTTTTAAATGAGCAAAAATCTATTTTTGGAGATAAAATGACCAAAGTGGCCCTCGGCCTGCGTACGCGTTTCGCTGGTTGCGGCTTGCGTACGTGGGCCAAAACATGCGTATGCAGGCACATTCCTACATACACAGCTATGGTTTCAGAAGTATAAGAAAGACAAGTTTTCTACAATAATAGCTGAGGTTTGGAATGAATCTCACATCGTCTGAGAGCCATTCCAAATCCCATTTTTTTCATTATATAAAGCCTTACATGGTACATTTTCAAAACACAGAAAATTCAATGGGAAAAACCTAAGATTCACTAGAAAATAATGAATCAAAAGAGAGTTTTTCACAAAACACCCTCAAGTCAATTTTATTTGATTGGGACCTTTTCTAGCCCCAATCCTTTAGGTTAATGTTACTAATCACTTTCTTATTGGTTTGTGAATAGATTTGACTAAAAGGAACGGTCAAAAATCAAGCCTAGGAGCTTTTTGTTTTAAGGTATTCTTTCTAGCCTTTTTATTTTTTGTCTTTCTTTTCCTGTATTAATCTTGTTTTTGGTTTGGTTTAAGTTTATGTATGTTTTCCTAGGGTAGTATATAGTTTTGTTTATGTTTTGAGCATGCTAGGTTGTTAGAATTAGGTTTTTTGTTTGTGTTTAGTTTCTGCGTTTCTAGGTTTTCTGGGCAAGAACTTGCGTATACATAATCTTGCCTGCGCACGCAGGCTTGATTTTGCACATGCAAGCCTGTTCTAGCCCGCGTGATGCCGTTGCCCAGAAGCCCTAATTTTTTGTTTGTTTGTTATATTTCTGCTTCCACATATTTGTTATGTTTAGCCTCTTTTTTACATGTTTTAGGCTCTATAAGCCCCTGTTTACCTCTTTCATATGCTTATTTGCTATCACATGTTTAGATTAGGACTTGTCTTAATTTTGAATGTCATTCATTCACATATCCATGCATTGATGCCATAAGCGTTGTGTTGCTACAAAGTAAAAGGTAAGTTATACATTAGAAATGTCCATGCATTTGTGTTTTGGTTTTATTTTCATGATATGATGAAACATGCTTAGATGTGTGATTAGGGTTTCTATTGTGTTAAATGGTTTAATGCCATGATTAGATGAATGCTAGGGTTTTCTTATGTGTGTTTGGCTCTCTTCTCGCTTTGTGGATAGATCAAGTTTGTTTGTTTAGGGTTAAAGATGCCCTGTTGTATCCTAGATGCATGTTAATGTGTGTGTGTGTGTGTGTGTGTGTGTGTGTGTGTGTGTGTGTGTGTGTGTGTGTGTGTGTGAGTTTAGGATATAAGTATTGAGCTAGTTTTTAATAGGGTTAAGGTATAAGACACAATGATGGGAGGCCAACCTTAGGGTTGGGCGATCTTGGGTTCTTAACACCTTTCCAAGAGCATACCTAAACTCTGAACCTATACTTTGGTAGTAAGATCAATGGTCCTTCTTCGAAAAACTTGGTGGCAACTCCCCTTTAGTGTCCACACCTGTCACTGAAGTTCTTATTAAAATCCTTTTGGGATTTTGAATCACGGAACCTGTCTCGAATGGGAACAGAAGGAAGAGAAGAAGAAGATGAAGAACCGCGACGAGATATCAGGTTCTTCGAAGGAAAAGACTTCCTAGGTGCCATATTAGAGATATTAGAGAAAAGAGCAAAAAGAAAGAAACACAGCAGAAGAGATGCTTAGGAACGGAAAAAGAAAAGAAGAACAATACATAGGAATGCATGAACATGTTATGTGAAAAAGAAATTGCATCATGGGCAAGAACACAATCCAAACTATAGTAGTTAGAAATTTTAATCAAGCACACAACCTATAATGCATGAAAACATGATTATAATGCTAGAGAATGCAATGCATGTTCATGTGAGATCAACTCAACAAAACCCAACCCAAAATTTTTATCAAAAACACAAAAACCCCAAATATCCAAACAAAATAAAAAACCTAGGTCTAAAATGCATGAAATGCATGAAAAAGAAGAAAAAGAAGAGAAAAAAAAAAAAGACACTTAGCAACAAGTTTGAGCTTGGAATAGGCTGACTTCTTGAAGAGAAGAACGTTTTTGGTGAAAATAGATGGTTTGGATTGAGAGAGAAGAAAAAGGGATCAAAATATTTGGATGAGAAGTGAAAGAAGTCGATCCTTGAATATATATATATATATATATAGAATTTGGCATCTCAATAGATCAAGAGGTATTGAGGAGATGTCGGGAACAAAATCTCAATAGATTGAGAGTTATCAAGGTGGTGTCGATAGCCAAACTGCTTCGATGGATTGAGACGATGTCGAGCTTCTATCGAGCAAACAGAGAGTTCAGAAATATGGCTCGATGGATTAGGCTATCTATTGAGAGGTATCGAGAAAACCCAGGAAAACTTCAATATAAAATGCTTGTGTCAATAGGTATCGAGTTGCTATCGAGCTAGTGTTGTGCAGAAGAGACAAGGTTTTTCAAGGAAGGAAAAACACGTGATGAATGCACACAAGATAGACACCAAACCAACCATCAAAGAGGCATGTTAAGCACTTAAACACATCAACAACTCTAGATGCAAGGCATTCCTAGATCAAAACACACACTAAACAAGTCTAACCATTTTTATTTTCAAAAACAAGTTATGATAGTTTAGTAAGCTTATACTATCACATGTATTCCTTATGATGGCCAAATCACATTGTACCTATATAATAGTATCAAGAGTTGCAAAGAGTATGTGTGTTATGTGTGAAACTTTTGCAAGAAAGTATAAATGTCTCATCATATGAAGAGTAATGATATAAGAGAATCAAATACATCAACACACAATCATAATTGTTTGATGGGGACCATCACTTTTGAGGTACATCATATAACTCTCACATCTCCTACAAAGACGCTTACAACCATATTTAAAAGCATTTTGATTCTTTTTGTTTTTCATGTTCTTTGCATATTTTTCTTTAAAGTATATAATAGCATATCATGCATGAGTATATAAGAGAGAGAGAGAGAGAGAGAGAGGGAGAGAGAGAAGGAGAGGAGAATTATCCAATTATGTAAGCCAAACATCTTGTTTTTGCTATGCAAGTGTTACTCCTGACTGAGCATGGCTTTTATGAATTGTACAAAGATGTTTTATGATTGACGAATTTTAGTAGTGAGATGATTATTTATGCCTTTCTCTTAGGCTATTTTAGTCATTCCCGTAAAAAAAAAATGATAAAGTGTTGACACCCCATTTTGCAACCTGCATTTAACCTTATAGGAGGGTAAAAGGGTAATTTCACCTTGGAAATATGCATCTTGATTTTGGTCACTAGATCCTTAATCTCATTTCACCAAAATGATCTTGATGTTGTAACGATCAAATTGACTGGTCATAAGCCCTAATCAGACCATCAGATTGAAAGTTATCATCAAATCAAGTTTTAATGGCCGAGATGCACTATCACAAATTGAGTCCGACTATATGTGATTATGAACAATTGATTCCAATTGGTTATAATTATAACCAATTTGAGATTAATGATGTGTCATAATTTGACTGGTTAGGACTACATTTTATGGTAAGGTTGCACACACCTAATTAATTAGATAGTTAAGCATTAATTATTCAATGAGTAATTTGTGCAATTATCTTTTAATTAGAGTAAATTTGGGACCAATTAAGTCTGAAATGGGAGTGATTGGAGTCATTCAATGTTAATTGGGAGTTAATTTGGGATCTATTAATGTTAATTGTGCTGAAACCATTTTCTAACAAATGACCTCTGCTCTCCATTTCATCAATATCTCTCAGAATATTTTGAATCTGTGAATGAGGTTAATTTTCCCAGAAACTAGACATCTGGGGCTTCAATTTGAGCACAAGAACGAAACAATTCCGATCAGAATTGAGTCAGATTCTATTTTTCGAAGTTGGCTCCACAAGCTGTTACAGCAGCTACTGGAAAACCGAAATTTGGCTTGCTCCTCACTCCTACCAATCTTTCCATTTAATGCACCAGATTTCCCCAAAGGCTAAAATGAGGTCTAGATTCATGATTCTTTGTTAACCCTCATTAAATGCCTTCCAATCATGTTCCTCAACCACTACTATATAAACCCCTCCTCTCATTCATTCAAGAACACACAGAAAAACCCCCTCTCTTCTCCTCTATTGAGTTCTAGTAAAGTTGAGTAGTCTTATTATATCTTGGTCTTCTTGAGACTCAAGGTATTGAGTGAGACTCACTCTCCCTCTCATAGCTCTTCTTTTCCTTCACTCTTAGGATCTCTACCAAGAGTCTCCTTCTACACCATATGGATCTTTCATGAAGGTATAATTCCTTTCCCTAACCTTTTTTTTATGTTGCCATGATGAGAATTTAGGATTAAAAGCATGATAGCAACTATTTAAATTCACTTGAATATGTTTGAATGTTCTTAAATGTTCTTATGTGTTCTTCATATGTTCTTGGTTGTTCATCACATGTTCATGCATTACACTAGTTTAATCTTAAATCCACATAAAAAAAATATGAAAAACATGTTTACTTCATAATTCTTTCAAATCCTTGAATCTAGGTTATCACCATTCACTAGAAATTATTTTTCAATCCAAATGCAATACTTAATAAATTGAATTAGGGTTTATCACATGCACACACTTTAAATTCAACATGTAAATTGATTGGCATATTGGATGATATGATATGAATTTTGGCCACCATAGTCTAGAAGACCGGTTTCACCGGGCAAGGTGGGTGCCTAACACCTTCCCACCTTGTAACATAGCCTCCGAGCTTAGATCAAGGGTTTGTAGATCAAATGCTTATCCATGTAATTTTCAATTTCTAGATTGTAACTAGGAAACAAAGCCATGTACTTTATCTTAGATTGTATCTAGGACCAAAGCCATGTAATTTTCCTATGATCAATGTAGATTCAATTTCAAATTAATAAAATGAGGAATTTTTCAATTATAGTTTTCTTATTTCTCCAATAATTAAATAAGTGACGACTCCATTGTAAAACCCTTAATCTAAATGGGAAAATGTAACTAGTCGAATCTCCATTTTGAGAGGCAATAACACGACTCCACCTATTCTTGTGGGTTTGGCCCAACACACCTATAAAAAAGGGGGCTGGGGGCGCGGTCTCTCACATAAAGATATGAATTATAAAAGATTAACCAAATCATACAAATCATAGAACGGGCCACAAAGCTCACACTACTTAGTTGTGCATAAAGATGCTCATTTAAGCTACAAGAGATACAAAGTTGAGAAACTTTGTTTCAAAGGTCATCTAAGGTACACAAGTACTGGTATACACAGTAACACAAACACACACTATTTTTGTATTTTCTTTTTATTAAAAGCCAAAAAAAAAAAAAAACAAACAAGCATATTAAAAAGAAATAAAGACTAGACTGACTTAAAAACAACCATCCAAACACACAAGAGATGCAAGAATAGAGATAGAATCATTTGAAGGAGTCTTTTTTCTTCCAAACAAGAGACTTGGAGGGAGATGAACCTTTCCTATTCTGAGACCTCTGATGAGGAGAAAATGAAGGGGGATTAAACATCACATCTTTTAAGAATTCTCAAAGAGGGGCCAAAGAGTTTTAAAGTTGATTTTGGCCTCCGAAAGATAGTAGACTATTACTTTGTTGACTGGCAAGCCACTTCTAACAATTTGGACGAGTGTGTCTCGATGCTCCACAATGATGACAGAAATGAAGTTTCTTTGGTTGAGAATTCTTATTAATGGAGCGATGAGTGTTTTGCTTAGTTTCTTTAACAACCTTAGGGGTTGATCCCAGAATGGATATACCTTTATCATGCTTAACCTTACTCACATTTTCAATTTTGGGCTCAATTATCTTAGGTTTAGCATTAGAAGCAGGAGAAACAAACATAACATTATTCAAAGCATAAGAGGAAGTACCACAAGAAGAGAGAGAGAATGATCATACCCGAGACCAGTTTTATCGGATGTGGCCTTTTGGAAAATTCAGCATTTCATCTAGCTTAGAACTTGAAGTCCTTTCCAATTGAGCTCTTACTTGAAACAGCTCGGCATCTAGTTTCTTGGTCTTTTCAGCCAAGAAATTGTTTTCAAACTGCAATGCTCCGATGGTTTGATTTTCTTCATCAACTTTAGTGGAGAGTTCTTCTCGTTCCAACTCCACTTCACTTATCTTCCTTGTGGCTAGCCTATAAAGCTTTTCATGCCTCTCAAAATTCTTGTACAGATTTGAGTAGGCAGAATGGATATCATCTTTTTCATCCATCTCTTCAAATTTGGACTTCATCAGTTCCTCTTCCACATCAACCAGTTCTTTAGACTCCTTAGACAAATCAAAGTGGCTATGAGGGCATTGACTATCCCTTCTTGATCACTATCCTCTGAGTCTACTTCTGGCTCAATGTCACTCAAGGTCGCAGCTAGGGCTTTGCTCTTGCTAATTGACTTGAGATAGGTAGGACATTCTTGCTTTATGTGTTCACACCCTTGAGACCCATAGCATTTTGGACCGGTTGGAATGTTGTTGCTTTGTCCACCTTCTTTGGATCCTCTCTTGAATTTATCTTGACACTTAAATTGAGAAAATTCAAACTGTTTGTGATCCTTGTCATTTGCCTTGTGTGGACACAATGGGGAGTCGCCACCTGTTGACGCCTGGCCTTGATCGGGGGTGGAAAACCACCGTCGCGGGCCTTTGTTTGACGACCCGCTGTGGCGACGCTCCCGCACGCGTGGGGCCTCATTGGAGGGCCCCTCTACCTTTGGCATTTGTGGCAGGAATCAGGGCCAAAATTTTAAGGGTTTACCAAAGGTAAGTGGAGTCACCACCAATCATTGGGTTTTTCTAAGGTGTAATTAGTCACCTGTTTCTAGTTCATTTTATTACCAATCCTAGGTTAAGAAAAATGACATTTTTCTTAATCTAATGTCGATGGCGAAAAAAATCTTATTTTTAGGTCCGGAAGTTTGGTTACGTATGGGGAAGGTGTTAAGCACCCCACAACGCCTGTCCAAGTACAGTCCTTTGTTTTGATAAAACTTTAATTTTCGAAGATTGGCAATAAAAACATGATTTTGGGATTGGCTTTCGGGGCTTTGCATGCATGGGGGCTTTGAGGTTTGGCTTTTTGAATAAATGTGGTCCCAATCTATGCTTTCCTAAGGCATTCAGGCAAAGTGCTAGATTTCGATAGTGAAAATCCGGCAACATGTCACCTTACTTTCACGGCCGAAATTAGGCATTACTTGCCTTATGTGACACAGATTGTGACGATCACATCGAGAGGGGGTGAGCAGGTATATATATATACATACATACATCATGCACAATGCAAGCACACAGAGAAGGAAAGCAAATGCCTACATTCCTAGAGCATGGCCCAAAATATAGGTGCAAGAAAGTAAACAGGGGTCGCCATACTCTAGAGATGAAGACGAATGGTACATGGCATGATATACTTAATACAACCCATCTAGGAGAGAAAGGAGGGAGAAAGGAAGAGGGTTTAAAAGTGTACATAACCAAATGGAAGAGGCTAGACCCTTAAATCTATTGAACACAGCTACTTAGCCTATATCCACATTCTTGCATCCTCGCCCTTTTTGCTTCTGCTTGGGAGACCATGCCCTAGTTCCATGCGTCCTCGCTCCGTATGCGTACATGTAAAGGCAAAGGCAAAGACAAAAAATCAGCAGACAAGCAATGGAAAGAAAGAGACGCATAGATAATGCGCAAAGGGTGCAAAAGCAAACAAGAAAGATAGATATAGCAAACATAACATGTGGCGGGAGACATGACAAGCAAAGATAAACAAACAAACAAGAAGGCAAGAAGGCAAACAGGCAAGCAAGCAAACAAAAAAGAAGACAAACAAGCAAAAGGGCAAACAAAGAGGTGGTGTTCATGAGGGATAAATGTAAATTTGGATCGGATGTCCATAGCTTCATTGTGTTAAAGTATGGACAACAAACTAGCAAGTAAGGCTCATGCATGAACATATGAGTAAGCGTGTAAAGATGCATAGAAAGTCAACGGGTGGCACAAACAAGCATGGCAAGCATATCATCGCATGAAGCGGAAAATGAGGAAAGGTATGTACAAAGCAACTGGCATCATGGTGATCCAAACCCTTTGCGCAAGCGTGGCAAAGGGTTTGGAATGCAAATCGAGGGCGGACAAAATATTGTATCAACATCACCTAGTTTTTGTAATGGTCTAGGAACCATATATATAGTGTCCTCTCGAGGAAGGACCATTGATCTTACTGCCAGAGATATGAGTTTGGAGTTAAGGTATGGTTTTGGGAAGGTGTTAAGTACCCAAAATTGCCCAACCCTAAGGCTGGCTTCCTCTCATTGTGTCTTATGTCTTAACCCTATTAAAGGCACACTCAACATTGTTATTCTAACTCACACACACACTAGCATTCATCTAACAATACAACATGGCATCAATCATCTCATAACCTAATCATCCATCTATCATGGCATATCACAACCCAAGCATACATCTATCTCATCTCATCCAAGGCAGCAAGCATATCATAAAATAGTAGCATCGAAAGGGCATTAATATCAAGCATATTCCAAACATCCAAGCATAGCATCATGATATTAACCAAGCATATTCATCATGTTCATAAACTATGTCATGCCCATCATCCTAATCAAAGGCATGTTCATGTAATTATGCATGACTTGGCTCACTTAGCTTATAGCACTACAGCACCAATGCATCAATACATATTCATGTTCATATGCATATTCATGTGATTTATCCAAGATATAAACCCTAATTATCAGTCTATCAATCCAAGCATGTGAAATCTGTTATTTTACTAACCCGAGGCCTAAACATGTGAAAACTAGACTCAACAAGACCTAAACATGTGATTAAAACTAATCAAAACAAACAAAATATCAAAAACCCTAAATCTGCATTTTTGGGCATGAGGATGTGTATGCATACATAAGTATGCATACACATGCCTCTAGTATGCGCACGTATAGTGTCTAGAAACACAGTTTTAAAACAAGCTTTAAACAACAATAAAAAAAAACCTAGCATGCTTCTAATATATAACCAAACAACCTAAACTAACAACAAAGTATCAAAGATAAAAAAAAAAAAAAAAAAAAGGAAAAACAAAACAAAACCTATTCCTAAACATGCATTGGATTTAACAACAAACAAGAACAACACTTAATACATCAAAACATGTTCATCGATATATCCAATCATATCAACTTTCCAATCAAAACATGATGAGACAAAACAAAATAAAATCAAACAAAACAAAACATATTTGTAAGCATGAATAACATATAAATGAACTAAGAACAACAAAAACACAAACTATAAAAGATCCAAATCAAGGAAAAGCCATGAAGAGAGACTCACCTTGCTATGGAACATAAACTTGATTGTTGTTTAACCGGCCCCTCAGTGCCTACACAACAAAATCAAATGACAATAAAAGGAATCAAATTATTTCAATAGTTCATAAGTGATCACAACTCAAAATAAAAATATGTTCTTGAAAAGATTGTTTTGAAAAAGGTTTTGAAAGAATTTAGAAAGTAGTTTCTGCCTTAATACTACTAGAGAGAGGTGTTAAGAACCAAAATTAGAGTTAGAAAAGTGTTTTGGAGAAGTCTAGGTGAATAATCAACTCTCTCTTGCTAGGGTTTGATTTTGGAGGCATAAAGATGTATTTATATGTTTAAACTAGGATTTTCAGGCTTATCTTTAAGGTTTTGGACGTTCCAAAGGGTCTAGGGGTTGGGCCCCATTAAAGAGGGAGGCTTTGGGCCCTAAAACATGAAGTTTTAGGCCTCTAGAAAGCGGCCTACATATGCCAGTTTGGAGCTACGTACGCATGCATGCTTCTCGCGTGCGCTTGCTTCCCCAAAAACCATAATTTTGATAGCTTTGAGGGCCCAACTTCAAAATTTGTTTTCAAATTGAAGCACAGGATGCCTACTTTCCAATGAAACAAACCCCACTCAAAAATTATTTGTGGGTCAAAAGTTATGGTCAAAATAGTGAGTAAAGATCATTATTCAGCATCGTTTTCAAAGCTATTTGAGTACTTTTGAGTTGTGATTACTTTCAAACTATCAAAATAACTTCAATTACCTTTTGTAGATATGTCAAGATCGTCATTGGGACTAGGGACTAAAGTTTATTAACCGAGTACAAAATAAGGTGTCTACACCTTGACATTCACATTCTTGATGAACTTCTTGAATTGTCTGGTAATATAAAATTTGAACTTTGAGTTTTCATCCTCAAATGACTCATCTTCTTCATCATCCTTGGCTTTTAGAGCCATATTCTTGCTTTTGCTTCCTTTGTCAATCCTCTAGACCTAATTCCTAGGTTTGTAGATTCCCAATCAACTCCGTCAAAGGAATAGAGTCAATGTCTTTTGATTCTTCAATAACAGTGATCTTAGCATGAAACCACTCTGAAGAGATTTGAGAATTTTCCTTACGATTTTAGGCTCTGGGATCTTCTCACCTAAGTTGAAAGCAAAATTCACTATGTCTTTGAGCTTAGCATAAAATTCATCGAACGCCTTATCATCATCCATCCTTATTTCTTCAAAACTTGTGGTAAGCCTTTAAAGCTTGGAATCTTTCACAGCTTTGGTACCTTCATAGGTTTTTTGAAATATTGTCCATGCTTCATTTATACTTTTAGTGGATGAGATTTTCTTAAACTCCTCGTTAGTCACAGCACTAAATAAGGCATTCAATGCTCTGTTGTTGAAATTTGTAGTTTTGATCTTGTCATCATCCTAAGATGCGGGCGGATCAATAGGTTTGGTCCATCCAACCTCGATAGCCAACCAGACAATTTCATCTAAAGACTGCAAAAAAGCTCTTATGCATACTTTTCAGTACATAGTTAGTACCATTAAACAGAGGAGGTATAATCAACGATTGTCCACGATCCATAACAATAGGGGTCAATGGATCACACAGCAAAAATTAAAACCTAATCAGAGTATGCCCACTCTATTACCACTTGTTAGGTTAAAATAGTTTGACCTCAGTTAATTAATTCAATTACCACAGTTGATTAATTAAGTCAAATTACATGCAAATCGTGAAGGCACCAACAAATCACCAAATAAACTAAATGCAGCAAAAATTAAATTGACACGGTGATTTGTTGACAAATAGAGAAAACCTTTTGCAAGGTAAAAACCCCCACCGAGTGAATTTAAGATCACCAGCTCCAAGAATCCACTAATCAATGATCAAGCGGTTACAAGTATAAGGAATCTTACAACTACCCTAGCCTATCCCAAAATATCAACTTACAGTTGAACCTTCGCTCCAATACCCAATTGGACTTCATCTTGTTGTAGTTTTCTTTCCTTTGTTGCGCAAATCTCTAATCTGTGGCTAACTCCTTTATACGAATCCTAGTACGTGACTAATTCCAGTAACTTAAATGATTGTTGTTGGCTGCAAAGTTTTTCACTTCATAAACGATAAAGTTCAGGAAGCACTTGGTTGGTGTACAAATGTAGTAGCTTCATATAAAGTATATGAGTTCTAGGTCTCTGTATCCGTGTATGATGGCCTTATATATGATTAGGGTTGTGAGAAAAGAAACCTTAATCAAATAATACTGCATGGGCCGAATTTTAGATCTGAAAATTTTGAAATCTTAATTCTCAATAGATCAAGCTTGTGTCGAGATTCGTCATTTAACTTCGATAGCAGTATCTGTCAAGCTTCTATCGAGACTTAATGAATCAGTTTTTCTTTACTTGTTTCTTATATCAATTTTTATGACTTTAAAGATACCACTTGATATGTTTGAGCAACATACTTCTTGATACATTAAACCTAACTTAGATCTACCCAATTACAAGCATAGTGTGTTTTGTCAAAGGATTCGCCAATTACATAGAAAATATGGCCCTAACATATTTTATAAAAAATATTATTTTGACACATCAAAAAGTTAGTCTATCTATTTTAACATACCACTTTATAATACACTTTACATCACATATTCTATTTTTTTATTTTTTTTAATTAAGAAATATATTTTGTATGGAAGAGAGAGATAATTTGTACTAGGGGTGAGGGCATGCACAACCTTGACGCGCACCACCCCCCCCCCCCCCCCCCCACAAAACTCTTAAATCTATTTGTAATATTATATAGAAATAAGTTGGGCCCCTGTACATATAATGATTGCCACCCCTCCCCCCCAAAATTGATTTTACATTGCTCAGTTCTTGCTTGTTTTTATGCTTTTTTTTTACCCTTTGAAATCTCACACCGGCTTTTGAATTCCAATATATCAGTTTCTCAAGTGTACTTCACCCAAAAGAAAAAAAAAGAGACTTAGTTAAGGATAATAAATCCAAATCTGTCAAGTTCCCTTCTGTTTCATATGTGTTTTTTTTCTTAGAAAACAAAAATGCATTGTGTCTGTGTGTGTTAAATTTAGAAATTCGATTGTATGATTATCCAAAAACTGTTAAGTTCCTTTTTATGTTTTCGCGTCCTTAATCTTCGTTTCTTTATTTTTATCTTCTATTATCATCATTTTTTTAACAAAATTGATATCTTCCTCAACATCCCCGTTTTTTCTCTCAAAGTTATATATTTTTCTAAACTTTGTCACCGTTTTTTTTTTTTTTTTTGGAAGGGAATTTGATTTGTTTCAAGAAAGAGAGATTGGGTTGCAATGGAAATATGGTACATTTTTCTTCAAAGATTTGAAAAGGAAATTGTAAAGAAGTTCCATGTGGAAATGATCGTAGATAAATTTTATTATATGCAGAATCACCGTCGAGCATAAGTTTGATAAGAGATGCTAAATTATTTCTTTTATATTTTGTTACTTGTTTATAGAAAATTAGACTTCTTATATACTTATTTGAGTTTATAATATGCAAAATTATATATATATATATATATATATATATATATAAAGGGTAAGATTTAGGTACAGTACTTAGGTGCTATTCCTTAGATTCTCCTCTTAAGATTTTGTTATGTGAATTTTTTGTCATGGAATAAAAGTGTATTTTTTTTGTTAAGTAGCCACATGACTAAATCTTAAGAGGAGAACCTAAGGAACAGCACCTAAGAGCATCCATAGCAGTGGAGCTAAATTTTTAGCAATTTAGCTCCACTAAAAGTTACTTTATCTATTTTAACTACACATGTGCTGCAGCAGTGGATCTATTTTAGCTTTTAACACAATAAAATAATATAAACATCACAATAAAATAATATATTTTCTACAATAAAATAATGTACCCACTACCCAAAAAATATACACCACACCACCACAACCACCTCTACCATCAGCTATAGCCACAGCCACAACCACCACCACCACCAGTGGTCCATAGCAGAAAAAAAAAAAAAAAAAAAAAAAGAACAGATCGGCGATGACGAGCTGACCGGCAATGGGCCTTGGGGTGGGTCGACGAAACAGATCGACAATGACCACAACCATGCCCACAACCACCACCACCACCACCACCAGTGGTCCACAGCAGGGAAAAAAAAAAGGGGAGAGAACAGATCGGCGATACGAGCTGACCAACAATGGGGTTTGGGGTGGGTCGGCGAAACAGATCGGCGATGACCACAACCATGCCCACAACCACCACCACCACCAGTGGTCCACAGCAGGAAAAAAAAAAGAAAAAAAGAAAAAAAAGAGAACAGATCGGCGATACGAGCTGACCGGCGATAGAGCTTGGGGTGGGTCGGCGGAATAGATCGGCGATGACCACAACCATGCTCACAACCACCACCACCACCACCACCAGTGGTCCACAGTAGGAAAAAAAGAGAGAGAGAGAGAGAACAGATCGACGATACGAGCTGACTGACGATGGGGCTTAGGGTGGGTTGGCAATGACGAGCTGACCGGTAAGCTGAGGGATGAGGGAGACGAGGGAGCTGGCCCGTGAGCTTGAGAGAAAAAAAAATTGAGGAAGAAAGAAGAAAGAAGAGAAGCCGGAGAGAGAGAGAGAGAGAGAGAGAGAGAGAGAGAGAATATGAGATTTTTTAAATCCAGGAAGAGAGAGAAGATTAATAAATTTTTTTTTTTTTTAGCAGTGTGCTACAGTGCACATTTATAAATAAATGTGCACTGTAGCACTTTAGCTAAAAATTTTAAATATGGCTCCACTGCTGTATGTGTTTTTTGCTATATTGGTGGAGCTAAAATAGCAATATAGCTATTTAGCTCTACTGCTGCAAATGCTCTAAGATATTGTATCTAAGTTTTGTCCGTGTGTGTGTGTGTGTGTGTGTGTGTGAGACTTATGACTTATAATTAACCTAAGAATAAATAGCTTGGCCCCTCAAGTTATAAATCATGGCTATGCCCCTCATTTGTACAAAAAGAGATAAAAAGTTTGAATAAAAAAAAAAATACTAATAGCACATCTATTAGTATAGTTCTATTGCTAGAAAAAAAAAATGTAACAAATATCAAATTATTTGACATTTAACATATCTCATGAAAGTATTTAAAAAAAAAAAATAACACTGTAATTTTATTCAAACATAAACCGAATCAGCTTGAAATACTAAAGTGATCACACCTGCTACTGTTTTTACTTTTTAGGTCATTTTAACGGAAAACAAACATACAAAACCTACTTCCATTAAATAATAGTAATAATAAAAAACTGCTTATATTGTGAGGGCCGCACAATATCAAATTGTCACTTCTTCTTTTTCTTTTCTTTTTTCGATGGGAATCAAATTGTTAATTCTACCGATCACACTTCTACCAAACCCAATTCAATTATGACACAAAATCAATTTATATGTTCCTAGATTACTCTTCCCTAAGAGCATTTGCATCAGCTCATGAAAAGTCATGCAAAATACAAAAAGGTAGTGTTTTTACAAGATTTGACCCAAAAATGCACCCACATCAGTGGGTGCAAAATTGTGCATTTTTGCACCTAGCTACAGTAACCGTGCATATATGCACGGTTACTGTAGCACTTGTATCCATTATTTTAATAGTTTTCATTCCCACCATTTTTTCTCTCTCTCTTTTCCGTTCACAACAACCTCAGCTATTCCTCTTCTTTCACCTCAGATTCACACAAACACACCCAGACACAAACTCATCCAAACAAAAAATCACAGAAACACACCTACACACAAACCAACACAGACAGAGCACAGAACGATCTGGGTCGAGAAGGATCGGCCGGTGAAGATCTGGATCGTGGATCAGCCGGTGAAGAACGATCATGACCGATGAAGAAGATCTGCATCGTGGATCGGCCGGTGAAGAAGGATCCTGGCCGGTGAAGAAGGATCGGCCGGTGAAGAGGGTCTAGATCGTGGCCGGTGATCGTGGCCGATGAAGAAGGCTTCTGGATCGTGGCCGGTGAAGAAGATCGGCCGGTGAAGGGGTCTGATCATGGCCGGTGAAGAAGATCGGCCGGTGAAGATCGCGGGTCGAGTGATGGTATCTAGTGATGGTATCTAGATCGCGGCCAGTGAAGAAGATCGGCCGGCTTCTGGATCGTGGGTCGAGTGATGGTATCTAGATCGCGGCCGGTGAAGAAGATCGGCCGGTGAAAACGTGAGATGGGTTTTGGAGAGGCGAGATCAAGAGAGAGAGAGAGAGAGATGCGAACTAAATCAGAAATTGCTGGGGGTAGAGTGAAATAGGACGCGCGCGAGTAGTTAAAAAAATAATAAAAAAATTAGGTAGAATTAATATTGTATTAAATAAATATGTAAAATAGATAAACTGATGTGGGTGTCTTGTAAAAATGAGCGTGTAAAATAGAAAAAATAGGTTTTAGAGGTGTAAAATACAAAAAATTTTGCACGAGCTGATGCAAATGCTCTAAATGCTTGAAAGAACCTGTCCAGCTGTCCTTGAGTAAGATAAGATTATATGCCTTCATGCCTCGTGGGTCCCTTTCTTATTAATAAAATCCAAGATAAAAATAATACAGTTTCAAAGAGAACTTTATTGCTTCTCTAAGAATTGTTTGGCGATTGGTGGAAACTGGAAAGAGGAGACAAACCAGACAGTACCTCATGCCTGTGCTAAAATAATTTAGTTTACCATGTGAATCTCACGCCGGTAACTAATTACCACGTAGGTGTCTCGTAAAAATGAGCGTGTAAAATAAAAAAAATAGATTTTAAAGGTATAAAATGTAAAAATTTTTGCACGAGCTGATGCAAATGCTCTAAATGCTTGAAAGAACCTGTCCAGCTGTCCTTGAGTAAGATAAGATTATATGCCTTCATGCCTCGTGGGTCCCTTTCTTATTAATAAAATCCAAGATAAAAATAATACAGTTTCAAAGAGAACTTTATTGCTTCTCTAAGAATTGTTTGGTGATTGGTGGAAACTGGAAAGAGGAGACAAACCAGACAGTACCTCATGCCTGTGCTAAAATAATTTAGTTTACCATGTGAATCTCACGCCGGTAACTAATTACTATCTCGTTTTTCTCCTCCAAATATAACACAAATGAAGAAGAAGAGCCTTGAAGGATCTCTCATCTAAAGAAGGTTGAATCTACCCAAAATACCACAGGGAAATAAAAAATAAAAATAAATTTCTACTAACACAAATTGCACTGTGGTTCACTAAAAAAACAAAACAAAACAAAACAAAGAAGAAGAAAGAAAGTAAACTGAGGCAAGATTGCAATTCTAACAGTCCTGTTAAAAGCTCTCATGGGTTGGTTTTATTTGCTAGGAATCTTCAAAAAGAAAATGGATTAGGCTCTTAATTAGCATTGGATTATCCTTTTGATTAACTGTTTACCTTGTTTTGATCACATGGCACCTATTTTAGCCAACAATTTGGATAAAACGAGTGAGGGAAGGAGGTGGCCTGAATATACAAATTTGTCTATTCCTTTATTCTCTCTTCTCGTTCTGTTTTAGAGATATTTTTTTTTTATTCTTTTCCAACTGCAAATGGAGCCAATGTGTACCATGTTGGCTTGTTCTACCTACTGGTTGAGGAAAACAAAAACACACCCACACAATGATCCATGGTCTCATAAGTTAAACTACTTTCATTAGATACAACAGCAGAACATTTTCATTACATATAAAGGGGCATAGAAAAAGCGAAACCTGCTTTGGTAATTCTAGCATACTACACAAACATTACCTTTAAACTAAGGCTTTACTCAAACACCCCCACAAGTTTCTACAATCACCCGAAGAAAAAAAGGAAACTTATGAGACAGTCTCATGAGATCTCTCTCTCAAGGCATGTGTAGATCTCAAACGCATGATCCTCACATGGTTTCCACAGACCCCAAAACAAACACCAGATATATATAGTAAGAGGAATGCATACATGAGAAATTAACACCCACAATTTAATTATTTCTTCCTCCTGAGGAACCGGCAGAAGAATTGGTCTTCAAAAGACCACTAACAACTTTCACAAAGACCTGGCCTCGGGGTGGAGGTACTTTGGTGAAAGAAGATACCGGATGGAGCTTCCCATGGCCGAGATTTAGCTTGCCTTGTTTATTTTCACTCATATCTACTAGTAGTCACTCTTTTCAGTTTCTTTCTTACTATGAGTGTGGGTGATGTGCATCAATAATGTAGGGTTGTATCTTTATATGGAAAGTTAATAAAGGGTAACCTCTCTCTTCTCCGAAGGATTGAAAATTAAAATAAAATAAAATAAAATAATTAATTAATTAAAAAAAAAAAAAAAACTGGAAGGACCCTGCACTAGGTGTGAATGAATACCATGCAAGTTGATTACCAAAAAAAAAAAAAAAAAAAACCAATGCAAGTAGGAGTCTTACGGTAAGACCCTACACTTTATAATATGCACAATGAATACGATGGGATGGGTTGGGTTCAAGTTACTTATATTGTAATTTTAAATAATGTTACATTACATAATGTTTTTTGGACAAAATTTAGTTACAAAATTGGTTATAACTTAAGACTACAACTTTACTTAATAAAATAAATATTACTACATATTTCAAAAATCTAACCGTTGAATTGCATATTCTTTATAATTTTAATATACATATCAAATTTTGTATGAATCGAATATTATTTACTATCTGATCTATCAATTTATATTTTATGCATAATTTTAAACTACAAAAACTTGTAATTTAAACAATTTATTAATGACATAGTTATTGATCTTCAATTTTTTAGAAATTTTGCAATCATGAAGTACATAAGAAGAAGAAGATATAATCTAATAGTAGATTTGTCAAAATTCATCTCCAATAAAAAGATATTGAGTAAGATTGTAACATAAAACTACAACTAATTTTGTAGCTAAACTTTGTTCGTATTTCTTTATTAGATGCGAATTTTAATGAATTCTCCGTTATTTAACGTACTTGCAAAATTTCACAATGATCTAAGATTGATAACTATGTCATTGATCATGTATTTAAATCTTAAACTTTTGTATTTAAAATTGTATATGGGCTTTGTAAATGATATTCAATTAGCATGAAACTTGGTATGCGTATTAAAAACATATAATCCAACGCCATGATTTTAGAAATATTAATATAATAAAAAACTATTAATTGATCTAATATTACTTAGAATTATACTAAATGTATGTATATATATATATATATATATATATAGTTGGGTTCAAGTTACTCCTAGTGTAATTCTAAGCAATGTTACACCACTTAATAACTTTTTATAAAATTCATATTTTGAAAATCCTACTATTGAATTACATATTTTATATGTTCATAACATTCATGTCAATTTTTATATTAATTGGATGTTATTTACCATTCGATCTATAAACTAATCTTTTAAACCTCAAAAATTTGAATTTAAATAACTAATTGATGACATAACTATTGATCTTTGATCACCTTGAAATTTTGCAAATATGGAGAATATATGAAGATAATTCATGTGGATGAGACCACCGTGGGGCCATCTATATGACGATAGCTGATGACCTAATGCTCTTGTAATAAATATTTTTTTATTTTAAATATATTTATGTACTTTAAATAATTATGTTAACAAGAGAATATTTTTCACAAATATGGTATGATTGAAATAACATAGTTCTTACGCATCACTTTATCATAAGTCATAATAAATGATTTAATAGTTGTGAAAAATATTATGTTTTTTATATTTAATATTTTTTTAAAGTTGAAAAATGCTAGAGACACAAATGTTTTTTACAAAAAAATTTACAAATGGATGATGTGACAAGTGCTTATTGATAAATAAAAAAGTAATGTTACTAGTAGGTCCAAATGAAAATTAGTAAAAAGTTGGTTACAACAACAGTTTATAAAAATGTTGTAAAATAGTTTGTGTCTGTAGCATTACTCCTTTAAGTTATATTAATGTAAGGAAATAAAATACAAGGCTACTCAATCCAAAAAAAAAAAAACCTTAGAGCTAATTTTTCAAGGAAAAAAAAAAAACTCATTTCCACATAATCGTAATATTGAGCAGATCTATAATTTTTTTTCTCCAACAAATATATTATGACACAAAATTCTAAGTACATGATGGATTAAACATTTTATTTTTAAAGTTCTAATTAATTGAATACTTTTTTTTTTTTTTGCTCAATGAATACTATGTACTTTCTATTTTCAAAGAAAGATGACACTTTATCTTTATTCATATGTGGTAATGATCACCTATATCTTTAGAAAAATAACACTTTGTTCAATGAAACATTAAGAAAGGTGACTTTAAGAAATGACACTTTATTTTATCTTATTTTTTAAAAAAATTGACTTCCAATGGTCATTAATTTTTTTTGCTTAACAAACTAAGATACAAAAGAGAGTATCCTCCAATAAAACATTCACAACTACAAAAAAAGAGGAGATAGAACCAAAAAAAAAAAAAAAAAAACCAGATACTCTATTACAAAGAGACCATCATTTAAGTTCATGAGCAGTTTTGTTGGCCCTCCTAGGAACCCAACTACTAGAAAATGAAGGCACAAAATGCACTAAGGCCTCAGTTTCTAACAAAATATTAGTAATATGCCAAAGAATAGTAGCATAAGAGGTAGAAAGGCTTTGAATACAGATTTGGCAATCACTTTCAATGGTCATTAATAAAGCATGGTTCTAGCTAACAAAAACAGATCAAACTTTGGAAAAAAAAATTATGATCAAATTTTTTGTAATTATGATTATCCATTTAAAGTATAATTATCATTAAGTGGACAAGGTTTTTGTAATTATAATTATAATCATAATTAATTCGTCCTGTATTACAAATGGATAAAGTATAATTAAAGAGCAGAATTATGACAAATACATAACAAACTTTGGAAAAAAAAAAATTATGAACTGATCCAGAGAAGAACAACCTTGTACTTGTACTATGGTTTTGAATTATGAGCATTAATGGACTTTTTTCTTGAAAATTCAACAAAGAAAATAAGCCACTACTTTAGTAGATTGAGGATAAGACCCTATCTATGAGACTTGAAAAGGTTGCTATCATGCATCAAATTGAAAACTTTAAACCAACTTGGAATGAGTGAGTGTGATGCTACTTTTCTAGAAGGGTTGAATTATGTTCTGACGTTCAAAACTTACGGCCAAAGTAATAAACACTAATCTAGTGAAGGAGCACCATGAAAAATGAATGATTAATTAGCAGATGACGTTCTTTGTTTTTCTTCTATTTAATTAATAAGTCCTGTTAAAAGATATTTTTAAAACATTTGTTAATGATCCAAGTAAAGCTTCGATGTCGCTTTTATGAAAAATATAAAAATTTGTCAAAAAAAAGTCAATTATTTTTTTTCATAAATTTTTTAAAAATATTCATTTATAAATGCTCGACATTCATTGAAATTTCTTTTACTTAGATTGTCTTTATTTTTAACTTTCTCTCCCCTTTGGCCTTTCCCACATGGTGGGAAGTGAGGTTCTTGACTAGTAGGGACTAGGAGCATCAAGATCATAATGATGACTATTATGATGATTATACTATTATTAAAAGTTAATTTACCTTGTGTTCATAATATATAGTACTCATAAAAACCAGTAGAAAACTTATCTACGTAATTAATATTGTAACTAGCTTGTAATTTTATGCATATGCATGAGATTCATTTACAAATAAGTCTAACTAAATGCATATTAAAATTTTACCAAATTTATATTTGTTGGAGCATTTTAATATTAATCAATTAAATTGAATAAATATTACAACATAAATGTAAAAAGATGCGGGAGTGAATATGGAAGATGAGGAGTTAGTGAAATTGTTTAAACCCACATTGAAAAAGAGAGAGACTATTTTATTTTTTTAATTGTGATGATTAATAAGTTAATATGAATTGACTCAAATATTGGGCTAGATACATGCGCAAATGGGAGGTGGAGTTAGTCTAAATAGTATTGTGTATTTACTTTCTCTTCAAATTAAAAATTTTTAAAAGTATTATTCAGTTTCTCTTTGTATTATTTCCATTATTATTGTGTTTGCACCAACAATTTTAAGGAGATTCAGTCATGGAGCCAACGCAAGAGAAACCAAATGAGACTGTTGGAGATTTGTGTTATTTCCATTATTATTGTGTTTGCACCAACAATTTTAAGGAGATTCAGTCCTAGAGCCTATGCAAGAGAAACCAAATGAGACTGTTGGAGATCTCAACAAGCTTTTTCGCTTTAAGGGAGCCCACTTCAAGAGGTGGAAATAATAGGTCCTCTTCTACTTGAGTCTTCTCAAAGTCATCTACATTCTCACTGATAAGAATCCATTAAAAGTTTCTACCGATGAGATGAGTGAGGAAAAATATAATCTCCATCAAGAAAAAATAGATAAGTACACAAAAAATGAATACAATTGTTGCTATTATACTTTGAATTGTCTTGCCGATTATTTCTATGATTATTATGAAACAACTTATAATTTTGCCAAGATAATTTGGAAAACTTTACAAAGCAAGTATGATGCCGAGGAGGCTAGTGCAAAAAAATATGCTGCTAGTAGATTTTTCCGTTACCAAATGGTGGATGGAAAATCAGTGGTGGATCAAGCACAAGATTTCCAAAAAATTGTGGCAGAATTGAGATCTGAAGGCATAAAAATTGGAGACAATTTGGTGATAAATGGCATAGTTGATAAACTACCACAATCTTGGAGGGAGTTCCAAAAGACTTTGTAGTACAAATAAAAGGAGACATCCTCGGAGACTTTGATCACACGCATCCGTGTGGAGGAAGAGGCTAGAGGACAAGATGCACTCATGACACAAGAGAGCAATGGTAATTCCACTACAAAGGTAAACCTAATTTCAGCCAATAATAATATGCCCAAAAATCATTTTCCTAAAAATGGTTAATTGAAGCCTAAAAAGAGAGCTTTTAAAAACAATAATAAACCTCAAGGAAGGGGAAACCCAAATAAAAATTACAATAAGAACCAAGGATCTCATTCACAAGATTAGTTTAATAGATCTTGTTTTCTCTATGACAAGAGTGGGCATATTGCTTGATTTTGCAAATTTCGGAAACATGAATCTATCCTGCAGGCCAATGTAACCGAAGAGCCTTTAGTAGCTATGATTATAGACATCAATATGGTGCAATATGTTGAAGGGTGGTGGGCAAATTCTGGTGCTAACAGGCACGACTGCTATGACAAATATTGGTTCAAGTTATACACTCCCTTTAAAGACGAAAAATCTGTTATACTTGGTGACCCTAGGAAAACCAAGGTTCTTGGGAGTGATGAGGTTGATTTGAAATTCACTTTTGGACGTGTGCTAACATTGAAAGAAATATTTTACACTCCATCCATAAGGAAGAATTTGATGTCAAGTTTTTTACTTAACAAAACTGGCTTCAAGCAAACTATGGAATTTGATAACTATGTAATTACTAAATAGGGATTATTCGTAAGCAAGGGTTATGCTTGTGATGGAATGTTTAAATTGAATGTTGAGAATAATAAAGTATCTACTAGTTCAGTTTATATGCTTTCTTCTATTATTTTTGGCGTGCTCGTTTGTGTCATATAAATAGTAGATATGTGAGAATCATGAATAGTTAGGATTAATTTCAAGACTGTCAAAAGATTTTGAAAAGTGTGAAACTTGTAGTCAAGCTAAGATTACAAAAATTCCTCATAAAAGTGTTGTAAGAAATACCGAATTGCTTGAGTTAATTCACTCTGATTTATGTGAATTTGGAGGAATTTTAACTCGTGGAGGAAATAGATATATTATCACTTTTATTGATGATTTCTCAAAATATACAACTATTTATTTGTTGAAAAATAAAAGTGATGCTTTTGAAAAAGTTCAAGATTTTTTTAAAAAAAAGTTGAAAATCAATTCGGTAGAAAAATAAAAAAGAATAAGAAGTGATAGAGGTCGTGAGTATAAATCAAGTGCATTTAACTCATTTTTTCAGTCTTTGGGAAGTATCCATGAAACTAATGCACCATATTCACCTGCTTCTAATGGTGTGGTTGAAAGAAAAAATAGAATTCTAATTGAGTTAACAAATGCCATGTTAATTGAATCTGGAGAACCTTTACATTTTTTGGGTAAAGCTATTTTAACTGCATGTCATGTTTTGAATAGGATCCCACATAAAAAGTCACATACCACACCTTTTGAGATATGAAAAGGACATAAGCTAAATTTGGGATGTTTGAGAGTATGGGGTTGTCATGCTTATGTAAGGCTTACTGACCTTAAAAGACCTAAATTAGGTATAAGAGCTACTACCTGTGCTTTTCTTGGTTATGCGATTAATAGTGCAGCCTATTGATTTTTTGATCTTGAAAACAAAATAATTTTTGAATCTGGTGATGCAATCTTTCATGAAGAAATATTTCTTTTTAAATTGAAAAATAGTGGGGGTGAAGAAAATATTTTGTCACAACATAGTTCTTCTACTTCACATTTACAAAATCAAGAAAATTTTGAAATGGAACCTAGAAGGAGTAAAAGAGCTAGAGTTGAAAAGGATTTCGGTCTTAATTATTATGTTTTTAACACTGCGAAAAATCCCCGAAATTTAAAAGAGGCTTTAACATCACCTGATGCTATATTTTGGAAAGAAGCTGTAAATGATGAGATTAAATCTCTAATTTCTAATAGAACTTGGAAAATGGTAGATCTTCCACCGGGTTGTAAGACCATAGGTTGTAAATAGGTCCTTAGAAAAAAGTTGAAACCAGATGGATCAATAGATAAGTTTAAAGTTAGACTTATTGCAAAAGGCTTTAAACAAAAAGCTGATCTTAATTTCTTTGATACATTTTTTCTAGTAACAAGAATTACATTTATTAGACTGTTAATTGCTATTGCTGCAATTTTTTATTTGAAAATTTATCAAATGGATGTAAAAACTGCTTTTCTAAATGAGGACCTAGAAGAAGAGATTTATATGGATCAACCTGAAGGCTTTGTAGAGCCTGGACAAGAAAGCAAGGTATGTAAGCTAACTAAATCCCTATATGGCTTAAAACAAGTACCAACACAGTGGCATGAAAAGTTTGATTTATGCATGATTGAAAATGGTTATAAACCAATTAATGTGATAAATGTATCTATTCTAAATCATGGAAAAATATAAATGTTATTTTTAGCCTCTACGTGGATGATATGTTGATTTTTCGCTTAAATATGCATGTTATAAATGAGACACAAAATATGCTTAAAAGCCATTTTGATATGAAAGATCTTTGTAAGGCTAATCTTATTTTGCATGAAAATTACAAAAACATGTGATGAGATATTTCTTGATCAATCACATTATGTTGATAAAATATTCAGAAAATATAATTTTCATGATCACAAAAGTCTAGCTACTCCTTTTGATTCTAGTATTCATTTATTTCTTGTGAATAATTATGATGGGATTCTTAATCAAAAAGATTATGCTAGCATCATTGGTAGTTTGCATTATGCTACTAATTGTACTAGACTTGACATTGCATATGCGATAGGAGTGTTAAGCAGATTTACTAGCAAGTCTAGTAGAGATCATTGGCTAGCTATTGAGCGAGTCGTGATATATTTAATTGGTACCAAAAGCTATGTCTTATTTTTTTTTTAAAAATACCCTACTATGATTGAAGTTTTTCACGATGCCGATTGGAATACTTTGTCAGGTGATTCTCTCACTACCACTAGTTATATTTTTACCTTAGGTAGTGGTGTTATATGTTGGAAATCTAAGAAGCAAAAAATAATTGCTAATTCAACAATGGAAGATAAATTAATAGCATTAGCTTCAGCTAGTGAAGAGACAAATTGGCTTAGAGATTTATTATATGAAATTCCATTTTGGGAAAAGCCAATTCCACTTATATTAATTTATTGTAGTAGCACTGCCGCAATTGGTAGAGTTAAAAACCGTTATTACAATGGTAAATCCAGACCTATAAGAAGAAAGCACAGTATTGTGCGATCTTATTTGAGTAGTGGCATCATAACTCTAGATCATATTAAATCTAATGATAATCTTGCAGATCTATTTACAAAGGCCTTGTCAAAAGATAGAGTTTGGAATACATCGAGGGGGATGAGACTAAAGTTCATAGATTCATAAGCCATGTATGAGGATACCCAACTCAAAGACCAGAGATCCTGAGAATTGGGTTCAATGGGAAAAACGAATCATATGATGGTCGTAAGAAATGCACTATTTATTTATTTATTTTTAATGATTTATTTTATAAATAATTTTTTAATTATTCATCCCTATGATGTAAATGCATTTATCCTGTAATGTGGAGAGGTTGAGTAAAAAACTCTTAATGAAATTTGTAGCTGTAAACACAAAATTTTTCTCAATTGTAGAGAATCAAATCAAACAACTGAAAATAAATATGGTTTGCAAATATAAATTTGTATTGATGAATAATGAGTACAATCTCTATTTCAATTCTTTTACGAAAGAATACCCTCTGATTCTATCTTCGTTGAACTTGACTCAAACAAGAAATCTTCTTGAATTTGGCTAGAAGATGGATCGAATGGTCTCCACAACAAATCTCTAGCTTCGAGCTTATTAGAGATTTATTGTTCTTCGAGTCTTTGAATGTGAAGGTTTTTAGATTGAAGTTCTTCAAGACTTTTGAGGCTTGATCCGTCGAGCTTCAAAGATTTGGGGTTTGTTGAAGTTTATGGAGGCTTTTTGTAGCTTAATTCCAATAGAACTTCAAGGCTTGATCCGTCGAACTTTAAAGATTTGGGGTTTATTGAAGTTTATGGAGGCTTTTTGTAACTTAATTCCAATAAAACTTCAAAGAACTTTTTTGAATGCTCTTCGTATGTTTTTGAGGCAGAATTTCTCCAGAGTTTCGACGTCTTGGAAAAATCCCCCTTCAAATGAGAGGGAATGTCCTCTATTTATAGTGGTTTTAGAGGATAAGCTCCCCTTTGAATTGATATGCTTGAAAATATGTAGTAGACTCTTGATTGGCCTAAATTTTGCTTAGAGATAATTATTCTTATTTATCTATTTTGATAAATATCACATGTTGATAAAGATAATAATCAACAAGGATAAATAATTATCTCTATTCAATTAATTTATTTTAATAAAGATAATTATCCATAAATTTTGAATAGGAAATTTATCTTTATTTTGTGGGCCAAATGACACGTGGCAAATTTCAATATGCCAACGTAATATCCATTTGGATGACACATGTCATTATTTGATTTAGTTAATTTAATGACAAATTAATTTATATTTTGTCACTAAATTTTGATGTGGCATTTTATGATTGGCTTAAAATTTTGCCTCCTACAAATGCCCCCTCGAGACTTGATTATGTCCACAATTTTAAGTGTGGAAAGTGATCCAGTCTCGATAAATTGCATGGTTTGATGCAATTAATTTCAGTACCTTTCATATACACATACCCTTTTTTTTTTTATATCATAATGATCCTACTATTGGTTCACTGCCCAGCAGAAATTGTATAATGTAATAGTTGCCACGTTCAAATCCACTAGCCGAGGCATATCAAGACTTAAAAAAGATTCTAATGCATGGAAGAGGTCTCTCCCCACTATTTTTTTTTTCACAAGTCCAATAGAGGTATGAGGTCTCTCCTTTTATTTTCTTTTTTTCTCAGTCAGGTAGTAACGCATGATCTCTCTCTTTTTCTTTTCTTTTTTTATTATAACCTCAAATTTTTTTTAAAACCGTGCTCATGACTCTTTTTTTTTTTTTTCTTCTTGTAGTATCCGGCCTCACAATTTTCATTGTTTCTAAAGACCATCGCAACTGTGTTAAATTTTACACAAGCCTGATTATGGAACTTCCTCTCCGAGAGGTACATTCTTGTACTCAGTTTATTTTTTATTTTTATATGCAATATTTTCTTCTGCATGCTATGATTTTCTCTTGACATACATACTTGAGATGCGGGACTTGGGTTATCCATCTCTCTCAAGTGTGTAATTTTTTTTTTTTTGAAAAAAAATACTTGAGATGCGGGACTTAGGTTATCCATCTCTCTCAAGTATTAAGATTTGAAAGTACTCACTTGAGATGCGGGATTTGGGTTATCCATCTCTCTCAAGTGTGTAATTTTTTTTTTAAAAGAAAATACTAGAGATGCGGGGCTTGGGTTATCCATCTCTCTCAAGTATTAAGATTTGAAAGTATTCACTTGAGATGCGGGATTTGGGTTATCCATCTCTCTCAAGTGTGTAATTTAATTTTTTTAATTTTTTTTTTAAAGAAAATACTGGAGATGTGGGACTTGGGTTATCCATCTCTCTCAACTATTAAGATTTGAAAGTACTCACTTGAGATGCGGGATTTGGGTTATCCATTTCTCTCAAGTGTGTAAAAAATTTTTTGTTTCTTTCTAGAAATAATTGTGAAAACTGACTTTTTTCTTTTTTTTCTTTTCATTTTTTTTTAGTGTATCCAAGCCTTTTCCTTTGAAGATTCGTATATTGGCAACGAACCGGCCATATTCATTTATTCAGAGAAAGACAACAAAGATGCGAAGCCTTTGACTCTAATCACCCGTCCTCCCATTATTGGAGAGTTTTCACCAAAATGGGATTGGGATATATGTCCATCTAACTTGCCGCAATGGTCACAAGCTGCTCCCCACAATATCGATGCAAGTGCAACACTTCTACTTGCTTCGCACCACACAAACATTGCTAGTACGAAACCATACTCAACTCTGGGACGAGAAATAATTGCTGGTCGAGCAAATTGGGAGTACTCCTTCAACGTGAATGGAGGAATTTCCTATATGCCATTATATTGGGAATGGTTGGAAGACGTACTCAGTCGATGCAAGGAACTCCTTAAGGCTGCCAGCCTTTATGAAGCTGTTTTTGCTTCCTTGTTCACATATGATTACAATGATCATCTTGTGAAAGCATTTTGTGAGTGTTGGAGTCCAACGACAAATACTTTGCATACTTTGGTTGGAGAAATTTCTATTACAACGTGAGATTTGCATAAGCTTGGTGGGCTTCCCATTAGGGGACTTTTTTATGATGAAGTGGTTCCTTCTGCAAAGGAGCTTGAAGGAGTTGATGATCAAGGGAAGAATTACTTGCCTCGAAGTTGTCGCTATTTGTTTATGATCTATCATCATCTCCAACATCGAATGAATAGGCAAAGTAAAGTTAATGTCAATAATTGGATTGCTTTTTGGTTTAAAGGAGATGAAAGACATCCTACTCCAAAGAAACAAGCAAAGAAAGGACTCCATCCAAAACGCAACCAAAATCCATCAGGCCTTATCCTTGACCGTGGGCCCTGGAAAGACAAAGAACACGCGACTCTTTTCGATCTTCAGGTTCCTGAGGACCTTAAGAAAGAAACTTATTTGGCAGCTTTTCTTGTTTGCTGGCTTTGTGTATTTGTTTTTCCTATTAAGGACTTGGGTAGCATTCGTCCTAGTACTTTTAAGATTGCTAGTCTCATGGCTAGTGATGAAGTTTTTGGTCTTGCCATTCCTGTTTTAGCAAGCATCTATCGAGGGCTCAATACAATCTTTAACAATCCTGTACCAAGCAAGTCTAGCAATGGCTTTGCTATCCATTATGTTTATGCATGGATAGCACACTTTTCCAGAAGCCATCGTGTTGTAAATGATGGACTGGGCAAGCCTATGATGACAAGATATTCTGGAGTAAGCTATGAGGCGCCGTTTGATGAAACATCTGCACGTAACCACATACGGTTTGGTAAAGATTTCTTTTAGCACGGGACTTCATTCAGGTCGGACCTTGACCTAACTTTTGAGGACAATGGAGGACTATCTATTCCAAGACTGGGTTATTTTATGTCTCTCCGCTCTAGATATTTATCTCTTCGATGTGAAGATCAATGTGTTGTAGAATCATATAGCCCACACCGATTTAGTAGGCGTTTTGGGTTCTACCAAAACATTCCAGGTGACCTAAAAAAAAGAATTCAAACTGGTACTTTAAAGGAGTTGTACTAATATTATCAATCATTCACCCGTTCCAACACATCTTCCATAGTGCTTATACCATCTTCGTCCACAGATTTTGAAAAGAGAGTTACTCGTAGCTACATGGATTGGTGGACAAATATTTGCAAGGATGACTTTACTACGGGTACTGATTCATTAGCCAAGACTGCACTCCTTGCTAAGCCATCAGTTAGTAAATTCCGCAAAGGAAAGAAGGAACAAGCAACAATGAGTCTTAGCCATCAAGTTCAATCTACTAAGAAGCCTTCTAGCACTACTATTGCTGTTCAAAAGAGAGGTACTAAACGTTCAAGTGATATACAACATGAGGACACACTTGAAGTTTCTGATGATGATGCAAGCAAGGCTTCTGATGCTAACTGGAAACACAAAAGAAAATCATCAAAAAGTAGTAGCACAATGACCTTAGTTGACCATGTTCCTACTTTAACCCATAACGAGCCTTCTATTGTGGACTTGGAGACCAAAGAACATAAGGTTGATAATGCTATAGCATCTTCTAAACTTGTGAATGACACAAACGAGGTTTCTTCACAACAAGAACAAGAGATGTCTATGAGTAAACAAGGAGCCTTAATGCTTAGAGACCTCCTTTTGTCACAGCTTTCAGACTTCCCTTTGAATAAGATCTTTCCCAAGAATGAGGTAAGCAAGATTTATCATGGGATACAGAATTTTGGGATTGACCCTCAGTCATTGCAGGAGCATGTTGATAAATACTTAATAGATGTTTCATACTACATAGAGAAGGAGGCATCTATGAGTAACCATGTGAGTCTAGAGATTCAAACACGTCGTGTGAATGATATTGAACTTCTTATTACAGAAGCATTGAGTAGGAAAGAATCTCTAGACACTAAACTTCGAAATACCAATTCAAAGATTGATGACCTGAAGGCAAAGCTAGCTGAGTTAGAACAATTAGTGCCACAAACAAAGTCCAAGCAAGTTGAAGAGGATGACATCATAGAAACTCTGCAAGATCAACTTGAAAGCATTAAGTCAACTACTGTGCTTGAAGACCAAGACGTGGAGGCCTTGAAGAAGATACAAAGCACCTTAGAGAGCAAGCGTTCCAATTTGAAGAACTTGAAGTGGATGCCTTGACCGTGCTTTTTTTTTTTTTTTTTTTTGAGATAGGACATTTGTTTTGTTCAATTAGGTAGCTCAAGGAATTGGAGTTTTTTTTTTTTTTTTTAGGAAGAATTCTGCAATGCATAGGATTTAGTCATGATGTAGTTTGGAATTTTCCTTCAATATGATTGAACTTCTTAGTCACTATTCTCCCCCTTCTTCTTTTTGACATGTGATTGAACTAATTTTGTTCAATTTGTAGCATGAAATTGAACTTCTTAGTTAAAAACTAATTGCCCAATTTGTAGCATGTAATTGAACTTCTTAGTTAAAAACTAATTGAACAATTTAAAATATGTAATTGAACTTCTTAGTTAAAAACTAATTGCTCAATTTGTAGCATGTAATTGAACATCTTAGTTAAAAACTAATTGAACAATTTGAAACATGTAATTGAACTTCTTAGTTAAAACTAATTGCCCAATTTGTAGTATGTAATTGAACTTTTTAGTTAAAAACTAATTGCTCAGAATTATTTTTCAACAGGAAAGTAAACTTAGTATAGAATACTAAGCTCTTTACGTACCCCTTGAAAGGGTTCAAAGCCATCACATAATTCAAAAGACTTTTGTTTTAACATGTGACTAAACTTAGTATGAAATACCAAGCTGCCTACATTCCCCTTGAGAGGGTTCAAAGCCATCACATAATTCAAACGGTTTTGGTTTGAGACATGACTAAACTTAGTATAAAATACTAAGCTGCCTACGTACCCCTTGAGAGGGATCAAGTCACCACATAGTTCAAAAGGTTTTGGTTTGAGATATGACTGAACTTAGTATAAAATACTAAGCTGCCTACGTACCCCTTGAGAGGGATCAAGTCAACACGTAGTTCATAAGGTTTTTTCAAATGGGAGAATTTTTTTTTTGAAGGTGTGAAAGGGTTTTTGGAAGGGTTTTTTTTTTTTTTTGAAAGGTGTGAAAGGGTTTTTGGAAGGTTTTTTTTTTTTTGGGTGCCCTAACTTTTGCCTAGGCCGCCTTATAAAAAGGTTTTCAACCTAGCAGGCTTTTTTTTTTTTTTTTTTTTTTTTTAACACTTTCAAAAGTAATGGGAGAACATCATGTACTTTTTGAGTGTTGAAGTAGGCAGTTTTAGGCTCTTACCAAGGAGTATTTCAAATTTCAAGTATAGTAACGTTTCAAGAATTTGCCATTGATGGGGCCAATTCTTAAACCATCTTCAGCAACCAACTTGTATGCGCCATTTGTATAAGCTTCTTGAACAACATATGGTCCATCCCATTTTGACAAAAACTTATTCTTGGTGCGATGAGTGATGATGATGGGTCTTCGCACAGCAAGAACCAAGTCTCCAACTTGGAAAGGTCGAGGACGAACCTTCTTATTAAAAGTCCTAGAAATGCGAGCTTGATAACACTTAAGGCGTTGTTGTGCCTCAAGCCTTTTTTCATCCAAAGCTTCCAATTCTTCAAGTCGTAGACGAACATTGTCCTCATTAGAAAGGCCTTCTTGAATGGCAATTCTTAATGAAGGGATTTGACGTTCAAGTGGTAAAACAGCTTCTACCCCATAAACAAGAGAGTAGGGTGTAGCTTGAGTAGGTGTTCGGTATGTTGTGCGATACGCCCACAAAGCTTCTTCAATTCTTTCATGCCAATCTCTTTTTGACTTCCCTACAACTTTCTTGAGAAGATTGCATAGAGTTTTGTTAAAAGCTTCTGCAAGACCATTAGCTGGAGCATTATACATTGAGGAGTTATGTTGCTTAAAACCAAAGTCATTGCAAAGCTTGTCCATCGACTTGTTGTAGAATTCTTTTCCATTATCAGTGATTATGTAATGAGGCACACCATATATGAAGATGATGTTTCTTTTGATGAAGTTCACAACAGTTTCTTTCTTCACTTCTCGAAATACAGCAGCTTCAGCCCATTTGGAAAAATAATCTATTGCAGCTAGGATATATGAATGCCCACCAAAGGACTTTGGAGTCAATGGTCCAACCACATCTAAGCCCCAAGCATTGAATGGCCATGAAGCTACAGTAGGGTGTAAGGGTTCTGGAGGTTGATGAATGAAATTTGCATGGAATTGACATGCTGATTGGTGAGCACCACAAATCCCTGAATGAGCTTCTTCAAGTGCCTTGGCAACTTCCTCATCATCTAAGCAACGAAGGAGAAGGCCATCAAAAGAATGGCGATATAAAGTATTTTTATAATAAACAAAGCGTGGAATTCGTCGCCGAATCTCTACTCTATGTCGAGGATCATTAGGTAACTTCCCATGTTCTATGTAATCAATGATGGGTTGTCGCCAATCTTCTCTTTCTATCTCAAATACTGAAATTGCATTAACTTCTTCCTCTATCTCATCCTCTTCAAAGTCTGGAGGTATTATCCATGTTTGGCATATTAGAATTTTCACCTCAGGCTCTTGTAGAGTAAGAGTTGTTGCTAATTTTGCCAAGGCATCAGCTTGCTTATTCTCATTTCTTGGGACATGTGTAATACTAATATGATCGAACCAGTCCAAAAGTCTTTTGGCATATTTGCAATATGGGATCAATTCAGGTTTCTTCACATCATAGTGCAGAAGCACTTGATTTATGACTAATTTCGAATCACCAAAAACTTCCAAACGAGTTGTTTTCGCATCCATTGCCATTTCAAGGCCTAGGATTAGTGCTTGGTATTCGGCAACATTGTTTGAACAACATTCTGTGAGAGTGAATGCATATGGGAGGACATCTCCTTCTGGAGTTACAAACACTACCCCAGCACCAGCACCACTACGTTGAGCAGCTCCATCAAAGAACATTTTCCATGTTTGTGAGATTTCAATAAGCATTACTTCTTCATCAAGAAGGGTATCAGACAGTTCCCAATCATCAAGAATAGGATGGTTAGCAAGGAAGTCGGCCAAAGCTTGTCCTTTCACCGCCTTTTGCTGGACATATATTATCTCGAACTCTTGGAGTAAAAAAGCCCATTTTGCTAGCCTCCCTAAAAGAACTGGCTTAGTCATTATGTACTTGATAGGATCTGCCCGTGAAATGAGTCGTATTGAATGGGCTTGTAGGTAATGCCTTAGCTTTTGAATGGCAAACATCAAAGCTAAACATGTCTTTTCAATTGGTGAATAATTAAGCTCAGCACCATGTAGGGTTCTACTTAAGTAATAAAGAGCATTCTCCTTTCCTTCTTCATTTTCCTGTGCCAGGAGCACTCCTAAAGATTGTTCTTGTGCTGCTATGTAAAGAATAAGCGGCCATCCATGTAAAGGTGCTCGTAGGACAGGAGGATTCAACAAGTATGTTTTGATGCTCTCAAAAGCATTTCTGCATGCTTCATCCCATACAAATGGGACATCTTTCTTCATAAGGCAACTGAAAGGTTGATAGCGCCCAGCCAAGTTGGATATGAACCTCCTAATGTAAGCAAGCTTTCCCTGAAGACTTTTGAGATCATGAATATTTCGAGGCTTCGGCATTTTTTGAATAGCGTCAATTTTCGAACTATCTATCTCAATTCCTCTGTGTCAAATTATGAATCCTAGGAATTTTCCCGATGTAACTCCAAATGCAAACTTCAAAGGATTCATTTTGAGTTGGTACCTACGAAGTCGCTCAAAAACTTGACGCAGGTCTTGAAGGTGCTCCATCCTTTTCTTCGACTTTACCACCAAATCATCAACATAGCATTCCACATTCCTATGGAGTATATCATCAAATATTTTTTGCATTGCCCTTTGATAAGTGGCACCAGCATTTTTTAACCCAAATGGCATAACTTTATAACAATAAATTTCTTTTGGTGTACGAAAAGCAGTGAGCTCTTCATCTTTCGGAGCCATACGAATTTGATTGTAACCAGAGAACCCATCCATAAATGAAAGAGTTTCATGGCCTACTATAGCATCAACCATAATTTCTGTTAAAGGGAGAGGAAAATCATCTTTTGGACATGCCCTATTGAGGTCACGAAAGTCGACACAAATGCGGATTTTCCCATTCTTCTTTCTTATCAGAACAATGTTTGATATCCATGAAGGATACTTGACTTCACGAATGAAGCCAGCTTCAATAAGTTTGTTGACTTCACCTTCAATTTGGGAGATTAACTCAGGCCGAAACCTACGTTGTGCTTGCTTTGTTGGTCGTACCCCATATCTTATTGATAAATGATGAACAGCAATCTTTGGATCAAGACTGGGCATTTCTTTGTATGTCCAAGCAAAAACATCCCTATATTCTTTAAGGAGTTTAATTTAGGCATCTTCCTCTTCTAGAGGTAAACTTGCATTTATGAAGACTGGCTTAGGGTCCTCGGTGGTGCCAATGTTGACTTCCTTCAATTCATCAACTGTAGCTTTTATGCCTTTTTCAAATAAGGGTGGAGCATCCTCGGTGTCATCTTCAACAGGGGTTTTTTCTTTCGTGTCTTCAATGATTGTTATATGATTGACTGAGGTAACAGTTTCATCTTCTAGTTCTTGGTTTGTGGTCACCATCGTACGCCTTTTTATAGTCAAGGCTTCTCCAGAATTCACTTCCCAAATGGTTCTACGTTTCATACGAGACGGAATGGAGCTTCGAATCTCATTTGAATCTTGATCCACAATAAGTGTTTCGTTAGCACCTCTAGGGAGGAGATTTGTCCTCTCATTCTGCTCTTGCTTTGCCTTTAGATCTTTTGAGAGTCTGGAAGGGATTCCATGACTGAGCCTTGTGAGAACTGAACCTCGGGCGCCAACAACAGAGTTATCTTCTTGTGTCCCCAACCTATCAAATACTGAGATATGGGAAGTGAGTCGACCAATGCGGTAAAAAACAGATGATTTCTTTGATAAGTTCGAAGATTGTTCTTCTTCTTTATCATCTGTTGAAATCATCAAAATGCTAGCTTTCCGAATGGGGATGTGAATGGTAGTTGGTGGAGTGTATCCAACTCCAGCCTTAGAACTTATTCCCCTAACACCCTTGGCTTTCATTGTCTTTTGTCCTTCTTTTCTAGAGGCTTCAGGGATGAGCTTACCCAAACAACTTGGCTTTTCATGGTTATAACCAGCTTTTTCCATGAGTTTATACGCATTGGGGTCAAAGCCTTCTTTGGTTCTTTTGGTGGGCAAAGTCCCATGCTCCACAATTGGTCCTTGGGATAATCTTGTAAACCCTTTCAATAGTTGACTTGAGGGTCTTGGTTTTGCGATTTTAGTAACTGGCAAGTTTAATCCTTGCAAATTCTTTGATATTGACTTCTCATCTCCTGAAAATGGGGATTGGCCTTCTTTTCTTTTGGCGACTGGAACATAGTGTAGCATAGGGGCTACTTTAGTTACTTCTGAAGTATGATGCTTCTTCTCTTCCATAGAAGTCTAGGTTTGCTTGGTTTCCTTCTCCTCAATTAGAGGATCAATTTTTGGAGCCTTGGAGCAGGGCTTTTCTTCTTTGCTAGATGGTGAAGCCACAACTTGGGTTTCTTCTATCGTATCGTCTTCCAAATAAAATTTTGCATCAGCAAAGTGTGACTCAGCTATAGAAAATGGCTTATCATCAGCTACAATCTTCTTGACTTGTCCATCTTGGAAATACTTGAGGCATTGGTGATACGTAGATGGCACAACACCATACTCATGTAGCCACGGTTTTCCAATAAGCAGTTTGTAAGTGGTCTTGGCATCGATGACATGAAAGAGTGCGCTTGATTCCATTTCACCAATGAGCATATGAAGTCTAATCTTCCCAATAGTTCTTTGTCCACCCTGATTAAAGCCTTGAATCATCAACCTACTAGGTAGTAGTTCATCCAAGGAGATTCCAAGTTCTTTCAATATTTTGAGTGGGAGGATATTGACTGCAGATCCACTATCAATAAGGATATGATTGACTTGTTGTTCTCGAATGTGCCCAATTACAAACAAGGGACGATTGTGAATCTTGGAGCCCAACAAACGATCATCATCAGTAAAAATGATTGAATACCAATATGCCCTATACACGATAGCTCGTTTCGTCTCTTTCTCACTATCTGAAGATTCTTCTTCATCACTTACTTGATAACATGTAAAAGATGAAAAGATATAATTCTCAGGAATTGGCACCGTGGAGAAAGTTACTTTCACCTTAATAGGCTCAAATGAACCAAATTGAATGGTGAGAAAAGTAGAAGTGGTTGTTGAGGCCACCATGGCAAGATTAGAAGTCACAGCTTCATCATCAAATGTGATTTTTCCTTGGTGGGCTAGCTCCATAATTTTGTCTTTCAACACAAAGCATCGCTCTATAGGGTGGCCTATGAGGCGATGATACTTGCAATACTTAAGGTTATTTATTTGGTCAGCTTCTTCAGGCCGTTTCATCTCTAGTAACTCAATCAATTTCAATTCAAGTAAATGATCCAACATCTCGGAGACATCAGAATCAGGAAATGGATATTGCTTCTCTTGTATCTCTTGTAACGTCGGTCTTCTTCTTCTTTCTTGAGTGAGAGCAGATGTTTGTTCTTTTATCTTGGGTTTAACTGGAACTTTGAGAGGAGCAGTAGTTACAATCAAGGATTGTTTGTTTTCCGGTTTAGGAGGGAATTTGCCCCCTTTGCGAGTATCTTGCCCTTCTCTCCCCTTACGGGGTTCTTAAACAGGGGGACCTTGGCGACCATTGGAAGCAATACTAAGCTCCATGTCATGAGCACGTGTTGCTAATTCTTCAAATGTTTTAGGCTTTATTCCTTGAAGAATATAGCTTATAGCCCAATTCATTTCTTGAATGCACATCTCAATTGCGGACGCCTCAAATAATTGATCCTTGCAGTTAAGACTAAGGTTTCTCCACCGTTGAATGTAATCAATGACAGGTTCTTCTTTCCACTGCTTTGAATTGGTGAGTTCTATCATGCTAACAGTACGTCTAGCACTGTAGAAACGGTTTAGGAATTCTCTTTCTATTTAATTCCAACTATCAATAAAGCCAGGCGTTAGATCGGTATACCAATCAAACGCATTTCCCTTCAAAGAGCGAACAAATTGCTTGACCATGAGATCCCCATAAGTTCCAACATTGTTACAAGTTTCCACAAAGTGAGCTACATGTTGCCTAGGATTGCCTTTACCCTCAAATTGTTGGAACTTCGGTGGCTGATAGTTTTGAGTCATCCTCAAGAGATCTATCCTTTGAGTGTATGGTTTAGCGTAAGCAATGGATGTCTGACTTCCATCCCCAACTTGGTCTTTGATAGCCTCCTTAATTAACTCCTTGAGCTAGTCAGGAGAGATAGACCCCTCTGTAGAGAAATTGAAATCCTTTGTTGAATTTTCAGGTTTGTCATTATGGGTTCGTTTCATCCTAGAGCTTTCATCTTCATGATTTAGTCCAGATGTATTCCCCATCTTATCCATTAGGAGAGTTATTTGTGCATCTCTCAATGCTTCCCTCTCTTTCATGGACTTCATTAGCTCTTCTAAAGTCTAGGCTATAGTTGAGACTTGCTCCTCCAAAGATGTTGTGTTAGTCATCATGACTAGCATGGCAAATGAACTAACAAAGTGAGGGGATTCCCTAAGTTTGGAAGTAGGGATATTTTCTGAAAAAGAAAATTTAGAGCCATCAAGTGATTCATCCTCTTCTTCAACAATTGGAGCTTCTTGTGCAGGCTCCGGTGACAAAGCTGGTTGAGACAACACTTCTTTGACGAAGCTAGCTACATCTTTGTTTGCCCCCTGAGTAGATGAGGCCGTTTGTGACTCCTTGGTTTTAGAAGTGTTGAAAACAGATGAGGATTGGGGTAGGAGTGTCGTTTGAGCATAGACTTCTACAAGGGCTTATATCCTTCCCCTTGTCATGGGTCCAGTATAGGGAATATCAGAGTTTGAATCAAGTGTAGGATCAACTTCACTTGTTCTAAAAAGAGGGTTGTCAATTTGAGTCTTCTTTGAAGCCATATGGCTTTAAAGGATGTGACAAGTTGATGAAGAAGAGATGAGAGGTAGAGATGGTCCCACTAGGCGTGCCAAAAATTTGTAAACACAAAATTTTTCTCAATTGTAGAGAATCAAATCAAACAACTGAAAATAAATATGGTTTGCAAATATAAATTTGTATTGATGAATAATGAGTACAATCTCTATTTCAATTCTTTTACGAAAGAATACCCTCTGATTCTATTTTCGTTGAACTTGACTCAAACAAGAAATCTTCTTGAATTTGGCTAGAAGATGGATCGAATGGTCTCTACAACAAATCTCTAGCTTCGAGCTTATTAGAGATTTATTGTTCTTCGAGTCTTTGAATGTGAAGGTTTTTAGGTTGAATTTCTTCAGGGCTTTTGAGGCTTAATCCGTCGAGCTTCAAAGATTTGGGGTTTGTTGAAGTTTATGAAGGCTTTTTGTAGCTTAATTCCAATAGGACTTCAAGGCTTGATCCGTCAAACTTTAAAGATTTGGGGTTTGTTGAAGTTTATGGAGGCTTTTTGTAGCTTAATTCCAATAAAACTTTAAAGAACTTATTTGAATGTTCTTCGTATGTTCTTGAGGCAGAATTTCTCCAGAGCTTCGACGTCTTGGAAAAATCCCCCCTCAAATGAGAGGGAATGTCCTCTATTTATAGTGGTTTCAGAGGATAAGCTCCCCTTTAAATTGATATGCTTGAAAATATGTACCAGGCTCTTGATTGGCCTAAATTTTACTTAGAGATAATTATTCTTATTTATCTATTTTGATAAATATCACATGTTGATAAAGATAATAATCAACAAGGATAAATAATTATCTCTATTCAATTAATTTATTTTAATAAAGATAATTATCCATAAATTTTGAATAGGAAATTTATCTTTATTTTGTGGGCCAAATGACACGTGGCAAATTTCAATATGCCAACGTAATATCCATTTGGATGACACATGTCATTATTTGATTTAGTTAATTTAATGACAAATTAATTTATATTTTGTCACTAAATTTTGATGTGGCATTTTATGATTGGCTTAAAATTTTGTCTCCTACAGTAGCTCATATGAGTGGAGTGTTAGAATTACTGGAACACCTTTGACAAAATTTCACCTATGTGAGTGTGGAGGTGGGGTTGCTCCTTAAGAGATTTGGACTTGATCTCAAATACACTAAAAAAACTAAGATCACCACATGTCCGTAAAGTGGGAACTATAAAAGCTCATGTTAACACCTAGGTTGTTATATGTAAGTAGTGACGCTTAATTTTCCTAAATCAGTCATAGTTCAAGTCGGAGGCCACTACGACTCTGGAGTTGAGATCACTATTTTACTAAATGAAGGTTCAATGCAGAGTACACCTTCATGATGCATAGTGACCCGTCTTTGCCTGGTAATCTCTCTTTAACTAAAAAACTTAATATTAAAATGAGTGGGGGATTGTTGGAGCATTTTAATATTAATCAATTAAAATGAATAAATATTACAATATAAATGTAAAAAGATGTGAGAGTGAATATAGAAGATGAGGAGCTAGAAATTGTTTAATTCCACATTGATAATGAGAGAGACTATTTTATTCTTTTTAATTGTGGTGATTAATAGACTAATATGAATTGACTCAGATATTAGGCTAGATACGTGCGCAAGGGGAAGGTGAAGGGTGGAGGTGTCAAAAATGAAAATGAATCAGCCTCTTGGATCCTCCTACTTGACAGCTCATTCAGAATAATTACTATATCTGTTGGTGAGTAAATGGCCCGAATTAATATTCCATTTTTATAATGGAAAATGAAGCCATTAACCCAGTTAATGGATTATCTATTTGGGAAGGTATTCTTTCTGGTGGAGCTTTGGGCTTGAACACTTTGTGCAGATATTGTTCTAGCCATACGACACTTGTTGGGTTGTTGTATCCTTGAGGAGACAAGTCAAAGAAAGTCTGCACCAGTTGCAAAGTTTAGACAACCAATGGCTTGAATCTCCTTAAAGAGAGCGAGTGCCGCGCTTTAGTCCAAATAGTGTTTTGTATTTATTTTCTCTTCAAATTAATAATATTCAGAAGTATTATCCAGTTTCTCTTTGTATTATTTCCATTATTATTGTGTTTGCACCAAAAATATATAATGTTTGTAATTTGAAAATATAAAATAGATACTTATAAAATAAATATAAGTTTATTTGAAACAAATGTAAATAAATAAATAAATGAAAGATTATTTAACTTGTTATCTATTAAATTCTTAATATTGGTTTGTCCAACCACTATTTTTATAATAATAATAATAAAAATAATAATAATAATAATTTAACAATAATAAGAAAACAAATATTGATAGAAAATTTTATTAATTTCCTGTTATTTGTAGTTAACGTTGATTTGAATTTGGTCTAGAAACCATTCAAACCGTTTTAAAATGGTGACATATGTACTTCCAACTTAACCCAACTAAACCACACGCCACCTATGTTTAAGCTGGATACTTGAGTCAATTGGGTTTTATTAAAAAAAATTAAATAAATAGAAAATCATTCAAACCATTTTAAAGTGTTTAGTGAAATTTGAATAAATAAATAGCAAATTCGTACTAGTTTTCATCTAGTTTTACCACTAATATTACATTTTTACTTATCAATAACCACTTACCACATCAGCAGTTTGTAAAATAGCTTGTGGCTTCAACATTTTCCTAAATAAATCTTCCCAAAATGTTGATTTTTAATTCATACGAATTGAGTATAAATGGTATAGATGTAGACGGGTTAAAGCTTTTTAGACTTTCTCTCACTTCATTTTTTTCATTTCAACAATTTTAGATCTCACTTTTCATTCGTCTCTTTTTGCCTTTTCATTTTGTTGATAGAAGGAAAGTATAAAACTTCTTCTTCTTCTTCTTCTTTTGTGTAATGTCGATATATTTAACTTATCTTTTTATTAAATTTTATATAATTTAAGTTTCTTATTGACAATTCTATTATAAAAAAATTCGTACGTAGAGCTGCCACTAGTCCCAAGACTCTTATCCCATGGATGAGCATGGAGAACGTCTTGAAAAGCCACTACTCCTTGTAAGAACAAACTTGTCAATTAGATGAAGGAACCTCATTGATGTCACAACAAGGTTACTTCTTGCTGTTGAGAGAGAGAGAGAGAGAGAGAGAGAGAGAGAATTAATAGTTTTATTTATTGTGTTGATGAATAATATCTCAGCAAGTGTATATTGAAGGTTCACAAATTAATTTGGTCCACCGTATGTTAAGCCTAGCTAATGTAAATTGAAGAAATTATTAACTAGCTATATCTTATATGGAGAAATTATTAAGTCTACCGGGAAGATTGCTGACATGGTATTCTTGCTCTTTGTAACCAATAAAACACTACTATATATACAAATGTGACATCACTTAGTAGTTTTCATTTTTAATTCTCCCACCTTATTTTTATATGATATCACATATTTGTATGAATGACATTATTTAATTAGTTGAGGTGATTGCGTCAACAGTCCTCTCTCGAATGACCTTAATAATTTTTCCTATATATGCGGTAAAAGTTTGAACCGGTTGAACTTGATGGGAATGCTCTTATCTAAAAGGGCGTGGAGCAACAATGTCACAACATAAAAGCAACATAAAAGTCATAAGTGGGACTGTACCATGGATTGGAAATGCCCATGCCCCCTAGATATTTTAGTAGCTTCCCAAATGTGAAAACGATGTGATTGATCCAAACCGAATCATTAATATGCTTTGTAGAGAAACAACAAAGCAAAGGCAAAATGGCAAAAAAAAAAAAAAAAAAAAAAAGCAAAGGCAAAATGGCAAATACATTAATACATATAGCGCAAATAACACTACAGTCATGGCATTTGTAAATTGGAAAAAGAAGAATCAATCAATCGTGACGCTTGGAAAAGCATATAGTTGCAACAGGCATGGTTTTGGACCTTTTCGTCTTATCTTCATTCTTGAAAGCTACTGCTGTAGCGGTGCGTTTGCCTAGCAGCATTTTGTGTTTTAAAACTGTGATCCTCGCGTAGCTTGTCACTTATTCCTTCTTATTGAACAGTTCTGCACATGTTTAAAGTTTTTTTTTTTTTTTAATTTTTTGAGAAAGTGTTTGACGAAATTTGAATAGAAAAAAAATCTTCTCACAAGGTTGAAGTTGCAGGGTAGACAGTTCTGTACATGGTTTTCGTGAAACCATACATATGGTAGGATTTGGAAGTGCTAAAAGCTGTCTAAATCTACGTGATGACTTGGGCCGAGTTCCAAAATTTGGTAGGGTTCAAATTGCAATTATTGATTTTAGAATTAAGACCAATTGGGGATGTAATTTGTGTTTGCATGATATCTTCGTGTCATAATTATTTATGAATATTCAACTATATGTGCTAGCATTAACTTAATATATTTATTAAATAAGTTAGAATTTTTCAAGCTTAACACGATTTGTTTATTAAATAGATTAGTCATGTCCCCTTAAAAAAAAAAAAAAAAGGTTAATCATGTCTATCTGTTTATCAAATTTTATCAAAGCAAAATGAGTTATTTGGTAGCATTAACTCAATTGATATGAACTACAATATTGAGTTAATACTACAATATTCAAAACTACCAAATAACTCAGAGCTACAGTATTAACTACAATATTGAGTTAATAGTTTGAAAAACCATACAATTGATCTGAACTATAACTTTTACAATATTTTAGCATATAAGCAATATGTAAACCTAAGTTTTCTGTGAATGTGAGTTCTATTCTTATGACAGTTCAACGTAAAAAAGACAAATAAACCTATTTCCATAAAATTTAAATAAAAAAAATCACAAATGTAAAAATAAAATGGATAAGATATTTTTTTTTATTTCCTGTATTAAAAAAAAAAACTTAAATTTCCGGGCCCCACTAGTGTGTCAGTTGTCAAAACGCTGGAAAAAACTTTTTTTTTTTATGAAAGAACCTGTCCTTTTTGCTGAAAATGAAAGTATTAAGAAGTTGTCCTAATGTCTGAGGATAAGATTCGTTACTTGCATTCATGGTTTTGTCGTTAGGACTCAGCTTCTGTCTAGTGGCCAGTAGCTACTGGATATGCTGAATATGTGATATGTGTCCAATCTTAGACATGTGTCGCGTATCCAACATGTCTAGTGGCTCTGATCACTAGACAGAAACCGGACCCTTTCTCATTAATCAAATTCCAAATAAAAATAAATCCAGTTTCAATGGTGAAAAGAGGTGATTTACTGCCTGGCCTCCAAAGTCCAAATTACTGTGTTAGAAATATGTGGTAGATTTTTTTTTTTTGGCTGGGAAGAAAACTTTTATTCAACAATCAAACAAGAAGAAACAAAGAAAAAACGAGAAATGAGAGTAACTTGCAGAGTCCACGTAGTGAAAATCCAACATAACAGGCTAATGGGCTAATATATCTCTGACATAAACATATATTGCATTGGATTCGGATCTCAATTTTCAGGAAAAGATTTATGAGAGATTGCAGAAAAAAGAAAGTCAAACGGAGCTTCTTGAATCAGAAGCTATAGATGGGTAACTATACCATACCAGGAAGTAAATTAAGGCAACACTGCAATTCCAATATTTCTGTGAAAAGCTCTAATGGGGTTGGTTTTATTTGCTAAGAATCGTCAAGAAGAACATGGGTTTAAGCGCTTAGCCTTGAATTTGTCCTCTTGATTAACTGTTTACCTGTTTTAAATCACATGGCACCATTTTTTTAGTCAACCATGTTTTGATAAAAATTAAAAAGAGTGATAGAAAGAGGAGGTCTGAATATGCTAATTTGTCTAGCTATTCCTTTATTTTCTCTTCTCCTTCTGTTTTAGACACACACATATTCCAACAGAATTCAACTATAAAATGGATTCTCTCTGAACCCTGACTGTGTTCCTTGTTCTACTAACTTTTGGTTAAAGAAAAATTAAATGATACCTGGTCTCATAATAAGTAGCTAAATAAAACCATTTTCATTCATTAGATAGAGAAGTAGCATAACATTTTCATAACCCAGAAGCACAAGACAAAGCAAAATACCTGGCATATACAGGAGAGTAAAAACATGCTTGCTTTTGGTAGCATATTACATAAACATTACCGAAGGCTTAACCCAAACACCTTCCAAGTTCCAACACTCAAACCAGTGGCGACGCCACTCATTGTTCAGGGTGTTCCTAGGAACACCCTGACTTGAATTTCTTCTTTTTTTTTTTTTTTTTTTTTTTTTATGTATAAGAATTTAAATTTTTGTATTTGTTTATCCTTAAAAAAAAAAATAGGAACACCCTCAAGCAATATCAGGAACACCCTCAAAATTTTTATGGCAAACAAATTTTGAACTAAAATCTAATGCATAGTGGGGTGTGTGCTAGTGTGTGCTAATGCACAGTGGGGTGTGTGCTAGACTGCTAGTAGTTAGTAAAAAAATTAATGAAGCAACTAAACATCACTAATTAATAATTTAATTAACTATTATATTATAAAAGACAAACAAATTAAATTATATTAGGCTAAACAACAATTAATAATTTAATAATTAATGAAATAACAATACAACAAATTATAGTTTATAAAAGACAAGCAAATTTATGAAACAACTAAACAACAATAATTAATAATTTTATTAATATTTCAAATGAACTTATAGTTTATTGTACAGTTACCTTTGTTCGTCTTCAAAAAAAAAAAAAAACAGTTACCTTTGTTCATTTCTTTTTTTTTTTTCTTTTTTTTTTCCTTTTGAGGTTTTTTGGTGTCTGAATGCAAATTTATTTTGGTTTTAAGAATATTTGTTTTTTTTAAGCACAAACTTTATGCTAGCCAAATCTTGAATTTCGGCCGGTATTTACCAAAACGTCCCCAAACTGACTAAAATGACCCGAAATTTTTTCAAAGTGGAATAGGAACACCCTGAACAAAATTTCTGGAGTCGCCACTGACTCAAACACAACAACCCCCTCCCAATAAACACATACAATAGGAAAGCATATATACATGAGGAAGTGAATACCCACTCTTAATAACTACTGCTTTGGGGAACCAGGCGATGGATTTCCCTTCACCAAATTAGTAACAATGTTCATCAAGACCTTGCCTCGCTTTTGAGGTACTTTCCCGAAAGAAGGGGCAGGATGGAGCTTCCCTTGCCAGGGATTTTGCTCGGCAACCTTGGGATTTTCACTCATATCTACTACTAGCAGAGTCTCTCTTTTCCTTACTATAGAGCGTGGAATATTAGAGACTGATCGATGTGCAGCCATTTCAGTAATGTTCTGTCTTTTTATAGCCATAGGGTTCAACTTGTTGCCTTATTTCAGTTTAGTTTTGTTTTGTTTTTTTTTTTTTTTTGATAATGTAATAAAAGCTATTATTTTTAAAAAATAATTGTCCGTATAATGGTGAAAAAGTAAAATGGTGAATCTATATATAAGAGTAACAAACAATTAATTATAATATACTGTATTACATAAAACAATTATATATATATATATAAATAAAGAGAGAGAGAGAGAGAGAGAGAGAGAGAGAGAGAGAGAGGCCCGCATCAAAGTGTGCATGTTGAACCAATACTGTATAGGGTGTTATCCTCAGAACTCTATAGTGGTGAAAAAGTAAAATGGTAAAGATATATATAATAGTAACAAACAATTAATTATAATATAATGTATTACATAAAACAATTATATATATATATATATATATATAGAGAGAGAGAGAGAGAGAGAGAGAGAGAGAGAGAGAGAGAGAGAGAGAGAGAGAGAGAGAGGTCCGTATCAAAGTGTGAATGTCTGAACCAATGTACAGGGTCCGTTTGGATATAGCTAAAAATTGAAAACTGAAAATATTGTAGCAAAATATTATTTAAATGTGTGAATAATATCGTGAGACCTATTTTTAATAAAAAATGATTGAAAAGTAAAATTTGTTAGTCCCATAAATAATACACATGTGCATTGTTTACGGAAGAAAAATCCACAACTACAACTAAAAAACAAAAAAAAAGGAAAAAACGCGCAAAAGAAAACGCGCCGTGAATTAAGTTGGATCCAAACGCAAGCCGTATGAAAAATATATGACGACTTGGTAGTACATATTTACATATGATATTGAGATTAGTTGCAATACCCTAAGTATTGCACCTGATGTAATTGTAATCAATGGCTGAGATTGAAAGTTGAAAAAATAACTTTCAATCTTAACCATTAAATAAAATATATTAAAAAAAAGTTAAAAAAGTTAAAAAAATCTAAAAAAATTTAAGAGAAAGCAAGTAAATTTTGCATCCTCAATCCTCTATAACACAACGAGTGAACCATGGGAGAATATATAGTCGCTAAAGTTCACATGGGTGGTGACACCACCGTGGGGGCCATACATGACGATAAGATGACCTAATAAGCTATAAATATATATATATATATATATATATATATATATATATATATATTGTTCCGAATAAAATAAGGGTTTTCTATGGTAGAGTCCAACTTGGACTAGTGAGTAAGACTGTATGTCTGATTGATATACATATTTGTCTAGAAGCCTTTGAATTCTTTACTGGCTTTTGAAACTTATGAGCAAAGCAAAGACTGAGGGAATGAATGATTATTAAGCAGATAGCGTTTCTTGTTTTTCTTCCATTTATTTCTTTTGCTTCTCTTTATTTTTAACTTTTCTTTTGCCATGTCGGTACTTCTCACATGGCCGTGAAAGTAGCTGAAGTTCTTGACACCTCATAGTGATGCCGATGACGTCGATGATGATGACGACGATTTATACTATTATTAAAAGCATGTTTCCCTTGTGTTCATATAAAAATCAGTATGAAACTTATCCATATAATATTGTAACTAGCGCGCTGATAAGGGCGTAATAGAAAAAAAAATTGTTTTGGTTATTAATAGAGTTTAACATTTGAAATGGGACTCTCATCAATCATGGCAGGATGTTCCTTTAAATTTTCTCCACTAAATCTTTTCTTCCTATTTTTTAATTAAATAACAGTTAAAATAATAACTACTACTGTCTATATAGAATACAAACTTTTTCTCTCAAATGTTACGTAGATTTTCATCAAATAACAGCTAGTATTTTACTGAGATGAGATGATATGGTAAAATGAATTGCAATGAATGACATAAAGGTACAAGTTATAAAAAATAAACTACATCTGTAATTTACCTATTCATTTAAGGCCCCGTCATTTTTTATTAAATAGAAAACTGAGATATTTCACATATATGAAAAATTAAAACCATGGAAAGTGCAAACTTTTTTTCTCTTACAACAAATAGAGTAGAGGAATTTCGAACTTGAGTGTTATCATTTTGTTAAATACAATATGGTAATATAGATAACATTGATTCTTGAGGTTTGGCTAATATCTATCAAGTCCAAAACTTTTCAAAATTAACCAATTTGGTCCCTATTCACAATAAAAGAAGAAAAATCAATAACAATTTGGGGTCCAAATTGCACTGCTTTAATACAAGTAACGACTCACAAAATTTATCTTTTCTAGTACAATATAAAACCTATAATTACCTTTAAAAAATGACATTTTATTCACTGAAACAATAAGAAAGGTGACATTTTACCCATATATGTAGTTTTGAAATTGTCTTTTAATGGTCATAAATAAAGCATATTTCTAGTTTACAAACTAAGTTGGTCCTATTTTACAAATGGATAAAGTATAAGCATATTTAAAAAAAAAAAGTTATATATATAATATAGCATGACAAAAGTAAAAGACCTGATATATACAAAAGAACAACCTTGCACTATGGTGTTGAATTATCAGCATTAAGTGGAATTTCAATTCATAAGTAAATCCGACAATGAAAATAAAGTCACTTTAGTGTGAAGTGAGGATGAGATCCCTTCCCATAGAACAAAGTTTCTTTCCAAATTAGTTTGGAGAGAAACTTTACAATAGTTTGGAGAGAAACCTTACAAACTCATCATATATATTTATATTGAGTGTAAATTTTGAAAATTTAATCGTTAAATTGCATGTTCTTATTACATCTTTAATGCTTATAAAATTTCAAAAAAATCAAAGATTAATTGCTATATCATCAAATAAATGTTATAATTTCAAGTTTTTGTAATCTAAAGTTGTATATAAAAAATAAGTTAATTGATCAAATAATAAATAATATCTGATTTGAACAAAATTTGATATGCATATTAACAACATAAAGAACATAAAACTTAACGGTTAGATTTTCAAAATTTATTCCTAAATAAAAATATATAAAAAATTTAAAGAGTTTCTCTCGAGAGAAACTTTATTCATTCCTGTATACGATGGTTGAAGTTTGAAAAGAAACATTATTCCCATATATGACGGTTGAAAAGGTTCTATCACGTGCACTGAGGGTTGTAGCCAACTTGTACTGACTGAACTGAGTGATCGAGCGTGATGTCACTTTTCTCTAGAAGAGTTTGAATGGTGTCCTGTGGCGTTCAAAACTTCTGACCAAGCTAGCGTAGGGCCACCATGGGATTGAGTGATTAATAAATTATCAGATAGATAGCATTTCTTGTTTTTCTTCTATTTATATGTATTTGCTTGTCTTTACTAACTTTTCTTTTCCCATGGTGCATGGTCTTTTCTCACATGGAAGTGAACTTCTCCACCAAATGGGACTGATAGCATAATGATGATGAAGTCGGTTTATACTTCATCCTATTATGGATGATGATTCACATCTATCCATATATGCTAGAAAAATGTGTAAAATTTACACAATATTACCTAAAAATGACTCACATAAGTTTTTGTATAATTATATAAATTTATAAGTTTGTTATAGTAACTGTGTAAATTTACTTTGATATTATTAATTTTATATTTAATTTATTATTATTTTTTTATCTGTCTCAAGGATGAAAAAAGAGAGTAAATTGTAGTTGTTGTGTGTGAAGAAAAAAAAATAATTTAAAAATATTAATATTTTAATAAAATATAGTATAAAATAGATAATTTGTTATAGGGTATTTTGAAAAGTGGGCATGTGAAATAAAAAAAATAAACTTATACTAAAATAGACAAAAAGATTTACACGAATATTGCTGCGAATGCTTTAGAATAAGCCAACTTTTCTTGTATTCCTAATATATAATAAAAATCAGAATGAATTAAAGTTTTTTTTTATTTATTTATGAAAAAAAATCAGTATGAAACTTATCCATATAATATTGTAATTAGCCGATAAGGGTATAATAATAAAAAATTGTTTTGGTTATTAATTGAATTTAAATTTGAAATGGGACTTTTCCTATAAAAAAAAAATTTGAAATGGGACTCATGAGTCATGACAAGGTGATCCTTTAATTTTTTTCCACTAAACCTTTTTTTTAACCAAATAAAAGTTAAACTAATGTAATAACAACTATATAATGAACTAGACATGCTTTTCGTGTGTCTGAGTTTCTATATATATATATATATATATATATTTTTTTTTTTTTTTCTTTTTTGAGAAGCTTAAGAGAGTTTCTAGATGATAATAATAAAAAACTCTAAATCTTAGCTACAAGCTAGCTTTGTTGCCCCAGCACAACCATATAGATCTTTTTGGCCTTTTCTAATTCCTAGCTATCATTTGTATAATCAAAAGTTAGGAAGCCTGAACTAGCTGAGAACCATCCTCTACAATTTTCAATGAATCAAACTTAGATACTATATACCTAATATAAATCACGCTCTGAAGTCTGATCATAGCCTTATGATTCTTCAAACAATTTAGATTCCTATGTCTTCGTCTTCAATGATGAATTCCATAAAGTAAGGTACGAGTTTATAATATTTTTTATTATTATTTTGATATATGTTACGAATTTATAATTTGTAAGATACATCTGTTCATGTAAGGCCCGTCATGTTTTATCAAGTAGCAAGATATATACAACATATTTCACCCATGTGTAAAAATTAAAACCATGAAGTGCAAACAAATTTTTTTCCCTTACAACAAATAGAGTGGAGAACTGAGTTCTATCATTTTTTTAAATAACATATTTATGTCCATTGTTGTACTACTTAATTTGAAAAAGGTCCTTAATATAAAACACTTTCATGAAATAGCAAATTGGAAAATCAAAAGTAATTTTCTTCACCTATTGAATCAAACACTCATAAATTACTATATGGACAAAGGGTTTTTTTTTTTTTTAAACTAATTTAGATGAATTTCCTCAAATTTACTATGTACAATTTATGAGGCTATCTACATGTATTGTTTAAATAAGATGCACTAAAACTTAGAAGTATAGTTATGGGGTAAAACTGTAAAAGGCTACAGCTTTCTCTAAGTAGTATGTGATGCCTTGCTCCCAGTTCAAGAGTTTGGTCTGAATTATTGATTCTGGAAATGTATTTTTCATATATATCACACGGCCTATGTAAGATATAGGTAGAAAATCTATCTATATTTAATAGATAGCACATGGCCTACATAAGTTATAGTCATATAGGAATAGATCTTTGAAGTTATTTTAATTTTAATGGTCCACCACTTTAGCTTAGCAGATCATATTATTATTGTGCAGCATTGTACGAAAATGGGCATCTTTAAACCCAAAAACAAAAGAATGAAAATGACATCGTTCAAGCTCTGAATGACTAACAGGAAGAGAGAGAGAGAGAGAGAGAGAGAGAGAGAGAGAGATTTGGTCATTTTGTGATACCATATATATAGGGTTTTTCTTTATTTATTTATTTGTTATTATTATTTTTAATCAGTAACAATTGTATTAAATCAACAGTAATATACTTATATTGTTGTACACACCTCAATACATACAATTTTATACAAAATTGAAAAAGCAATGATTTCAAAGTTAAAAATCATGACTTAGAAGTAGCAATTTCATTGAACTTTTTTATTTTTTATTTTATAAAAATGTGTATAATAAACACTATCAAGCAAAATGCAAAGAACATATAAAGCTACTAACTCTAAAACTCTAGCTAGAGTCTAGACATGTGAGATGTGACAAACAAAAGAACTCTCAAAGCCAACTCCGAGGAACCCTTACCGCAAATTAAGCTAACATACAAAGGCCACCGGTGAGAAAGACCTGATACTTTTACTTTTGTTTAGCAAACAAAAAAAAGATACTTTTACTTTTAATCTTTTTTTTATTATTTAAAAAATTAAAGATGGAAAAAAGGAATATACCTAAAAGGGTTAAAATCAATCTATCCAACGGCCCACATCACATCCATCACGCACTTTAAAGTTTAAACAAAGTGGATACACTAAGACATAAAACACGTACGGTAGGAAGATAGGTTTGGTTAGGACAAGACAGCAATGGTGACGGTAATACGACGGTGGTTGTGGTGGCGAAGTTGTAAGAGGGCACAGCCAGCATGGCTTCTCTCAAAACATTTGATTCTGTGATGTCTCTCACATTTCTAAACTATTCCCATTTCTTCCAAATTTCTCTGTTTGGTTGCTAAGAAAATAATCAAAATATGTAATTAATAAGACAAACCAAACTAAAAATACCCCCTTAAATAAACACAACATTAGCTTAACATTATCATCATATATAGGCGGTACAAATATTACAATTGTAAAGCATGCTGCTTTTGGTGGTGCTTTTAGGATAGTACAAAGAAGAAACACCGGCAGTGTAGAGTCGCATAAGCTTAACCCCAAATCCAAAACCCATAACACAAAGTACACTAGCAATTAGTAGTGCTAGCTAGTAAGAAAAGAAAAAGAAAACCACTTACATATATTACATTTACATCGATGAGAGGTCTGAGGAGAACACCCATACTAAAAATATATAAATTGATTATTTCCTCGCGGTAATGACATTGGCCACATCAGTGACGATTCCTGCAATGACTTTCGTTATGACCTTGCCTCGCTGCGGAGGTTGTTTGGTAAAATCAGGCCCAGTCCCCGGCCGGCCATTCCCTGTGGGCGGGTTTTGATCAGAGACTTTTCCACCTTTATTTCCACCACTATCCATTTCCACTATCCCTCTTTGCCTCTTTTTTTCACTCTTTCACTCACTAGTCGCTATAAAACCCTTTTCTAATAGATGATTGAAAAAACATAACCAGCGTGAGGACAACCCCAAAAGGAGTAAAAGTCTAAGGTTGCGTCTATTATTAAAGTTTAAAATCAATTTATTTTACTATTTAGTTTATTTTTAGGTGTAAATATACTTTTAGTTTCTATATTTTGACTTTTTTTATTTTGATTTTTATATTTTAATTTTACCACTTTTGGTTCCTAAACCAATTAACACGTGTTATTTTTATCCTTTCCATCAGTCAACTGACGGAAATAGCTGAGGTGGTAGCGAGAAGAATTAAAATATTATAAAAATGCCACATTACCATGACACATCAGCATATAAATTTATAAAATATATATTAATTTTAACAAAATTAAAAAACATAAAAACAAAATTTAAAGCATAAAAATATATCAGATTTGATAAAAATAAACAAGAAGATGAACCAGGTCACAGGAACACAAGAACATGAACCCAGATGATAAAAACACAAGCATACGAACCCAGAGCATAAGAACACAAACCCAGCAACACCCACAGCAACACAAACAACAAAATCTAAGAAAATTTCAAACCAAAATCCACCATACCCATTGATTCACATAATCCAAATACAATTGAAATCAAAATCCAAACCAAAGCACATGCAGGCAACAACATCAAATCTTAACAACCAAATCTAAATCCCCAAACCCAAGAGAAAAAAAAGAAGAAGAAGAAGGTGAATAAACCATAGCCATAAACCACTGCTATCACTGGTGGCAGTTATGGTCCGTTGTGGTTCAACTGTGGCTAACCTCAGTGCAAAGCAAATAAAGAGAGTTGGGTGAGATCAGAAAGGGCTTTACGAGCAAAACCACGGTGGCAAAGGCGCTGAGATGATCAAGGTCTGGCCATGGAAGCTTTGAGGGAGAGACACCCAAAAACCCAGAAACCCAACAATTTAGAAACCCAGAAACCCAACTAATCTCTACCGTCAGAAACCCACAAGAACGCGCCGATCTCCATCGCCTGAAACCCACAAGAACTCACCGATCTCCACCGCCAGAAACCCACGGCCCACCACTCCGATCCACCACAATCCTCAGCCCCCGACCCACCAAGCAAACCCACGAAAATCTAATTAGCAATCCTCAGCCTCCGTAATCGTCCCCACAAAACTCTCCTTCACCGCTGCTCCAATACCTTTTATTAATGGTTTAGGTTTTGATTTTGGTAGAAGATCACAGCACCCATTTTTCATTCTAATTTATTTTTATGTTTTAAATTTTGTTTATATGTTTTTTAATTTTGTTAAAATTAATATATATTTTTTAAATTTATATGCTGATGTGTCATGGTGATGTGGCATTTTTTATAATATTTTAATTTTTCCGGCTGCCACCTCAGCTATTTTCGTCGGTTGACTGACGGAAAGGACGAAAATAATACGCGTTAATTGGTTTAGGAACTAAAAGTGGTAAAATTAAAATATAGGGACCAAAATGAAAAAAAGTCAAAATATAGGGACTAAAAATGCATTTACGCCTTATTTTTATTACTATTTAGTTTATTTTTATTATTATTCATAGATCTTTTCACACTTTTTGATACTATGCATGAATCTCACTATACTATTTCAGTTAGTTTTTATTTTTATCTATATTTACAGTACTGTTCAACTTAGTTTTTACCTTAACAGATCATATTATTATTGTGTAATATTGTACGAAAATTGGCATCTTCAAAAAATAAACAAAAAACGAAAAACAAAAACAAAACAAAACAATGAAAATGAAATGACGTATCGTTAAAGCTGGTATGTGCCTATGTGGTGCTGTGACTTCTCACTCAAACCTGGTGAGTGGAGAGTGGAGACTAGGCATATATATTTCCTCTGAAAATGACTAAAATGAAATTCAACAGATCGAGTGAGATTTTGGTCATTTTGTGATGCTCGGATGTAGGGGTTTTATTTATTTTATGAATCAGTAACGATTTGTATTAAACCAACAACTGATACAAAGAAATACATATAATCCAACAGACATCACACAGCCCTAAAGTTGCCACAATCAACAAAGCAATAAAAATTACAACAGTATACCAAAGAAGTAAAGAACTCTATGCAGCTAAGGCACATTGCCAAGAACAAAAATCTACTAGAGTTCGTTTGGACACAACTTATTTTGTTGAAAATTAAAAATACTGTAACAAAATATTATTTAAATATATAAATTGTATCGTGAGACTCATTTATAATAAAAAAAGTTATTAAAAAGTGATATTTTTGAGTCTCATAAGTAGTACACGAAACTCCCTTGCGTGCTGAAAAGTTCAATATTATAACTACTCCAAATAGTAGCCATAACAGTAAATTAGTCTCCCGAGAGGCGTGCCAAAAAAAAAAAAAAAAAAAAAGTAGAAAACGTGAAACTAAAAACACAGACGCGCAACAAGCCCAATTCAAACGCTACCTAAAATTCTTCCTAGACATGTGAGAATTAAGATGTGACACACCCCAAGTAGTACCCAAAGGCCAAGGCTAGGAACCCTCTATACAGCAAATTATGCTAACATACAATGATACAAAGGCCACTGCCATCAAATCTCTTCATTCAAATGTCACTTATTTTTTCTATTATCTATTTAAAAAAATTAAAGATTGAAAAGGAATTTATCTGAATCATATTTATCCAACGTCCCACATCACATCCATCATGCATTTTAAACAAATTGGACATAAATAAGACAAGACATGTCCAGTTAACGTAGGATAAGGCAAAAGCGATGACCTTTTGCAACGAAGGTCCAGATGGGTTTGGTTGGAAGACAACAAGAGTGTGACGTGATGGTATGGTGGTTGACGTTGTGGTGGCGAAGCCTGAGTGGCAAACCCGGCCATAATTTTAACTATGGATTGGTAAAAATGCCTTTTGGACTGTTCAATGAATATGAAATCAATTCTACAATACATTAAAGTTTACAATGATCAAAACAACAAGCTGAATGCGAAAATTGGATTACTGGATTAATTGATCAAGTCATATCAAGTTTTAACGGTTAATATATATTCCTACAAATTAGTGCTTAGACCATATGATTATGATTAATTAAATTTGATTGGTTCTTAATTGGATTAATTAAAATGAATTACATGTTAGAATCTCATTGATTTAAATTTTAAGACAAGGATATATTAAAAAGTATTGGATAATCCTTGAAAATAATTATGATTTTTGAATTTCAATGAGTTATCTTGTAACAAAAGAGGGAAAGTTTAAATTCAAAAATCAGAACTTTTTTGGGGAACAATCTAATCTTTAAAAATGGTTTAAAACTCGTAATTATTATCAATCCAAAATTCAATAGTTTTCAAAATCATATTGTGTAGTCATATTGGCATAGTAAACGTGTAATAACGAAAATTTCCATTTCAACAAAAGATTGTTGCATTTTGAATTCTCTTTTTTGATATCATTAGTTTCACCTCAATCAATTTGTGAGTCAAAAGTTATAGTTAGAACACTGAGATATACGCTAATATGAAAACTCAGCTATAATCGACACTTTGACACAAAGATAGAAGTGCTGATCGAAAATTCTGTCTAGGAAATGAATGTCACTCGGCACTCCAAAGTTAAAATTTTGACACCATTTTTCGACTATAACTTTAATTTAAACGTACACGAGAGTAAGCATGAGTTTAAAAACTCCAATATAGATGGATGAGATGGAAACTTAAATTTCCAAATCCTTTTCCCTCTATAAATACAAGAAGAAATCATTAAAGAAATGAATTTTTTGGCTCATTAAATTGTCAAATTTAGTTTTGTGTTATTGTAGAAAGAAACAAAGTTGTTTTCATGCAACACTACTCTCGGCAAGATTCCATTTGCAATCATTTTCCACCTCCAAAACACCATCTTTCCAATCACTAAACTGATGGGACTGCTCTTATTTAAGAGCGTGGAAGAGCAATGTAATTAACAGCATAAAAGTCATAAAGTGGGACTCTACCATGGAAGGTGCCGGCCTAATTGGGCTTCCAAGTTCCAAGTGCAAATTTCAACCTACAAATCAAGTCCCTTATTAATGATAACATTTTATTATATTGGATGAGTTTTTACTGTTTTTATTTGTTGAATCATGTCCCCCTTGTACGTGCTTTTAGCTTCGCAAATGTGAAAATGATATATGATTGATACAAAACAACAGAGAAGAATCATCATGCTTTGGAAAAGCAGCATTATATACATTATATATATATCTGCAAATTGGAATTTTGGTTGGACAGAGACAAAAAATCATGATGCTTGGAAAAGCAAGAGTGTATACGCATATATAGTTGCACTTGCATCGGACATTGTTTAGGTCTTGCCTTTTTTTTTTTGCTGAATGGGGTCTTATCTTCATTCTTTGTTTTTTTATAAGTTATCTTCATTCTTGAAAGCTACCAAGAGAAAAAAGAGAGGAAATAAAGCAACCGAGATATATGGTGGCGGGACCAACAATTATAACACAATACAGTCATTAGTACTCAACTTTCGCGCCAATTTGTCACTCACATTTCTCTTTTTGAACAGTACTGCACATGGTTTAAGGTTGATATTAACCAGTATACATATGGTAGGATTTGGAAGGTTTAAAATCTTTCTCTATGTGATAACTTGGGTCGAGTTCCAAAATTTGGTAAGGTTCAAATTGCTATCAATTATATGGGAATTATTGATTTTAGGATTATGACCTATAAAAGGGGGTTCGTAACTGTTATTTGGATTTTAATGTGTTATCTCCTTAACTTAAACTTAACACATCATATTGTGTTTTTCCCTTTTCTAGGTCTTTGTCCTAATAAATGAAAATGACATAATAGGAGGAAAAAAAACAAATTAATTCTAATAGATTGGTGAGTGCATGAGCATGAACCATGAGGCTCTAGGGTTCTACACAAATTTAGCTGAGCTAAGTATTAAAAATTCAAACTTATTAATCTAATTTTTTTTTTTGAACACGAGTTGAGTTTGAGTTCATGACCAGAAAAAATTATATATTCAAATTTGGTTCATATTTTTATCGAACAAGCTCAAGCTTTTTCTCGGGCGATTTGATTAACTCAATATGTTCCTACATACAGTAAAACCACATCTAAATTTTTATTCCCTCCAAAAATCTATGAATTGTTAATACAAAGGGACTGTTTACATTATTAATAAACTACAAATAATAATTTGATGTTATATAAACCTATTTACAAACTTAACAATCCAATTTGAAGCCTATATAAGTATATTTTATATATAGTTAAATTGAATTTGATAATTCATCCATATTACAATCTTTAAGTTTGGGTGAATTATCATTTATATCCCTAGAATTTAGTTTAATTTTCAAAAATATTTTATTTTAATCCTTAAGCTTTAATAATTTTGTAATGGTCATCACTCCACCATCGTCGGCTATAGAATTGTCACTATTGACATATTTGATACAATGCGGCTTTACTAGATAAACTGCAATGGATGTAATGACCAACTAGATATAAATTTTGAGGAAAATGATAACTTACCAAATCAATTTACAGGTCATACTCATAATATGAATTTTATCTTAAAAAATAAACTGTTGTCATGTGTGTTAATTTAAGAATAACTTATCTAATTTTTTGCTAAAAGTATTTTAGATAAAAGCTAAAACTTAAGTATGCATTTGGCATTTGCTAATTTTTTTTTAATGAAGATGTTCTAAAATATATTTGTACTTTGAAAATGTGAGAAAATGTGAGGTTTTAAAAAGTTGTAGATGAAAACTAAAAGCTAGCCAAATAAACAAATAAGAGTGTTCGCATTAGCTTGTGCAAAAATTTATATTTATTTCAACATAAGAATCTAGTTTTTCTATTTGCATACTTGCTTTTCAAAACTTTCTACAATCAATTATCTATTTTACATTATATTTTATTAAAATATAAAATTTCTTGATATTGTTAATTATTTATCTTTTTTCACATAGAACGACCAATCATTCTTTTCTTTCATCCTCTGAATACGTAAAGAAAGAATAAAAAAATTAAATACAAAATTAATTGTGTCAGTGTAAGTTTACACAATTATTATAGCAAATTTGTAAATTTATACAATTATACACTCATTGATGTGGTAATTTTTAAGAAAAAATATATATTATTTTCTGTTATACACACCTACTGATGTGAGTGTTCTAAGTTGATTTATATTTTGTTGAAAATACTATAACAATAGTAGTAAAAATAAAAAAGTTAAAAGTCAGTTAATAATTGAACTCCAAATGCAATATTTTTGCCTAAAATTTATGAGTTCTATTCTTGCATCATTTTAGAGTAATTCTAGTATCACGTAAAATGTCATAATTTTTACCAAATTATTAAACGTGTCAGATTGTAACTAACTATTTATCACTTTTACATAAATCTACAATTTTTTTTTCACCACTCATATATGGTCTTTCACATGAATACTTGTGGTATTGGCTATTGTATTTTATGTCATCTTAGAATTTTTGGCCATTTTAATAGTGTAAAACATACAAACAAACCTACTTCCTTTTATATTATTTATAAAATAAAATAAAATAAAACCGGAATTTATATAAGATGTAAAAAATTTCTCTTAAATTGCGGGGACCTCACTATTTGTCAATTCAATTGTACAAATTACAAAAGCTTGAAAGAAACCTGTCCAGACCAGCTGTCCTTGATGAGGATAAGATTTCTAATTTTTATTTTATTTTATTTTTATTTTATAGAAGTGGAGGATAAGATTTCTTGCCTTCATGGTTTTCTCATTAATTAATCAAAATAAAAATGAATCTATATAGTTTCAGAGAGAACTTTATTGCTTTGGTGGAAAGAGGTAGATGACATGCCTGATGCCTGTGCTAACATATATAAATTGTATAATAATTCCAATTTTAAATAATAATAAATTAAAAAGAAAAACTCCAAACACATATTGTACTGTGGTTCGCTGAGTGATCTGACCAACCACAAAACAAATTAAAACAAAAAAGAAGAAGAAGAAGAAGAAGAAGGAAGTAAAAATGAGGCAAGACTGCAATTCTAACAGTTCTGTGGAAAGCTCTCAGAAAGTCTAAATGGGTTTGTCTTTGATTATCTGTTTACCTATTTTTGATCACATGGCAACTTTTTTAGCCCCAACAATTTGGATAAAAAGAGTGAGAGAAAGAGGTGGTCAGAATAGACTAACTTTTCTATTCCTTATTCTCTCTTCTCCTTCTGTCTTACACAAATTCTTTTTTTCCCCAACAGAATTTAACCATAAAAACGGATTCTCTCCAATTCACTCAAAAATGGAGTCGATGTGCCTTTTGGTTAAGATTTAAGAAAAAAGAAAAGAAAAGAATGATATCTAGTCTCATAAGCTTAGTGATTACTTTCATTAGATACAAGAACTTTGATCATTATAAACAAATAAGTAAATAAAAAGATACTAGAACAGCATAGCATTTTCATTACCATAAGATAAAGCAAGATACATGGGCATAGAAAAGCAAAACCTGCTTTTGTAGTAATTCTAGCATGCTATAAAAACATCATTACCAAAGAGTCTAACCCAAAAAACCTAGCTCCCAATAAGACTAAAGAGAACCTCTCCCTCTCTCCCAAAACCACTTCAAAACACCAGATATGTTAAGAGGAATAGTAAAGCATAAAGACATAAATAAGGATTCCTTGTTAAGAAACACATTATTATCCAGTACTACTAACTTTGGTTCCTTCAGGAACCAACCGGGGGCGAAGGATTGCACTTGATGCGCACATCAGCAAAAATGTTCGCCAAGATCTGGCCTCGCTTTTGAGGTACTTTCCCAAAAGAAGGGGCAGGATGGAGCTTCAGCTTCCCTTGCCCGGGATTTTTCTTGTCGTTGGGCTTTTCCTTTTCACTCATATCTTTCTTTTTGCTGAATGGCTTTTCACTCGTATGTGTGTATATATCTACTACTCTCTCTTTTCCTTACTATGGTCTATGGACTATGGAATATTGGAGACTGATCATGCGCAGCCATTTCACTAGTGTTCTACTTTTAAATCTTTAAATAGAGGTTGAAAAGGTAAGCCCTCCACCAGAAGAATATGTATGAACATTAAAATATATATAGAACAGTGAATGTCTGAATGAATTAAATACAATACACTATACAAGTAGGACCTATATATTCACACCAAAAAAAAAAAAAAAAGCCTTTAATATACTATATTGAGTAATGCTATGTTTACTGTTCATACTTATTTTATAACAAAAAGATTTAGGGGATCAAGGGAAAAAAAAAAAAAAAAACAATGTAAGTGATAATTGATAAATTATTATTTATTCTAATTTAAGTGGATTATTGTAGACAATTAGACATTACTTTTCTACTCAAAAAAGTTTAATAGTTTTTTCAATTTACCATAAAAATTTTTCCAAAATGGTTTATTAAGATATGGTCTGAAGGTGTACGTTAGTAAAACTCTATATAAAATACTATATGGAATCAATAGAAAATAGTATAATTTTCGCGGGTGACGCTGCCAGGAGGCCTAGGAATGATGATAACAGATGATCTAACTAAGCTCTTAATAATTTATTTTTACTGATTTTAAAATATATTTATATGCTTTTCATGGCAATAATTTTCATATTTGTTAATATGATATGCTCATAAAATAATAATAATAAAAAAGTTAATATGATTTGTTGTGATTGAAATAACATTATTTTGATTTAAATTTAAAAATTATACCACTTTATCACAAGTCATAACATATAATTATAACAATTATGAAATAACATTAGCATAATAATTATTTTTCATTAGCATCTAGCTTGGGTCCATCTAGTGCACTGAATCTATCATAGTGATAACACATGATCAAAATTTGGACACGAGTCACCATTGTGAAAGGTCATTAATAAATCATATTTTTAGTTTACAAACTAAATTCGTCATATATATATATATATTTATATTTACAAATGGATAAAGGATAAGCATCTATAAAAAAAAAATACAATATATTAAAGCATGACAAATATAAAGAACTGATATGATACAGAGAACATCCTTGTACTACGGTGTTGAAAATGAAGTCACTTTATTAGTGAACTGAGGATGAGATCCTATATACGAGGGTTGAAAAGGTTCTATACTACTGTCATGCTATGATATCCTATTTGGTTCTGCAGAAGACTTTGAATGGTGTCCTGGCGTTCAAAACTTCTGACCAAGCTAAACGCTAATCTAGTGAATGGCCACCATGAGTTTGAGTGATCAGATTATCATCAGATAGTCTTGTTCTTGTTTTTCTTCTGTTTATATATATTTGCTTAGAAGATCAGTTTTTAGCTTTTAATTTTTAAGTACAACTTTTTAAAATCTTTCTTTTTGGTATTTATTTTTTCAAATTTTTTCAAAATACAAGTATACATCTATATATTTTCGACAAAAAACTAAATAAGATATTCCCAAACGGTCACAATAAAAATCAATATGAAAATTATCCAGATAATATTGTAATTAATTAGCTGATAAGGGCATAATAGAAAAATAAATTGTTTTGGTTATTAATTGAATTTAAAATTTGAAATGGGACTGAGTCATGACAGGGTGATCTTTCAATTTTTCTCCACTAAATCTTTTCATCCTTTTTTTAATCAAATAAAAGTTAAACTAGTTAACTAATAACCACTACTGTCTATTATCAATTACAAACCCTTTTCTCTCAAATTGTAGATTTTGATTTTCATCAAATTACAGCAAGTGTTTTTATTGAGATGACATGGTACAATGAACTGCCCATGCTTTTCGTGTGTCTGAGTTTCTAGATAATAATAAATAACTCTAAATTTTAGCTACAAGCTAGCTTTGTTGCCCCAGCAAAGCCATTAATTAATATATTGATCCTTTTGGCCTTTTCTAATTATCATTTGTATAATCAAAAGTTAGGAAGCCTAAACTAGCTGTGAACCATTCATTTGGTTTTTTTATTGAATCTGGGATTTTATTTGCTAGGAATTATCAAAAAGAAAAATGGATTAGCGCGCTTAGCCTTGAATTTGTCCTTTTGATTAACCAATTTCCTAGCTATTTTTGTTCATATGGCACCTTTTTTAGCCAACAATTTGGATAAAACGAGTGAGGGAAAGGGGTGGTTTGAATATACGTACTAATTTGTGTATTCCTTTATTCTCTATCCTCCTTCGGCTTCATGTTGGCTTGTTCTACCTCTGGTTGAGAGAAAAAGAAAAAAGAAAAAAGAAAAAAAAAACAATGATATATATATATATATATATTTATATATATGGTCTCATAAGCTTAATACTAATTACTTTCAATAGATAAAACAGCAGAACATTTTCATTACATAAAGCAAAATACAGGGGCATAGAAAAGCAAAACCTACTACTTTTCTAGAAGAGTTGAATTATGTTCTGGCGTTCAAAACTTATGACCAACGTCATCAACACTAAATCTAGTGAAGGAGCACCACACCTGAGAATGAATGATTAGTTAGCAGATAACGTTCCTTGTTTTTCTTCTATTTATTTTCCTTGTCTTTACTTTCCCACATGGGTTGGAAGTGAGGTTCTTGACCAGTTGGGACTGGGAGCATCAAGATCATAATGATGAATTATGCTATTATTAAAAGCCAATTTCCCTTGTGTACTTCGTAATATATAATAAAAATCAGTATAAAACTTACCCACATAATTAATTAATATTGTAATTAGCTGAAAGGGCAATTAAAATAGAAAACTCATTTTTTTAATTAATTGAATATAAAATCTGAAATGGGACTCATGACTCATGAGTCATGAGAGGGCCTCAGGGTGATCCTTTAAATTTTCTCCACTAAATCTTTTCATCCTATTTTTTAATTAATATATATAAATCTAAAGAGAAATCCTTTAACTCATTTTAAAACGGTGGCATGTGTCCTTCAAATTTGATTTAATAAACCCTACAGGGCCTACACCACTTAAATATGATTAAGTTGGATTAGTTGGTTTTATTATATATACATAACCATGGTTAAAATGCAAAGAACAAAAACCTTGTTGTACGTAAACTCAGATGTAAAAATAAAATAGCGAAGGTTTTTTTTTCCAGTAAAAAAAAAATCCCCCTTAAATTTCCAGGTCCCACTACGTCAATTGTCAAAAAGCTTTAATGAACCTGTCCTTTATGAGGATCAGATTCATTTCCCGCATTCATGGTTTTCTCATTAATCAAATCCCAAATTTTTTATAAAAAAATCCTGTTTCAACGGTGGAAAGAGGTGATTACTGTCCCGTTTCCAAACAGACTCAAAAATACTGTATTAGAAATGTGAGTAGATATACTACTACGTTAGTTATTATAACTTTTGTCAGAATTATTTTATATATCAGATGGTAATTTTTACATATACATATTATTTTTTCTCCAACATTCATAATCTGTACTTAGACAACTTATATTATCTTATGTGGTTTTAGAATTTTTCTAGACATATATGATAGATAATAACAAGCATGTGCTAAAGAAATTTGAATCCACTCACTTATGCACAATCTTGAAGGATCTAATTAAGTTGGGTCCCAAAGAAAGTTGAATCCACTCACTTATGCCCCAACAAAATCAAAAAGATATCTAAATATATGTTGCATTGGATTCTGATCTTAATTGTCAGGAAAAGATTAGTGAGAGATTGCAGAAAAGAGAAAGTCAAACGGAACTTCTTGAATTAGAAGCTACAGATGGGTATCTACCATGTCAGGAAGTAAATTAAGGCAACACTGCAATTCTGACATTTCTGTAAAAAGTTCTAATGGGTTGGACGTGAAGATGGGTTTAAGCGCTTGGGATTGGGTTCCGGTGCAATTGCACCGTGCAATTCACCTGCTCCCTTCACAATTTTTTTTTTACTTTTTTTTTATTTTTATTTTTTTTACTTTTATTTATTTTTTATATTGAATAGCTGAGATTTAAAATTGTTTTTTGCAACTTTAAATCTCAACCATCCATACTAATTACATCAGGTACAATACCTTATATATTGCACCTTATCTCAATCCTAAGCACTTAGCCTTGAATTTGTACTTTTGATTAATTAACTGTTTACCTATTTTAAATAACATGGCGCATCATTTTTTAAGCCAACTATGTTTGGATAAAACGAGTGAGAGAAAGAGGTTGTCTGAATATACTAATTTGTCTAGCTCTATTCCTTTATTTTTCTCTCAGCTCCTTCTGTTTTAGACACACAAACACACATATTCCATCAGAATTTAACTATAATTATAAAATGGATTCTCTCTGATTGAGTACCTTGTTCTACTACCTTTTGGTTAAGAAAAAAAAAAATGATGCCTGGTCTCAGAAAGTAGATAAATATAACTACTTTCATTAGATAGAACACTAGCATAACATTTTTCATTACCATAAGAGTCATCTACTCACAAGACAAAGCAAAATATACCTGGCACAGGAAAGTAAAAACATGCTTTGGTAGCATATACTTATTACATGAACATTACCAAAGGCTTAACCCAAACAACACCAAACCAACTCTCAACCACAACAACCTAGGCAGGCCTCCCAATAAACACTAGATATAGTAATAGGAAAGCATATATATATATATATATATATATATATATATATACACATGAGGAAGTGAACAGTCACTATTAACTACTGCTTTGAAGAATCCACCGTAGGATTTCCCTTCAACAAATCAGCAACAATGTTCACCAAGACCTTATTGCCTCGCTTTTGAGGTACTTTCCCAAAAGAAGGGGCAGGATAGAGCTTCCCTTGGCAGGGATTTTGCTTGGCGCCGTTGGGATTTTCACTCATATCTACTACTATTACTACTACTACTACTACTTGTCTCTCTTTTTCTATACTATACTGTGGAGTGTTGAATATTGGAGACTGGTGTGCAGCTATTTTAGTAATGTTCCATCTTTATAGCAATAGGGTTCAACTTGTTGCCTTGAAATTGTGACTTCACGATTTCAGAATATGTTTTTTTCATCTATTTTTTGAGGTTCTATAACAAAAATTATTATTCTCTCTCTCTCTCTCTCTCTCTCTCTCGTTTTTCCATAGAATACCTCTCTCCAATTTTCCAGCCACTCCCTCTTTTCATAAAAAAAAATTTATTTAAAAAAAAAACGTTTGGATAAGTGGGTAAGTTGTAGGAAATGGGTTAGCTTCTTTATAGCTATACTCATTTCCCCTTTTTCTTGTTAACATCATAACATTCTATATGTAAAAAATGCCTCATTTATTTATTTGTCTCTTAACATTCTTGCATTTTAATTCTTTGTTCTATCTTTTATATTGCTTGTTGTTTTATTTACTTGTTGTATATCTATACGCTTCTGGGTTTTTTCTGGATGAGTTTCATACCATTTCGTAGACACCATGTGAGAAGCACCCCTAGGGGGTAGGACTCATCAAGTCTAAGCATTTAGAAAAAACTTATTTTTTTGTCCACATATCTGTTGCTCTATTTATGTTGTCGTTCCTATTTATTTGTTCATCTATTTATTTTGTTGCTTCGATTTATCTTGTTGCTTTATTTAGTTGCTTATTTATCTTGTTGCATTTATGTATTTGTTCATCTTTATATATTTTTCATTCCTTCTATTTATTTGTTGTACTCTAAATTTCTTCATTTGTTTCTCTCTCTCTCTCTCTCTCTCTCTCTCTCTCTCTCTAAACCTGAAAAATGACATTCTCAACTAGATGGTATGCGATGATGGCTTAGGCTGTGTGTGCGATCATTCTTGTTAGAAAATAAAGCTTTATCAGAGATGGGTTTTTTTTTTTTTTTTTAATGGGTTATAAACCTTGTTCCTAACCACAATATGGGTATGTTGCCCAGAGAATGGTGATGGCTTGCCTCCCATTTCTTCTATTAGTAAAGAATCCATAAGGCTTGACGTTGCAAGATTAGAATTTATTTAGGAACAATTTCCTAAAAATTGATTTTCCAATAAACTTTACTTTATTGTCTTGTCTTTATTTTTTTTTTATATTCCAAACAATTTATTTTATTATCTTGTCTTTACTTGCCTTTAAATACCAAGCAATTTATTTTATTTCATTGTCTTGTCATTACATTCCTTTAAATTCTAAGCAATTTATGTCTTTGTCTTTAACGAGTTTATAATAATAATAATAATAATTTCAAAAGACCCATATTACCGTTACAGTCAGGAATTGTTTGGTCATGATGAAGATGAAGAATGAATTTGATTCTCTTGTTTGTCTGGCCTGCACAACGGCCAAAATGTTAAAGCTGATTTGATTCTCTTGTTTGCCTGGCCCGCACAACGGCCAAAAATGCTACCTGTTTCCCACGCTTGATGTTACTTTCTGCAAAGTTGAGATTCCTCATGATTTCTCTCCAATTCTTCTTAAATTACGGATAGCAGTGTCATAGGGTCGTCGACCAAAAACAGAAATCCTGTCTGTGCTTCCTATGAAATGGTAATCTTTCCATAGGTCATGAGTGACTTCCAGGATTTGATTATTGAAATAATTTCTCCAACATTCAGCAAGAGCGTAAGGATCTCTGAAGGATAGGCGGGAATCTCTTTCAAACCATTGCCCTTGATGAGTGTACCCATTAATAAGAACAAGGTGCCTAGAAGGCTGAACATTCATCCAATTATCTTTTTCCCATTTTGGCAGGGTGCTCCAGCATCTGATAGAAACATTAGGACTATTGATCTGTGAAACAGCATTTTGAATAATCCCCTCCCTTTTGGTATCAGAGCCATCCGTTCTTTTCTGGCCAGTGATAGTGTTGTTGTGTCTTTGTTGCTTGTCCGTGTCTGCCCGAAACTTTGATACTCTTTTGTTGTGTTCCCTTCTTATCGTCGTTGGCGCCACCCTAGACGTAAAGTGAATCCCTAGAACCGAACAGTAAGGCCCGTTTGAGCTAGGAGAGTGTGTAGGGCATGAGAGGTATAGGGTTGTTTAGGGTATGTGTTACGAAATGCAACGGTGTTAAGAAAAACATGATAATTGAGTGTTAAACCTAGGATAGTATGGATAAGTTGTGGAGATCCAACTCCTCTGTCAGCTCCAGGACGACTGGTTGTCCTCCTGATATTGTAAATGAAGAAGATCACACTGTTGAAGAAAATGAGATCCCAGATTTTAAAAACTGGAATATTCCAAAGGTTTCCACTAAGTCCATCTATAAGCTTAGTTGGGCTGAAAATACTGCTTTTTTTGAATATAGAGTTAGAACTGTTGAACAGACATTTTCTATCTCTAGAACACATGAAAAATGTTGCTTGTTTTCCAGAAAAAATGTTAATGAATTTCTTGCTAAAAAACTCAGTTATTTGCATATTGGTCTTGTTCAAGTTGCTGTTAAACCACTCACAAGAAAAGGTATTAATGCTTCTATTCTGATGTGCTTAAGAGATGCTAGATTTAAAAGATTTAATGATAGCATTCTTGGTATGATCACTGCTTCTTTGTATGATGGTCCTGTTTATTTTGACTGTTATCCTGATATCACACTTGCTTTGGATGATGTTAATATTGTTAAAGCCCTGACATTAAATGTTTTGACATCTGGTTATGACATAGAAGAAGGTAGCAAGCCTTTTGCTCTTATTTACCGTATTTATTACAGACTTTTAGGTTCTCAATTGAATCCTCGTTCTGTTCATATAAGAGATCCTGCTGGTAAAACCATGTTAATTCAATGTTCAACTTCTGATGCTAAGATTCAAATCCCAAAAATGATTCAATGGGTAGATATCAATCTTCCCAAAGAATGGTTGTTGGAACGTGAATCTCCTCCTGCTAAACCTGTTTTTGATGAACTAAATCTTGCTAATATTCAACAATACCTTGATGGAACTGTTAAAATAAGTTTTCATGATGACAGACCCTTGAGGATCAACGAAGGAAGGCATTCCTTTGCTGGATCTGATAGTGTTTCAAGAAGTGCTTCAAGAAGAGATCTTGATCTTAATGAATATTTGAAAAAGAATTTTGAAAAACCTGATTTGAAGTTAAAAGGAGTTTCAAGTGGTAACTCCCAAGTTAGCACTGCTTTTTATTCCACTAAACCAGAAGCTTCCTCTCCATATAGCAGAACTGCTAATGAAGAAGAAGAAGAAGACACCAGATCTGTGTCTCCATCTGGTTCTGATTTTCAAACTGTTGATAACCCTGTTTTCCAAAATCAATTAAGAGTTTTGAAAGCTTTGAACGAAAGCTTTGAAATTGATATGGTTTCCTTGTTTAATGAATTTATTTCTGCTAAAAACAGAGATAAGAGAAAATATTACCAAAGTACTTTTGCTCAGTCTGAAAAGGATCGTGTCAAAAGAAAATGGAAAGAAAAAATGAACCAGTTGAAAAAACATATTTTGTTCTTTGATTTCCTTGAAAATTATTATGTTTCAAAAGATGAAGTTTCCCAAAACTATTTGAATGTGATAAAGAAATCAAGTTTTGTTAAGGAAGATAAAAATGTTGTTAGGTCTAGCCATCCGCCTCTTGAGACAGTTCTCGTAAACTGTAAAGAGACTGATGTGAGGGCCTCTCCATTCAAAATTGCTGATGCTAATACTCTTGTTTCTAGTATTATTGAACAAAACAATTTCACTAATGAATCTTTGCATGTTATTGGTCAACAGCTTAACCGCATTGAAGAGAAAATTGCTGAAAAACCTGTTCTTCCAAAACCGGAAGTTGTTGAAAAATCTGTTGTTTCAAAACCTGAGAAACCTTTGATTGATTTGCCCAGTCAAAGAGAATTGAATTTCAAAAATTCTCAGGCAAAAACTCTTGAAATTATTGACAAAATGCTTTCTGATTTAAAGGTTAAAACTGAAGGTACTTCCACAAGTGCTGCTCGAACTATTTCAAGAAATGAAAAAGAAAATGTTTTTGAAGAAAACACAGATTCTGATTCATTGTCTTCTGTTTCAGCTAAAAAGATTTTTGATGATGATTTACCAGAAATTAAAAGATTTGTTGGAAAACCCATTCCTGTGTCTTTTACAAAAAACTGGTATTCAAAACCTACTCCTCCTGATATGCAATTTGAAGAAAGATCTTTTCAAACTCAGTTTTCTGTTTCTGCTGATAAACTTTATGAATGGAATATTGATGGTTTGTCTGAACAAGAAATAATTAATAAAATGGCTCACATGTCTATGGTTGGAACTGCTTACTTGAATAATCATAATTATAGTCACTCTGAAATTGTTGAACTGCTTGTTACTGGTTTTTCTGGTGCTCTTCGTGGATGGTGGGATTCGTATCTCACAGAAGAATCCATAGATTCTATAAAATCTGCTGTTAAAAAGAATGATGAAGGTTTCCCTATTTTTGATGAAAATCAAAATCGTGGTATTCCTGATGGTGTTAATACTTTGATTTATACTATTCTCAAACATTTTGTTGGTACTCCGTCCAATGTTTCATCTTGAATTTCTGATTATCTAAATAATTTGAGATGTCCTACTATGTCTGATTACAGATGGTATGAAGGTGTTTTCCTTTCCAGAGTCATGCTCCGGAAAGATTGTTACAAGCCTTATTGGAAAGAAAAGTTTATTGAGGGTCTGCCTCCTATCTTTGCTCATAAGGTAAAACAAGACTTAATTGGTAAAAATGATTCCATTGATTATGATAGTTTAACTTATGGTGATATTTTAAGTACTATTAAAAGACTTGGTATTAACATGTGTAATGATGAAAAATTGTTAAAACACCAGTTAAAGAATAAGAGAAAAGCTAAATATGAAATGAGTAATTTCTGTGAACAATATGGTTTGCCCCCTATTGCTCCCTCCAGGCAAAAAGGAAAAAAACATGATAAAAGTCACAAAAATTATAACCATAAAAAATATAAAAGATACAGAACAAACTTTGTTAAACCTAATGATTTTTATGCTAAAAAGAAAAATGTTTCTAAAAAATTTGACAAACAGAAATCTGGTAAAGGTAAATGTTTCAACTGTGGAAAACCTGGTCATTTCAGTAAAGACTGTAAGCAAAAACCTGGTAAACTGGAAAATAAGTTTAACATGTTAAACATTGATGATAATGATCAAGAAGAACTATTCCGAATCCTTGAATCAAACGTCTCGTCTGATTCCTTGGAAGACGATTTTTCTTCTTCGTCTGATTCTTGTTACCAATCTGATGATGGTTCCTCTGGTTCACCTGCTGTTAAACTCGGTTGTAGAGATTCATGTTGCAATGTTATTAAAACTGTTAATGTTCTCACCAAAAGTGAAGAAAATGAAAGCTTGTTAATCCAATTGATAAGTCAGATTCAAAATCCTGAATTGCAAAAAGAATATCTTGATAAGTTTAAGAAAAATTTGTCAAGAAATGAAAATGATAAAAAATTGAAACCAACAATAAGCTTTGAAGAAACCTTGGAAAGATTCAACAAAGCAAAATTAAAAGTGATAACTGTTAATGAACTCCAATGTGAGATCAACATTGTTAAACAAGAAATAATTGAATTAAAAAACGAATTAAAAAACATTAAAAGTGATAACAATGATCTTAAACAAGAATTGCTTCTGTTAAGAATTGATAAAAATTTGGATAAGTATCAATCCGATAATGAACAAAATGAGCTCAAAGATGGAGATGAATCCAGTCAACAGGCTCTTCTTTCTGGTAAAGGTATTGCTGATGTTCTTACTGATTCCCAGCTTAATCTTGTTAATAAATTGCTTCCTCCAAAATGGTTTACAAAAGTTAAAATTGTTATTTCTCATGATTATCATTTCAATGTTATTGCTATGATTGATTCTGGTGCGGATATGAACTGTATCCAAGAAGGATTAATTCCTTCAAAATATTTTGAAAAGTCAACTGAAAGATTGGTTTCTGCTAATGGTTCTCAAATGAAGATCAAATATGAATTGAATAATGCTCATGTTTGCCATGATAATGTTTGTTTCAAGATTCCTTCTGTTCTTGTTAAAAACATGACTGATAAAGTGATACTTGGTCTCCCTTTTATTAATGCTTTGTATCCCTTTCTTGTTGAGCATGATGGAATTACTACTGATCCTTTTGGACAGAAAGTAATATTCAAATTTGCTTCAAAAGTTGAAATTGATACTGATAATGCTTTGACTTTGCTTCATGCTAAAACTAATCATCTCAATTTTCTTAAGCAAGAAGTTAGGTTCAAGAAAATTGCTGAACGACTTTCTGATAAATTGTTACAATCAAAAATTAATAATTTTCAGAAAATATTGATTGATGATGTTTGCTCTGATATTCCCAATGCATTTTGGCATAGGAAGAAACACATTGTTAACTTACCATATATTAAGGATTTTAATGAGAAAAATATTCCTACTAAAGCTCGTCCTATCCAGATGAATGCTGAAATGGTTAAGTTTTGCAAAAAAGAAATCCAAGATTTGCTTGATAAAAAACTGATTAGAAACAGCAAGTCCCCTTGGTCTTGTGCTGCTTTCTATGTGCAAAAAAAATGCTGAAATTGAAAGAGGAACTCCTCGTCTGGTGATCAATTACAAACCTTTGAACAAAGTCTTAGAATGGATTAGATACCCTATTCCAAACAAGAATGACTTAGTTCATAGATTGAGTGATGCTGTAGTGTTTTCTAAGTTTGACATGAAATCTGGATTTTGGCAAGTCCAGATTAGTGACAGTGATAGGTATAAAACTGCTTTTACCACCCCATTTGGTCACTACGAGTGGAATGTTATGCCTTTTGGTCTTAAGAATGCTCCTAGTGAATTCCAAAACATTATGAATGATATTTTCAATCCCTTTAGTGATTTCACCATTGTTTACATTGATGATGTTCTTGTTTATTCCAACTCTATTGAAGAGCATTGGAAACATCTGTATTCATTCCAGGAAACTATTAAAAGAAATGGTCTTGTTGTCTCTGCTAAGAAAATCAAACTGTTTCAGACAAAAATTAGATTCCTTGGCTATGACATCTCTGAAGGGCAAATTCGCCCTATTGATAGAGCCATTCAGTTTGCTGATAAATTCCCTGATGTTATCACTGATAAAACCCAACTCCAAAGGTTTCTTGGCTCTTTGAATTATGTTGCTGATTTCTACAAGGATATGAGGAAACAATGTAAACCCCTTTTTGATCGGTTACAGAATAATCCTCCACCTTGGTCTGATGTTCATACTTCCCTTGTTAAACAAATCAAGTCTCATGTTAAGGCATTGCCTTGTCTTGGTATTTCCACTCCTAATGCATTCAAAATTGTTGAAACTGATGCTTCTGACATTGGCTACGGAGGCATTCTGAAACAGAAAGTTTCCCCAGACTCATCTGAACAAATTGTTCGTTTCTATTCTGGAGTCTGGAATACTGCACAGCTAAATTATAGTACTATTAAAAAGGAAATTTTATCTATAGTACTATGTATTTCAAAGTTTCAAAGTGATTTGTTAAACCAAAAGTTTTTGTTACGAATTGATTGCAAAAGTGCTAAGTATGTTATTGAAAAAGATGTTGAAAATATTGCTTCAAAACATATTTTTGCCCGATGGCAAGCTATTTTAAGTGTTTTTGATTTTGATATTGAATATATAAAAGGTTCTCAAAATTCAATCCCTGATTTCCTTACCCGTGAATTTCTGCAGTGTCACAATGGCAAGTAGGCGGTCGAAAGACAAGAGCCCTGCCACTAATAACACAATTGTTAAAAAGGAACCTGTTTCTCCATTGGAGATTGTTAACCGTTTCACCCCCTTAGGTACAATTCCTAAGCCTAATTACTCTTCTGTTTTGGCCTCATCATATGATCCTTATGCTTTGACCAATGTTGACCAACCTGTTAAAACTGTTTTTCCCAGATTTTCCTATACTTCTCAGTATGTTAAAAAACCACATGTTCAAAACCTGTTTTACATTGAGTCAAATAGGGCCTCTATTACTGACCCCTTTAGACTGGCTACCAGCTATTTCCCCCCAATGTTCCACTGGATTCCAGAACATAGTGAGAAAAATGTTAATTACTATGCTGATATATTGACCCATGAGAATTCAATAACTATTAAAGGCATCAAGGATAAGATGACTGGTAAGGTTATTTATCACAGTGCTTTCATAAAGAATTTTATTTCTGAAGAAATGTGGGGTCCCAACCTTGCCTCCACAAGGATGTTACCCAAATGCAATGTTCCATACTGCTATCATGATTATATCACTGCCTGGTTCAGATTCATGCTTCACCAGAATGAAATCATGTCTCATTCATGGTTTGTTAATTTTGATAAGGATTTCAGTTCACCTTTGCCTCTTTGGTTCGGCCGATGGTGGACCCAATTTGGTTCTATTCCTGATATATTTCCAGAACCACTAATGAATTGTTTTGATCATTTCTCAAAGACATTCAAGGTTAATTCTTATGGTGCCAAATTCTCTCCTTCACTTCATTTCATTAAAAGATATAAAGTTCCTTGGATCCTCAAGTGGCAATATGAGAAGGAAGGAGATGTTCTCACACGGCGATGTTTTGTCAAATGGTGGGATAAGTTTCCACACACACAGTCTGTTATCAACAATGTTAACAGGGATTTGCCATCCCCAAATGCTTTACCTGGTGTCAAGATTAATTCCCCCGTGCAGAAAGCTGAACTGGCTAATGCACATGCTTCTACATCTGTTTCAACTGTTAAATCTTCTGTTAAGGCTAAAAAGAAGGGTTCCCCTTTAGATGAAATTCCCTAGGACCCTGATGCTCTATATGCCCTCCTCAAGATGATTTCGAAGGAGAAGGTAGGTGATGATGGTTCAGAAGATGAACGGTCCTCTGAAGCATCTGTTTCAAAAAACCCTGTTTCAAAAGACCCATATTACCGTTACAGTCAGGAATTGTTTGGTCATGATGAAGATGAAGAATGAATTTGATTCTCTTGTTTGTCTGGCCTGCACAACGGCCAAAATGTTAAAGCTGATTTGATTCTCTTGTTTGCCTGGCCCGCACAACGGCCAAAAATGCTACCTGTTTCCCACGCTTGATGTTACTTTCTGCAAAGTTGAGATTCCTCATGATTTCTCTGCAAAGTTGAGATTCCTTATGATTTTATCCACATAAACTGATAAATTTGGTCAGCTCATGCTCCTACGGATTCTGCTGCAACAAATGAGAAAAATGTGAAATTACTGTTCATGGTACTGTTCATGTACTGTTCACTGTTCACTGTTACTGTTCATTGTTCACTATTCATGGTTACTGTTCATTCGGAAAATTTTTGCCTATTTAAGGAGGGCTGTCCCTTATGTTGAACACAGAACCTTTTAGAGGGAGCTTCAGAGAGAATTCCTCACCTTAGGACTTCCTTCTCCTCTTTAAGATTCCTATTTCCCTACTGTTACCCTGTTTGCAAAGCTTGTAACTAGAACTAGTCTCCAAGCCTTGTATTGTTAAACTGTTGTTGTAAACCAGTGACTACTACTGCTGTAAGTGTTGTAATATTTTCAGTAATAACTACTTTCAGCTTGTATTTATTATATTTCAACTGTTTATTACTTTGATTGGCTGGTTCTACCGCCTCCTAACTACTTTACTACATTGCTATATTATATTGCTTGGCTGGTTCTACCGCCTCATAATTATTTTGTTATATTTGATATACTACTTGGCTGGTTCTACCGCCTTATTATTGCTCTCAATTATCTTGTTTATCTTAACTGCTACCACCATCTTGGACGGTTCTACTTTGCTTTCACATATTGCTTTATTTTGCTGACATTTACTTTATATTGCTTCCATAATATTATTACTGTGCTTCCACTCTGTGCTTCTCCTCTTGTCTCTTCAGCAGCTGTGCTCCCCCCAGAACACAGCTGCTGAAGGGACAAGAAGGGGAAGTACAGAGTGGAAGCACAGTAATAATATAATGGAAGCAATATAAAGTAAATGTCAGCAAAATAAAGCAATATGTGAAAGCAAAGTAGAACCGTCCAAGATGGCGGTAGCAGTTAAGATAAACAAGATAATTGAGGGCAATAATAAGGCGGTAGAACCAGCCAAGTAGTATATCAAATATAGCAAAATAATAAAGCAGTTAGGAGGCGGTAGAACCAGCCAATCAAAGTAATAAACAGTTGAAATATAATAAACACAAGCTGAAAGTAGTTATTACTGAAAATATTACAACACTTACAGCAGTAGTAGTCACTGGTTTACAACAACAGTTTAACAATACAAGGCTTGGAGACTAGTTCTAGTTACAAGCTTTGCAAACAGGGTAACAGTAGGGAAATAGGAATCTTAAAGAGGAGAAGGAAGTCCTAAGGTGAGGAATTCTCTCTGAAGCTCCCTCTAAAAGGTTCTGTGTTCAACATAAGGGACAGCCCCCCCTTAAATAGGCAAAAATTTTCGGAATGAACAGTAACCATGAATAGTGAACAGTGAACAGTAACAGTGAACAGTGAACAGTACGTGAACAGTACATGAACAGTATCATGAACAGTAATTTCACATTTTTCTCATTTGTTGCAGCAGAATCCGTAGGAGCATGAGTTGACCAAATTTATCAGTTTATGTGGATAAAATCATAAGGAATCTCAACTTTGCAGAGAAATCATGAGGAATCTCAACTTTGCAGAAAGTAACATCAAGCGTGGGAAACAGGTAGCATTTTTGGCCGTTGTGCGGGCCAGGCAAACAAGAGAATCAAATCAGCTTTAACATTTTGGCCGTTGTGAAGACCAAACAAATAAGGGAATCACTTAGAAAACAGGTGGCTCAATAATCAAGAGAATATCACGTGGGAAACAGTGAAACATGCAGTGCATTTGTCGGAAGAGTATCACAGCATTTTGGCCATTTGTGCAGGCCAAACAAACAGGGGAACCAGAACCAATCTTTCAAGGATTCAAACAAATTATAGTTGCCTTTCATTATCTGAACCATTGGCAGCTTCTTAAAAGAAAACAGGGGCTTGAACAGTAATGATAGTAATCAAGGATCATTAACCAGAGAACAGGGGCTTAAACAACAATCAAGAGTCATTAGTCGGTATCAGATAGTAACCAAGAATCATTAGTCGGTATCAGGTGCATCTGAGGGATAACCATCATAAGGATCCCATGGGGAATCATTATCGCAACCATGCTCATGGTAGGTAGCATACTGGTTGCAAAGTCCGCAATATAAAATTGGTTCATACCTTGGGTTTTCACTTGTAAGAAATTCCTTGGGATCTGTATGTCCAATTCTTCTTAAATTACGGATAGCAGTGTCATAGGGTCGTCGACCAAAAACAGAAATCCTGTCTGTGCTTCCTATGAAATGGTAATCTCTCCCAGCGGGACAACCTTTTGTAATGCATGAAGGCGTATCTTCTAGGGTAAAACCTAGCAGATCAACATCCCTTCAGGAATTTGTCCCGGCAGAGGTGACATATTCCAGTGGTGATATGATTATTGCTTTACAAGAAGTTTTGTCCAAAACTTTGCAGTTTCAAAACGGAGTTTATAGTGAACTACCAAACTCTGTTAAATTTATTCTTGATAACCTTCAAGCTGCTTTTGTTCAAAAACACAAAAACCTCTTCAAGAAAACCCTCCAGGCACTTGAAATCCATCTTGTTAACCTTACTGCTCAAAATGAAGTTTATGCTGACCATTATGCCAACCTTGTTTCAGAAAATGAGGCCCTCAAAAGCCACCTTCTTGATTACCCAAATGTTACACATGAACCCTACACTAGTCAACTCTTTGGCAAAGAGGAAATCCATTCAATGGATAAAAAGACTATGATGGGCACTGATTATGCTAGATTAAGTCTTAAGACTCAATCTTTATTAAGAAGTGCTGTTGCCAACTTGCCAACTGAAATACAATATAGTATTTTGGAAAGCAAGGCTATGTTTGGGTCTTTTGACCTATGGTACAAATATTTCAAGAAACTTGTAAAATACATTAGTTCATGTAAGGTCCTGTCATCTTTTATTAAATAGCAAGATACTACATATTTCAACTATATGTAAAAATTAAAACCATTAACTTTTTTTCTGCTTAACAACAAATAGAGTGGATAAATTTTGAACCCGAGTTCTATCATTTTGTTAATTTTTTTTATAGAAATCGAACATTCAAGTTTACGCGCCACATATGATTAGGTAGGTTTCATTGTTTCATAAACTATTGAGTGGACAAGAATTTTTTTTCATTATTAGTTTGGAGAAATTTCATCTAATTCAGTATGTGACAAATTTTGAGGCTATTTACATATATTGTTTAAATAAGTCACATGTTAACAATTTACGTGAATTGTTTCTTTTTTACACCTAATGGGTTGGAGGAAGTTTAATTTAAACTGTCATGAAGGAAAACTTTTTCGAAACTAAATCTTTATACATGGTATGCTGATACGATATCAAGAGGGTAAAAGGTTCTCTAAGTAGTATGTGATGCCTTGCGCCCAGTTCAAGACTTTGGTAGGGATGTAGGATATTGAATGAAGGGCTAAAACTGAGTTAAATATCAATATTGATTCTGGAATTTTATTTTTTATAGATACCACACGGCCTATATAAGATATAGGTAGAAACTCTATCTACATCTTATATCTTATAGTCAAAGATTCTTCTCAAAAAAAAAAAAAAAAAAAAATCTTATAGTCATAGATACCACAGGGCCTACATAAGATATAGTCATATAGGAAGATCTTTGAAGTTATATGAATTTCAATGTTCCACCACTTTAACTTAGAAGATCATATTATTATTGTGTAATATTGTAAGAAAAATGAATGAACATGAATCGCGTCATTGGGCTGTGTCTCTCCTCTTCTTGCTCAAACCAGGTGAGTGGATTCCTTTGAAAATGACTTACAAGAAATTCAACAGATAAAGTTAGGTGACCACCTAAACCCATCAAATTGTAGAAGCCCACAAATTCTATCCAATTAGATTAGTTATTTGATTGAATTGATTCTCCTAAAATTAAAAAAAAAAAAATTTCTGTAAGATACTAAAATGAATAAATTAAACCTCAAATTATAGCCCAAAAAAAAAAAAAAGGTAAACAAACATCTGAGAGAGAGGGAAAAAAAAAAGGAATGAATTATATCAAAATATAAAAAACTAGAAAGATAAAATTTTGTGACCTAGAAACTAAAATCCCCCCCCCCCCCGGTTTTTTTTCCTCTCTAAACAAAACTGAACAAATCCCAAAAAATAGAAAATAAAAATTTCAAACCTCAAAAAATTAAAAAATTCTATATTGCTGAAAAATTTTATTTATTTTTTCTTTTTAATCCTCGCCTTATGACTTTCCGTCAAAATGCACAGAGCCGCCCTGTGAATCAGTCACAACTGTATTAAACCAAGAGACATATCACACAGCCCTGAAGTCGCCAAAATCAACAAAGAAATGAAAATTACAACAGGCACACAACAACAGTACTAGCCTGTAAATTCCTACTAACTCTTCATAGAAGACATGTGAGATGTGAACCCTTCTAACATACGAAAGGCCACTGCACTGGCCCGCAAGCCTCCAAGGCCTAGTACAGAAGTGATAAGACACTGCAATTTGACCCTCTTTTTCTTTCTTTTTTTATTTATTTAAAAAATTAAAGATGTAAAAAAGAATTTATTTTTACTAATGGATAATCGGTATATATATATATATATAAACCATTTAAAAAAAAGTAAGAAATTGAAAAAGTATCTAATTTTGACTTTTAACGCAGTTTTTATCACAATTATTTTGGTTCGTAAACTGTAATCGATTTGACTAATCAAATTTTTTTTTTTTTAATTATTTGTTGCAAAAGTTATGGAATTTTTTGTTAATCCGATGGCCCACATCACAGCACGTACATCAGGCACCTCAAACAGACTGAACACAAGATAAGATCAAACAAGTACGGATAACACAGGATAAGGCAAAACGACGACGTCTTGGGGAGAAGGACAGACGAGTTTGGTTAGAAGACAGCAATGGTGACGGTACGGTGGTTGTGGCGGCGAAGTTTTAGTGGCAAAGCCGGGCATTGTGACTATATATTAGTGTGAAATTCATGGGGGGTGTTTTCCTTGTGTTATGTGTTTTTTCATTTGGTAAAGAGGGCACAGCCTGCCTGACTTCTCTCAGGACACATTTGATTCTGTGATCTCTCTCACATTTCTAAATTATTCCCATTTCTTCCAAAACTCTCTGTTTGGTTGCCAAGAAAGAAAATATGCAATTAAGACAAAAATATAAAATACCCATTTGGACAAACACAACATTAGCTAGCTAGCTTAACATTATCATCATATATAATATAGCCTGTCGCACAATTATAAAAGCAGCTTCTGGTGAAGCTTTTAGGGAAATACAAAGAAACACCAGTAGTATTGCACAAGTAGATAAAGCTTTAACCCCCCAATCCCAATTCCCAAACCCAAAACACAACAACAGCAAATAGCCAGATAGTACAACTAGGACGTAGGAAGAGAAGAAAAAGAACACCAGGTACATTAGATTACACACGAGGTCTGAGGAGTGAGGAGAACAGCACCCATAACCATAAATATGTACTAATTTCCGCCTATTGCGTACGAAACGACTCCGATCACATGATTCACATCAGCATACAGCTCTTTAGCGGCTTGTTTTTTGATTTTGTTGCCTCGATGTCGAGGCTGCTTGGCCAAATCAGGCCCAGGCCCCGGCGGAGCTTTCCCTGTGGCCGGGTTTTCGCCGCCGTTTCCGCCTTGGTTTCCACCCTGTTCCATTTCAACTATCCCTCTCTCACTCTCTCTCTCTCTCTCTCTCTCTCTCACTCTCACCCACTTTCCTTTCTTATATAGATGATTGACGCGCCCAAAAAATAGCCTTCCTCAACAACAAAAAAATAGAGTAAAAGATAACAAGAAAATTTCTTTTGGTAAAAAAAAAGTTATAAAAAAGTTGAGAAGAATAATAAAATAAATAATTCTTAATGTATAATATCCCAAACACAAGCTTGATACATATCTTTTGTTTCTAGAAGGCTGACAAGTCTTCGAACCTGCGACTATGAAGAGGGATTATATTTAATCATGTAAGTTCTTGTTATAAAAAAAAAAAAAAAAAGTAAGTTCTTTTGGTATTAATAATAATAATAATTGTAGGGATGATAAACCCGGTAGTATATATTCGGTTAGGGGCCTAGTCCAAGGACACTTAATTATCTAAGGATGGGTAAATGTTGTTATGGAAGTCGGCATTAATGAATAAAGAAGCCCGATACTAGGAGTAGTCACTCCTCCCTTCTGTCACAATGTTAGGTTTAGTCCCTTTGATAAAAGCCCAAAATTCCTTGTTTATTGAAATATTACTTAAATAATATTTTAATTCTCAATATATAAATGCAACATCAAGCCTAAAGACAGTGGACGGGATGACTAATTTGATCGGGTTAGTAATATTATAAGATTGAAATGTCTAATTTCAAATATAAATGAATAAAATGATTTTTGAGTAAAGTTACATGACTACAATAACCGACTTTAAATTTAAAATATTAAAATAATATTTAGGCAAAGTTAGCTGGTGTAATTTGTTTTTTTCCAAAAAAGTGAAAATCTTTCTAAATAAGTAAGACTTAACATACAAAGATTGTGGAAGACATTATTCACATTAATTTAGAATCGACTTTAATTATACAAATTTTCTTTTGATAAGTAATTATACTTTTATTTTTATTTTTAGATAATTTGAAACTTATTATTGAAACTTGAAAGAGTTGAATTTGAACTCTCCGAAGGTTTCAATTGAAAATATCAAAAAATTTGTTTGAATTGCAGTTTAAACAATCCAGTAAAGAAGACAAAAACCGGTTAACACGGGATACAGTAAAACGAGAATGGGCTGCTGAAGGTGGCCCACAGGCCCAGTCCAGTCTAACCCGTCACCGTACTGCAATTCCCTGCCACGTCTCAATTCTCCAACACCATCATCACTGGTTAGCACAACACAGTACACACTGGGTGTCTCTCTGTGGGGTTCAGGGGATTGTAATTAATGTGAAAATTCGTAGGGTATTTTCTTTCCCTTTGTGTTCAGTGTTTTTGATTTTGTAAAAGAGGGCACAGCCTGACACTTCTCTCAAGACATTTGATTCTGTGATCTTCAAAATTTTCTGTTTGGTTGCCAAGAAAAATATGCAATTCAACTTAACTTTTCTCAGTAAGACAAACCAAAAATAAAACACCCTTTTGGATAAATACAACATTAGATTAACATTATCATCATATATAGGCGGTACGAATACAATTATAAAGCATATATATTCAAACACCCAATAGCCTACCCCAATCTCATACCCATAACACAAAATTAGCGAACACTACCTGTAAGAAGAAAAGAAAGGAAAACCCATTAAAATATAGATATTACATATTAATTATTTCTTCTAATTCTTCCGTACGGAATTGTGGCATCGAGCACATTACTGACATCGGCAGCAAAATCGGCAACGACTTGCCTAATGATCTTGCCCCGCTGTGGAGGTAGATTGCCAAAATCAGGCCCAGTCCCCGGCCGGACATTCCCTGGCCGCTGGTTTTGAGGGCCGTTTCTGCCTTGATCTCCGCCTTGATTCATTTCTACCTCTTTTTCTTTCTCCTTCACTCTCGCTCTTTTTTTTTTTTTTTTTTTTTTTGGCTGAGAACTCTCTTTCTTACTCACGCTAAGCCCTTTCTTAGAAGGGTGCACAGCAACTGTTAATATGATAAATAAATTGATTGAAAAAGCTCGCTTAACAAGGACTCTAACCCCCATAAAAACACACCAAAAAAAAAAAAAAAAACATAGCCTAATCATGCGTGCTTTGTGCATGTGATGAAGTATTTTTTTTTGGGTTAAGTGTCAAAAATTATCAAAAAAGCAAAAGAGAAACTAGCAAATATTACCTTGTAGGAAAAGACAATTTTAGAGTTGTAAATGAATTTTACAAGTTATACAAGTTATACAATCAAAATCATTCGAGCAATAAAAGAATTTTAAAAAAGCATTAAAAATATTACCTTGTAGGAAAAGACAATTTTAGAGTTGTAAATGAATTAAGTCGATTATAAATAACTCGGACTCAACTCGATAAAAAGTTTGTTCATGTTTGTTTGTTTATAAATAAACCAACATTGAGCCTTAATTTTAGACTTGTTTAATAAACAAGTAGAGCCCAAGCAAAAAATTTTATTCAAGAACAAGCTCGTGAACTATTAATACACAATAATTCAAGCATAAACTCATTTATAAATTTATATGTGTTAACTAAATATACTTATTACACATATATTAATAATGAAATGGCTAACATGAAACCACTGCCTATAATTACTTTAATTTTTTCCTTCCCTTTAAACTGATCAAGAATCACTTTAGACTATAATTACATTTATAAATAAATAAATAATTAAGTAGGCCACATATGATCCTTTCCTATCAATCATCTAAAGTAAAGTTATGAAATATGTTAGTATTTTCTCATTCATAATAGTTACAAACAGGTATTTTTCTAGTCCTTCACCACCTAACATGAATGTAAAAATTTTATTTTGAACAATTGCTGAAGCTGTAAACAAGGAATGATAAATGAATGAATTTAATTATGTAAATTATTAATTTGAATAATAGCTAATCATAAGTAAGACTAGATACATGATAAAATGAGTATACTATTTTTTTTCTTAACTTTAGAGATTTAAGTATTTAATAATATAATTTTTTTAGATCTCAAACTCAAAAATTTGACTTGAGCTCGAGTTTGAGCTTAATATTAAGCTTGAGTTTAGCTTGACTAATTAATCAAGCTAAGTCAAGCCAAGCTCAAGCTTTAGCTTTTTGGCTTTCCCATAAGCTCAAGCTCAAGCTCAAGTACTACTTTTAGGCTTGTTACAAGCTTAAGCCAAGCTCGAGTTTTTAATTTTTCCTGACGAGTCAAGCTTGAACATGTACTACTCGACAAAACTCGGCTTGTTTACATCCCTAGACAGAGGAAGAGAGACATTTAGTTATAGGACAAAATTTAGTTACAAAATTGGTCATAGCCTAAAGTTACAACGTTACTCAATAAAATAAATAGTACTATATATTTTGAAAATCTAACCGTTAAATTACATGTTCTTTATGCCCTTAATACATGTGTCAAATTTTGTGTCAATTGGATATTATTTACAATATGATCTATAATATTATATTTTATGATTAATTTTAAACTACAAAAACTTGTAATTTAAATAATTTATTGATGACATAGTAATTAATCTTTAATTTTCTACAAATTTTGCAAGCATGGAGGATATAATAAGAAAATGTAATCCAATGATGGATTTATCAAAATTCACCTCCAATAAAAAAAATATTGTTCAGTAACTAAACTTTGTCCTTATTTATATTTGATTTTAGTAACTGACTTGCCATTCAAAAGGAATAAGGAGAGATAGAAGTGCCTAATTTAAGGGATATGGATAAGGGAAATAAGTTTACAAGTCCATAAAAAAAAAAGTTAGCAAAAAAAAAAAAAAAAAAGAATTTACCTGAGAGAGTGATAGAGTGAAAAAATAAATTTAGGGGCATTTTAATTAGTAATTTTACCTATCTAACCCTGTTATTTAAACTTTCTAAACATATGAATTGGAGGGTATTTTGGTACACAAAATGATGAAACCAAATAAGAGAATCTTATTATTAGTAGTACTTGACTCATCACATGCACTTTGTGCATGCAACGAGGCTTAAGGAAAAACCAAAAAAATCAATCAAAATAGGCTCAACATTACAAAACATTACAAAGGAATCAAATACATACCTCAATAGAAATTAAGACCGAGCTTGTAGTCAACGATCTCTGTCTCTCTCACCAAGCTCTCTGTCAACAACAAACACCTTTAAATTCATACCTCAATAAAAATTATTTTCTCCAAATAAATTAGATATAATGTACCTTTAAATATTGAAATTCAACATATTTCAAAGGTTGCTATGTTTGATTCTGTCATGAAACTGGTGGGTTTGTTAAATTAGAATGAATCTGTGAATTAGGAAGGTGGGAGACGTGATATGCTTGATAGTGGCTAACGGGAGTTCAGATAGCAGTGGGTAGATGCAATTTTAACGTGTTCAAATGAGGCCAATTTTGTACTGTAAGAAGTTGAAACCAATGAGACATTTGAATTTATTAATTGAAATAAGAATTGTGATAAGTAAAAAACTTTTGAGGTTTGAACAATGGTAAGATGATATATGTTACTATGGATGGATGGAGATTTGTGATAACTGTGTAGATTTTAGATAACAAAATTTTTGGAATGTTTTAAAGAATTAAAAAAAAAACATAAAAATTCCTAAGAATAAGTAGTTTTTACGTGAGGTAGTGGGTTTTTTTTTTTAAGAAGTAATTTTGTGTTTTTTTTTTCTATAAACATAATTGAAGTATTTGAATTCAAATAGATAACAAATATAGATATGAATGAGATATTTGAATACAAATGGGTGGTGAGAATAATGTTTTTTTTTTCCCTCTTGTACGTGAGAGGTAGTGGTTTTTTTTTTTTTTGAAGAAGTAATTTTGTATTTTTTTTTATAACATAATTGAAGTATTTGAATTTAAATAGATAACAAATATAGATATGAATCAAATATTTGAATACAAACAGGTGGAGAGAAAAACTTTTTTTTTCCCCTTGTGTACGTACACAAATGAAGTTTTTTTTTTTTTTTTTTTTTTTTAACATAATTGATGTATTTGAATTCAAATAGATAACAAATACAGATAGGAATCATATATTTGATATATATTTTTTTAATCTTTTGTGCATGAGATAGTATTACTCTTTTAACATTTTTTCTTTTTTTGTAGGAAATAAAATTAAACTAAAGGGTATGTTATTTCAGAATTTGTATGAGGATATTTTAGTACGCCAAAAGTTGAAGACGAAATTGGAGAATCCTCTTATTAGTAGTATAGATAGAAAGATAAGTAAAAGGTAAAAGATAATTTTTCTTTTGGTCAAAAAATGTGGGAGATGAAGGGATCACAAATTCACAATCAAACAACTCAGTAAAACAAATGTGCCTTTAGTGTATGGGCATTTAACTTCTTTTTTTTAAAAAAATTTTATTTAATAAATTACATTTATTTAAAAACAAAATCACAGAATTTTCAACTGTCCCTATGGGATTAGAGTTGTTAGAATAGTACCACCACGCACCCTAGGTGCGGTGGTCACTCAACAAGTATAAATGTTTGTGGGGAGTAGGCTAGGGTTCAAGTTTTCAGAAGGGAGCTTCATACACATATACATTTAGATTAGGCTACAGTAGAAATTATATCTTGCATATAAAAAAAAAAAGAGTTGTTATAATAGTAAAATAATTAGGAGTAATTATTATTTTAAAAAAAATAAGAGTGATGGGATTTAAAAAAAAAAAAATCAAACTATCCATAACTGAAATTACAGAGGCAGAAAGTTAAGGGCATGTTTGAGAAGAGTATAGTCTCACACTTGAATATATTGTTTGGCTGATATTCTTTAAATACAGTTTCAAAAAATTGTATCATATTTTTCTTATTCAAAATAGGATTTTGGAAAATGGCTGAGAGACTGTTTTCAAGATACAAAAAAATGTTTTTAATGGCATAGTTATAAATAAATTGAAAAGAGTGGACCCTACATATTTATCCAAATTCTTCTATCTCTTAAATTAAGGAGTTTGTCTTTTTTTTGGAGGGAGGGGGGGGGGGGGGTGGGGGGCTAATCAAGGAGCTTATTTTTATCACAAAATAATTGTCACACTTTAAATTTGAAGCTTATCATTATAAAAAAAAATAGGTAGATAAGCTTTATTCCCTAATAATAATAATAATAATAATTGTGGTGGCATACTTTTGTTAGACCTTGAGAAGTCTTTGAGAGCATGCCTTGGGAAACTTAAGCGTCCCACATCGAAGAGAACTTCCCCCACTTTCTGCCTTATAAGCTGTGAAGCGAAAGCGTAGTGTACCATCAGTGATTAATAATAATAATAATCTTAGAAATAGAAATGGTCTCCCAAACAATATATATATATATATATATATATGTATATATATATATATATATATATATTTTTTTTGGATTTTGAAAATTTTTCTTAAAAGTGGGAACCAAACATGTATAATATAAAAATTATTTCAATTTTAATTTTTAAAAAAGTGTTTTTATACTGTTTTAAAAACAAAAACAAAAAATCCTTCTACCAAATAGGCTCTAAAAGATATTAATAATTAGTTTAAAAAAGAAAAGAAAAAAGGGGATGATTATTAAAATAAAATAAAACAACGTTTAGTCCCAGCTACCTATATAACATCCCAAATACAAGCTTGATACATAACAGGAGGATATTGGGCATATCTTTGTTACTAGAAGGTTGAGGAGCACGTATGAAGATGAAGAAATATGCATTTAATTATGCAAGTTATTTTAATAATAAAGTTCTTTGTTATTATATTTAAAAATATTTTATAAGTTATGTTAATAGGAGTGAGGTATACTCATTGGCCTAAGTAGAGGATATTGCTAGTATTATAATACAGACCTTATAAATTGATGAGTCAATTTTTTAATACACAAAACAAAATAATTAGTAATCTGATTTGATAGTATAGAATAATCATTAATATAGAATACATTTCATAAGTTCAAATTATATTGTATCCAGGGCGGAGCCAGAGCTTCGAATTAGGGGGGGCAAAATTCTTCCAAGATTGAATCACACAAAAGGGCTAATTTTTATTTTTATTTTTATTTTTTATAAGAACAAAAGGACTAATTATTATTACTAAATAAAGACAAATGTATGAATGTGGACAATTCATAATTTCTTAGTTTTCAATTTAATAATTAATTTATTGTAAATTTATTATGTAGTTATAGCTAATGCATTTCCCTCAACAACCCATTAGCCAACCTAATGTTTTAACTAACTGTACAATTTTTTTTTTAACTTTACTTCTTCTTCTTTTTGATAAGTTTCTTTACCTTTACTTAGTAAATTTTTAATAATTACTCACTCTATCTATTCTCTTTATAAGTTAAAATAGGTCACGCTCATGCACAAAGACACAAATAACATAAATGGATATGGAGGGAGATTCCAAGAGATAAACAAAATACACAAATAGGTATGGAGGAAGAAACAAGAAATGCCTACTATTCACGTAATCACATGCACTAAATTGTTTGGGCTGGTCTGTCTTTTATTTGGGTTGGTTTGTGGTGTTATTTAGGCATAATTTTTTATTGAAGGGGCAAAGAGTTTGGAGATGAGGGGCTGGTTTAATTTTTCTTGGGCCTAAATTGAAACTCAAGTCTACTGCATATATATAGCTGTTGGTTTTTCAAAATCTTAGGGGGGGCAATGGCCCCCAATGCCAAACTGTAGCTCCGTCCCTGATTGTATCTATAAAATAGAAAAGATGAATTTATTTATTTTGTGGTATTAATCATGTTTTTTTTTTTTTTTGATAATTTGATAATTAAGAGGAGAGAAATTTAAATACTAGATGTTAGGAGGTGTCGATTAGTTGAGTTACAAGACTTTTAGTTAATTACTTTTATTTCTAAGTCAAGTTGTTAAGTAAAATTTTCAATAATTTTAGTAATATCCTAATTACTACTCCATTTATTTTCGATATAAAAGAAGCTGTTTAAATTACTACTAATTTTATTTTTATTTTTATAAAAATTATAATTTGATATGATAATAAATATGATTGAGACCGCTTAACAACGTAACAAATAAATGTTATCATTTTAAAAAAATATTTTTTTTATAATTAAGATATAAATTTCTGTTGTTCTATTTTGTCTTGAATTTTAAAATTTTAGTAAGTAAATATTGTTATTGAAATGATCCTTTCAACTGTACATGCAGACATGCTCATTACCCCTTAAGAATTCACAACTTTAATAATTGAGAGTCGCATTTTATAGAGTATTCATAGAAGCTAATGTAAAAATTCATATCCGTTTTAGTATAAAAATTTACTTTTTATATTTTACACAATCACTCTTTAAAAACACTTACACTAGATGTTTTTTTTTTTTTTTTTTTTTTACGGTATATTTCTTTGAAATATGATTTATTTATCAACTTTTTGTAACTCTCTCAAATTATTTCTCTGTCTCTATTTGTGCATTTACTTTGTAACAATAATATATATTTACACACTTTTAAATTTGATTGACTTAGGTGATTTTTGAGTTTAAATATATAAAATTAATATTTTATGCTATTTCACAAATGTGAGTGCTCTTACAGTAACAGATTCGTCGGATTTCATAGGAAAAAAAAAAGAATCTAGGCATTACTTCGGATGGTGATTGATCAAACCAAATGGACAACTGTCCTTTTTTTATTTTTTTTGGGATAGATCATAGATAGTCACACTTTAATATTTTTGGATAATTCAAAAGTTACAAACTTACCATGGACAAGGGGGATTTGAAATCTGACGCATCACAAACTTATCAGAAATCATATTTATCCAACGGCCCACATCACATCCATGACGTACTTTAAACAAACCCGGTTACAAAGAGAAGACAAAAAAAACGTGGTTAAATGGTTAAAACAGGTTTAGTCAAAATGAGTGTGCTGCATGAAGCTGGCCCACATGTCCAGCCCAGCTCGGCTCAGTCAACGTACTGTCATTCCCGACACATCTCCCTATTCTCTAAAACACCATAATCACTGGTTAGCACAGCACACACAAGTACACTCTTTATCTGTTTGTGGGTTAGGGGATTGTAAACAATGCGAAATTCGTAGGGTATTTTGTTACCCTTGTGTTTGCGTTTTTTATTTTGTAATAGGATTCTCAAAACATTTGATTCAGTGATCACTCTCACGTAACATTTCTAAATTATTTCCACTTCTTCCAAAATTTTCTGTCTGGTTGCCAAAACAATATGCAATTAATGAAAACAACCAAAAATAAAATACCATTTTGGATAAAGACAGCATTAGCTTAACATTGTCATCATCACACACACATATATATAGGCGGTACAAATACAAAATTGTAAAGCATGGTGCTTTTGGTGATGCTTTTAGGACAATACAAAGAAGAAACACCAGTAGTCTTGCATAAGCTTAACCCCCAATCCCAAAACTCATAACACAAAATTAGCAAATAGTAGTACTACTAGTAAGAAAAGAAAAGAAAAGAAAAGAAACCAAACCCAATTACCAAATTACTATATATTACATGAGTGTGAGGAAAACCCATAAGAATTATACTATTTCTTCTTGTGGGGATTATTGGCATTGAAGTGAACACATGGAAAAGGATTAATGCCCCTGATCAAATCAACAACCTCTTCAATGATTTTCTCACTGACCTTGCCTCGCGGTGGAGGTAAGTTGGCAAATGAAGAACTCCTCATCCTCCTCCGCCGGTCATTCACTGCGCCCTGGTTTTCACCGCCGTTTCCACCTTCATTCATTTCTCTCTCTCTCTCTCTCTTACACACTCTTTTTTATTGAAAGCAGGAAACAAGGCTACAAACAGAAATATTAACTGGCCTCAACCCTTACTAACACAGGGATGGCAGTTTCTTTACTCACTCACGGACTCACTAAAGCCCTTTCTTATAGATGGTTGAAAAAGCTTAAACGCGAGGCCCACCCCAAAAAAATTACAATAAATAAAAGAGAAGTAAATAGTAAAAGGACAATTTTTTTAGATTTTTTTTCTTTGGGTCAAAAAAGTCTGAGAACGTTCACATTTCTTTTTATTTTTTTAGAACCTTCACATTTCTGTTTTCACAGTCAAACAACTCACTAGCTCAATATCTTATTAAATTATTATAACCAAACGTGAAACTTGCGCCTAGGTATCTAACTCTCTATTTTTGTTAATTTTTAATTATTACATATAGTTAAAAACAAAATCATAAAATTTAATTCAGAATTGTTAACTGTTAACTTATCCTGTGGATTAGAATTCTTAAAATGATTTGTTCTTGAATATTTGAGGATATATAAGAGTGATTGCTAGGGTGGTGCTATTTTTCGATTAATGATGTTCAAGATTTAATTTTAGCAATAATAATGAGTATGTTCATTGTATTAAGAAATAATATGTCAAATTAACTTATAGTTTATTTTTATTCTCTTTCTATTACTTCGGACAAATTTGTAATATGAAAACTGATGGTGATTTATAACAAGTCTCATTCGTCCATAAAGGTCGTCCAAACCTAACAATGTCCAAGATAATTTTCCGAAAAGAGAAAATAGAAAGATGCATCACAAACATGAAAATAGGTTGTCCAAGGAAATGCTAGTCGTCCAAAGAGCTATTGGTTGTCCATATCAAAGGAAGGTATAGACGACCAACCAACACTTAGCGAATTTCAGAGTATTTTCTACAAACCTAAAACGATTGGATCACGATCCACTATTTTGAGACGTGGGCCGAATTCCTTGAAATTTGCTCTGCTCTCCCCACTAAGCTCACACATCTCCCATGATGTTAGTGGAGCCTAACATGTAGACCCACTCCAAACGGAGTTGATTATTAAAATAAAACAAGGTTTAGTTTACTATACAATCTCTAAAGAGTACCTCAGCTACATATATAACATCCCAAATACATTCTTGATAAATAAAAGGACATTGGGTATATCTTTTGTTTCTAGAAGTCCGACAAGTCTTTAAACTTAGGACTGTGTATGGAGATGAAGGACTGCATTTAATTATGTAAGTTCTTTTGGTAATAATTTTTTTTAATTATGAATTAAGTTAATGAGAAATGTTATGTTTATAATATTTTCACAACAAATCTTAAGTGATGCGTTGTTATTGATTGTTTTTAGTGAGTGAAAAAATAATTTTAATAGTGGGTTCAAATAAGAACAAAAAATAACTTACAATATAAGATTTGTTGTAAAAATGTTATGAATATAACACTTCTTTATGTTAATAGGAGTAAACTATAGTTAGTGGCAATATAAATACACAAAACAAATAATTAGTATTCTTATTGATACTGATGATAAAGAGTAATTATATATCAACTAGTCTCATCACACGCGCTTTGCGAGTGCGATGAGGCCTTTTTTTTTAGCGGTTCTATTTTGTAGAAAAAAAATTGTGTTTTTTATTATATGTAATTTTTATTTTGAAAATCTAATTTATAAGTGGATAAAGTAATTTGAAAATTAACAGGAAAGTGGTCTTATTTTTTAGGCAATGTTTTAGTGGGAGTTAGAGTTGCATTTTTACCAAATTGTCTTTTAGTTTTATCTTTACTTAAACATAAGGGTATAGAGGCATTTTTGAATTAAAAAAAATGAGAAATTCAAATAGGAGAAGCCCCTAATAGTATAGATATATCAATAAAACGAACTTCATATGTTCAATCATATTGTATTTATAAAGTAGAAAAGATAAATTTATTTATTTTTTGGTATTAATTAATCACGTTTATGTTTATGTCATCGATAAAACTTTTAATAATTTTAGTATTTTCTTAACTACTATTTTCTAATATAATAAAAATTTCTAAATTATTATAAATTTTATTACAAAAAATTTACAAGTTCATACGATAGTAAATGTAATTGAGATAACTTTAACAATATAACAAATAAAAAAAATGTTACCATTGTAAAATATAAATTTCTATCTCTCTATTTTCTCCTGAATTTTAAATTTTATTTAGGTAAATATTGTTATTTTTGATGATCCTATCCATTGGACATGCAGACATACTCATTGCCCCTTTCGAATTCTTAACCCTAATGACTGATTTGTGTTTCGTTTGCAGTAAAAGTTTATTCGAACTTAATGAGGAAGAAAAGAATCTAAGAATTACAACAAATGGTGATTCCTTAAGGCACATGACTACTGTCCAAATTGTTTGGCCACGTTGCCTTAAATTTGCCTAAAAAGTCAGTCTCTCTTTCATTATTGATCAAATAGAAAAAAAATGAACTTTTGTTGATTTTTGGGAATATCCCACTCACATTTGTTTTTTAAATCTTTTGTGGGATACTAAAATCTTTTGTGGGATACTATTATTCAAGAATTTTTTTTAAAATCATTGGTGGTTAAAAATCATTGGCTAAGCGGTCAAGGGTTCAGCTTATGGCCTAAACAGCTGAGGTTCGAATCCCGCTGACCGCAGGAGTCCGTTGGTGGGCATCCTTGGTGAGGGGTGTACCCGCAAATGCGGGGTGACTCTCACACAGGCCGAAAACCTGGCGCCCTGTCCGGGGGCTAGCGTAACCTAGCGAACCCCTCTTTTTCTTAACCAAAAAAAAAAAAAAAAACTTTTGGACTTCTTGAACCAAAAAAAAAAAAAAAAACTTTTGGACATCTCTATTTCACCAGTATCATTTTCTTTCTCAGTTAATTAAAAAATAATAATAAAACGAATTTTATATTTCATCTGCATGTGAAATCGGAACTTGCAAATTAAAGTTTGGGAAAAATGAAAATCCAACTTTGCAGTCTCCATTTCTGACATTGATATAATCGAGGAGTTGATGCAGCCAATTAAACAAACTCCTAAAAACATTTGTCGAAAAAGTGGATTTAATTGATGACAAAGCAACATGTCAGAATGATGTTTTAGACTCTGAATAGAATGTTTGACCATCATATATAGGCTGTTGTTGTTTAATCATCATGAAATAATTTTCAATTCCCCTGAACTCGTTAAAAACATACAGTGTAGCTGCCTGTAATCGGAATTTTAGTCAGACATTAATTAGTAAAAGCTTTCCAAGGAAATCAGAGTTCAAAAGTGCCATAAATGTTCGATAATTGGTGGGAAAGAAAAGAACCCGTGTTTAATATTACGGTCAAGCCAATTGGACTTAGACTATAATTTAGAGGTTTAAATCATTGACCAAATGGATCCTTTTCTTATTATTTGAAAAGTACATTCAACATCGTTTTTTTGGTTTCTTCTCCAACCAATAAGTGAAAGGCACCTATTCAAAAAAAAAAAAAAAAAAAAAAAAAAAAAAAAATTGAAAGGCTCATGACTAATGGGATCATTGGTTTCGGTGTAGTGGTGTGACGTTTAAAGATTTACACAAACAAAATTTCTTACATATAATTTATGAAAAATGTTAACAAGTGCTGTACAGCACTTGTTAATAATCCATTTTAAGAAAGTTTTGATATCACTTTTATAGGAAATGAAAAAAGCTGTCAAAATATTAATTACTTTTTTTTTCATTTCCTATAAAAACTTTCTGTAAATGAATTATTAACAAGTGCTGTATAGCACCCGTTAACAGTACCCATAATTTATTTATCTATTAGTTTCACTTTCAGAGAGGGGAACAACTTTTTCATATTCTATAGTTTTGTTGAATAATGATTCATGGTCGTAATACTTTAAAGAGAGTCCTTGAATAATTCATGAAATAGCAAATACGAAACAAAAACAATATATACCATTTTTCTTGGTCAGTCAATCACACCAAACACTCAAGTTTATGACTTTATGCATCACATACATAGAATAGATAGCTTTCGTAATTTTTCCCCAGCTATTGCATCTTTAATAAAGGTGGGTATGGGTATGACTTAATCAATCCGAGAACCACTCCAACAAAAACTGAAATAGAATTGATATACTAATAAAATAGGGTAAATGTTTTGATTTCGAAACTAGAGACAAAACCTTTATTTCAAAAATCGAAATCGATCCAAAAAACAAGATACAAGATACAATATACATCACACAATATAAGGCAAGCCGAAATAGACACAAAAATTTACATATGGCAGTATCAAAAACGAAAGCAATAGAAGAAAAGGAGACAAAAGATTTTAACGCGGTTGGGCCATGAAAACCTGCATTTTCAGAGTGATTATTTTACTTCTCTATTTGTTGTGAGTTCTCTTGTAGATGCTTCTTTACTTACATAATTTTTATAGACAGAATCCACACACTTGTGCAATTTGCTCTTATGAATATAGCCATTGTTTTCCTGATTGAATTTGATCAAACGGTTTGATTACATGGAGGTGCATGTATTTGCTGATGGGATTGGTGAGGTTTCCGTACAGCAGGTTGGGTCTTAATTTTTCATATTGGCTTGGTTTTTCTCAACAGGCTATCCTATAAGCTGGTTCAATTTTAGGCATGATTTTTCAAGCAAGCGTGTTCCCTTTCAAAATACATAATGTTCCTCTGTGGAACTAACTACCTCCCTTATTTTGAGCAAGGGGTGTGTTTGATATATATTACTGAACGAGTACTCGATGTGTGTGTGTGTCTATAAAAAGAGAAATATATATATATATATATATATATATAGAGGGAGAGAGAGAGAGAGAGAGAGAGAGAGAGAGAGAGAGAGAGATGATTTCAAATATATGTTACATTATTAAAAATCTTTAAAGTATTAAAAAACAAATTTTAATATTAAAGAACATTTTCAAAGCATAATAATTAAAATTAGGGGTGTTCAACAACCAGGGATGGAGCCCGAAATTTTTGTATGGGGGGCTAAGTTGCAAGACTAATATATTTATTAAGACAACCCCCCCCCCCCCCCCACCCCACACACACACACACACACACACACACACACACACACATACATGTACTTTTTTATTATATACACACACTTTTTATTTGATAAGTTATATATATTCACACACCCAACAACAAAAAAAGAGCTTAGCATTTTCAATCAAAATTATGTTTAATGGTGATCTTTCATAAAATAAAATTTATTTTTACCATTTTCATTGTGAAATTCTTAAAAAGTTTCATTTTCGATACAAATTATCAAATTTTATACTAAAGTAAGTAAAAAATCTTTTAATTCAACTAATGAAATTTTCAAAAATATGAATAATTCAAAACTTGGAGGAATAAGTTAGGCTCTAAACATATTTGAAACTATCTTATTTAAACCCATTATGTAGCAATTAAAGAAACATTTCATGTGCATTTTTAGAGACAAGATTTTTTTAATGAGTCAATGACTTATTTATTGCTACATAACAGGTTGAAAAAGATAGATTTAAACATATTTGATGCCAAAATTTATCAAATATTTAACAAATATAATAACACATTTCACAATAAAAAATAGAACTGCGAAAAATAAAGTTATGTCTTTATAACTATTAGACCAATTATTTTTTTAAGAGCATCATTGGACTAATTTAAATATTTGGGGTGGCCAACTCTTATTTTTGTAGACTAAATTTTAAAAATATTAAAAAAATTATATATTTAAAAAATTTCAAATTTTTGGGAGGGCTATGCCCCCACCCTTGTACATAGCTACAGCCCTGTCAACAACTGATCCAAACCAACAAACATGGTTGGTGTGCCGATGGAATCGCTAGATAAGGTTGTTAACGGTGGTCAGTGGAGGTGCGGTTCTGCATGAACTGTGTGGTCCATCCTCGGTTCAAGCATGCCTCTTAAATAAGAAAAAATAAAAAAATAAAAAAATGCGCTTACCAGGATTAGAACCTAGGCATGGTCAAAGTTGAAGCCAAAGCCTAAACACTTAGCTAAGCTTGCAAGTTGATGCTCAACAATAACAAAAAAAAATACTTGAAGTAAACTTAACAAATTTTTTTTAATAAAAACAACTTAACACAATTATATTCTACTTAATTAAATTATCCATCTCTTACAAGGAATATTAAAAAAATTATAATTAAAATCCTTCGAAGATATTCAATTTTACTTCAAAAATTAATCATAACATTTAATGTTTTCATGGTTATTATTTTATTTTATTAACTTTCTTATTTAATTATTAAATACATGCTTGAAAATTATTAAATTTCTTTCACATATATAGATGTATTAGTCAATTTTGCTAGTTTTATAAATTTAATATCTATATTTAGGGTTTAATTAATTATTAAAGTAATTATGACATCATCACGATTCGACCTTGGTCGAACCTCGGTCCGACTTTAAAAATTGTAAACCTCTCCCTTTACCGATTCTTTGAATGGTTCAGGTCTGAAAACTATGGTCATGGGTTTCCAACATCAGCTAGTATGGCCTAAAATCAAAGATTTTCTTCCCTTTTCTTTTTCATCCATTTATGATTTATGTTTGTTTGTATATATTTTTTTCTCCCTCTTCTAATTGTGATTTCCTTTTCATGTTTACACACGATTTTTGAAAACACGAGTACTTGGGAATTTTTTAGCGTTTCCTATGAAGTAATCTGACATTAAGTGATTAATTTATGTCAATAAGTGGATTAAAAGTTTAATAACGGAAATAAAAAGGAGAAAAAGGCAACAAACTACTTCAACTGATGGCAAGTGGATGAGACCCTTCACCCTTGGGAATAAAAATTTTAGGTGTGACTATAGAATTCCAACTTCTAACCAAAAAATAAAAAGTCGTTGATAAATTATTATTATTTTTCCAGATTGAGATGTGAAAGTGAAAGTGTAGAATAAAAACAACAACAACAACAGCTACTCTGTTAGACTTGTGCATTTATGTGTGTGTGTGTAAAGTTTTATACTTTTATAAGATAGAAGAAAACAGTTAGAAAATAGTTTGGTTTCTTCTGATGTGCTTTGCATAGTACGATGTCGGATGAGATGTATTATGTGGAGCACAATTCATTGAATAAACCCCCGTGGCCCAGGCCACAACCCATCCAAAATAAAAAGAAAACAAAAAGCTACTACAAGATTACCTAAAGATATTGAGATGGTGGCCCACACAACCTCTGTGAGGATAATGTTTTTGGTGCACGTGGTTTCCCAGATGCCCTATCGTTTCCTCATTAGTCAAATCTAATAATATAAAAGTATATAATTAAGTAAAAAAAAAAAAAAAAAAAAACCAAACTAGATTCCAAACCATTTTTGTGCTTGCATTGAAAATCAACCGAATGGTAGATGATAAGGCTGGGTTTTTTTTTTTTTTTTTTCCTCTTTCTAGTGGTAATGAGACATTCCTCATTCCTGTGCTAACTTGAAAAGAAAAAGAAAGAAAGAAAAAAAAAAAAAATATATATATATATATATATATATAAATAGCAAATTTGGGTGAAAGGAATAAAACATGGGTTATGGCCATTAAAAGAAAGGAAATTGGATGAGATGTGAGCCAACAATTAAACTTCGCATTTATAATTAAGCAGCTGTAAATTGGGAAATTCTGAAAACAATGGTACTTGGTGGTGGACCTGAAAGGATCTCTGTGGAGATTGTGCGAATTAAAACACCATTTGTGTGGTTCTAGCCTAAAACAGAAAAAGACAAGAGGCATGCAAGGGCCTTGGTGGAAGTTCAAAATTAACTTAGATGAGCCTACGAGGCTATAATGGACCATTTGGACACACTGGGTCATGAATGACTTGTCCTTTACTTTAAAATGATATCTGTCCCTTACATTATAAGAGCATCTTCCATAGGCTCTTTAAATCTAATTATGGAGAGTAAATACACAAAACAGCCTCTCCATCTCCAATTTTTTTTAGAGTTGCTACAGTAGCTCTCTTGACATGGAGGGCATTATAACAATTCTAAATCAATATTCTTTCTTAAAAAAATACCTACCAGCCTTAGCAGTGACGACCTCTCTCTCTCTCTCTTGGTGATATCTGTGGGGTGATTTCTTTGATATTTTTTCTCTCTCTATGTTTGACAATAATGAAAAAAAAGGGGGTGGAAAAATAGAAAGAAAGGAAAATGTGTGGTATGTGCCTGTGTGGTGGAATTGTTTTAAATGATAATACGTATGTTAAGTTTTTTTTTAAGAAAATTAATTATAATTTATTGAATAATAAGAAATAAAATGAATTAGTCTAATATGTGTGGAGTGTGGTGGACTCTTTTTTTAAGAAAATATGAATAATAAAATATAAAAATCTCTTAAGAAATATTACCATTTGAGAAATATGATTATTAAAAAATTTGAAGAACTTATTATTGAAATATAGTTGTTGAGAAGAATAGAGGAAGAATAAATGAAGATTAAAAAAAGAATAAAGAATGAATGAAAAAAATAATATTTAAATGAAATGGAGAAAGCACAGAGAGTTTATTGAAAAGTGTATTTGAAAAAATGGATAGCTAAAAGGTAAATATTACTGTTCACTATCCAAACAGTACAAAAATTTAAAGAAGATGCTAGAGATGCTCTAAGTTCAGCATAACTACTGCTAATTATCAAGTTTTTGTTCATTCTATTTTTATAATTATTATTTTTGCAAACTAAGAGCATCTCCAATAGATTCTCTAAAACCAATTTTGGAGAACAAACACACCAAAAACTCACTCTAATAGCTTCTCTTAAAGCAAAACTTTTCCAAATTTTTTTTGAAGTTGCTACAATAGTTTTCTTAATATAGAGAACACGGTAGCAACTCCAAATGAATTTTTCTCCTTAAAAATTTTAAACAATTGAATAAAAAACAATTCTTTCTCTCTCCTCTCATCTCTTTGTTTCAGTCTCTTTGCTTCACTCTCAAAGACTCAAACATCTCACATAATCCAAACACAAAACAAAAAACAAAAACCAATTCTTACAATAAAGTTGAATCAGAACAAGCAAATATGAAAAAAAAGAAGAAGAGCAAGCCGATCTGACCTAGTTTGGTGGTGAGGAGGAGGAGGAGCGGCGGTGGGGCGGCGGACGAGGTAGTGTCGCATGTGTGAGGTTGAGTAATAAATTGGGTATGAAAATGTGTGGTCTTTATCCCTTAGTTTTTTTTTTGTTTTTTTTATGTAATCGTGTGGTATTTTTTTTTAATTCAAATGTGTGGTATTTAATATTAAATAGGTTTCTTTTTTTTTTTTGAGAAAAAATAGAAAGGAATAATTGATTAATTAATTATAAGTTATTAAATAATTATAATAATTTAAAAAATAAGAAGAATTATGCAACTATTAATGATTTGTTATGAAAGTTTTAGTGAATAAATTCATTCCAAATTACATAGATTTGATAAATTTCAAGACTTATATAGATTTGACAAATGAAAAATAATGCAAGCATGAAAAATATGATCATTAAAAAAAACCATTGGAAAGTATGATTATTGAAAAATTTAAAAATGTTACTATTGGGAGATTTAAAAATATAGTTATTGGGAATTGGAAAAGTATAATAGTTGGGAATGAATAAAGAAATATTGTTATCTCAAGGAGATCCATTGAAAAAAAAGACCACCCACAATTTTAAAATCTTTACCCATTGGGAGATTTTAAAATATATAGTTTGCTGAGAATGAATAAAAAAAGATTAAAAAAAGAATAAAGAAAGAATAAAAAATGAATAAAGAAATAATATTTAAATGAGATAGAGAAATGATAGAGAATTTGTTGGAAAGTATATTTGAAAAAGTAAGTAAAGTATAAATGTAACAGTTCACTCCTCAAACAGTACAAAAATTTGGAGAAGCTACTAGAGATGTTCTAAGTGTCCATTTGACTGATTAATTTTGCCAACTTATTTTACTATTTAACTTATTTTTAATACTATTTATGGGTACCATTGTACTTTTTGGTACCATATTTTGAGTAAAAAATTTTCAGTTTCAGTTAAATAAGCAAATTCCAAACACCAAACAGACTCTAAACATGGCATGCACACAAATAATTACATATATCATTAATCGGCTTGATATGGAGTTAGATATTCCACTTGGGCTGCTCGATCCCCATATCATCACGGACTAGCACAGAAGTTATTTCCCCAGATAAGGGGGTGGGCCTGTATAGAATAAGATGATTCAGATCTTCCACTTGTAATGAATCCCCACTGGTTTTGCGAACATACCCAACTGGCCCACATATACATATACGTCTTAGATTCTAGCCCAAACATCTATAAATTACAAATAGATTGCCACCCGTTCCACAACCACCCACCCCCCAAAAAAAAAAAAAAAAAAAACGACAACAAAATACTCACCGTGTGTACATACTATCACGGTGCCACTTGAAATTATGATTTTAAACTTGACAACATAATATGAAATCATGGTTTTACATGTGCTTACTATTTTATTTTTACCATTTAAGAGTCGTTACGTCGTAAAATTGTGGTAAAATTTTGCAAAATTGTAGTATTGAACTTACTAAAAAAAATGATATTTTATTATTTTTACCTATGGTGAGGAACATTATGTCTTGCTGGTTGTGGTGTGCTACTGTTTAAAGTAACTTAATTTTGCTAGTTTGTTGAGTTTGATGCATAAGGCTTTCGTGTGTTTTTGGTTATATTTTTAGCACCGGGCCAATCATGTTCTTAGAAAAGAAAAAAAAAAAAATCTTTAATAAAAAATATTTACTAATGTTTTTAAATATGAACGTCATTTGTTTGTCATATTTCATTTTTCAAGGGAAGTTGGACAAAGTAAAATTTAAAAGGAAAATGCTAGTACCACAACAAGTGACACAATTTTTTCTACATGATTGTGAGTGTGCAAAAAAAGTGATGAGTTTATATGAGTCCACAATTTCACCACTCAGTTTATTCATAACTTACTACGTGAATATTTTGTTGTGGTCCTAACATTTTTTAATTTGAAATGGCCATGCGTAGAAGACCATAGGTTTAGAACTGTTACATTGACTTGACAACAAAAATGGGTAAAATAATTTAGATGGAAGAAATTATTAAAAAAATTTTCTTTTTGAGATATGATTTCAATCTATGACGCTCTTTTTTTATGATAGTTCTCTGTTATAAGATCAAGACACCAATTAATATTTTGGTGTAGACAATGATTAAACTCAAATCTCTTAGCAGTTAGTCCTATAAAAATGCTGTTATTTTATTTCATAAGTATATATTTTTTATGTATGATATATATTTTTAAGAAGAAGTGATTGAGAAAACTTTATTTCAAAGAACGTCATTTTGTACAATAGAAGAGGCAAATTTTCTACTCTTACAAACTAAGCTCTTAGATCAATCTCTTTAGCAAACTCAGCTGAAGCCTGGCAGCCTGGACCGCTTGATTACATAAATTCAAAGTATAATATATCGATCCTAGAAATGGTATTCACGGCCTGGGATGATGCTATCAAACTACCCCTTTCAAATGCTCCAAGGCACACAACGTTGCTTTGCTTGGCTTGAATTTGGGTATGAGGCCAAAACTTTGAGCATGATATTTTTGTATTTAAATATCAAATAAATAACCAACTTAGAATGACTAGTACAAATGAGAAAACTAAAAAAACTAAGTAAATTAAATAAATAAAAAAATTGTAACAAAGGAAACTTGGGTTTGATTAGTAAATCAACTTCTCAAGGTATTGTGAATTTTATGACAGACTGATTTAAGTGGAGCATATTCTTATAATTTGAATATTAATAAAAAATATTATTTAATTTTTGGTATTTTTTAAATTTAAATTTTATTTTTTAGATGTAAAATTATAAATTAAAACAAATCCATTGTATTACTAAATGACTATACAACTAAAATACACTATCTATTGTGTGAAACAACCAATTACCAAAAAAAAAAAAAAAATTATGATCTAAAACTTTAATAAAACTATATATTTAATATCCTTAAATAAAATTTGAGTATAATTTTATTTATTAGTGGGAGATTAATGAGTTCTTTTATCATTTGTGCGTGGGAGATTAATGAGTTTTACACTTTAAAACTAAGAAAAATGAATAGTTATTGCCACATCTAATGAGAATTTTTTTCCCTAGGTTTGCTTTGATAAAAATTTATTTTTACTTATTGGTGAATATTTGCAGGCTTAATTAATAATTCCATTGGTACATGGATATCTCTATTTGATAAAAAATTGGGGGCTTAAGGCAGGACTACTTGTCTCATGTTTTGAACTGGCATTGCGTATAACACAGTAACAAACTGAGTAAATAACTAAATAAAAAACAAGTGAATGAGTGGGTGATAGCAAGACTTAAATTGAACTCTAAATGCAGTTCTTGATAAAGAAAAAGGATTTTACTAAAGCTCTCATGGTCTTATTCGGCCGAGAATTAGAGAAAGCCAATAAATCACTTGAAGATTATAAGAAGATTACAAGAAGAAGAAGAAGAAGAAAAAAGAAAAGAAAGGGAGAGTGAATCGAAAGCTAGAAGCTAACTTGAAGATCAAAGCAAGGTCGGCTCACACACAGTCCACCTTCACCAAATCACTGATTGATGAGCGGCTACTACAAAGAAAGCTTGATAAAAAGAATCAATATGGTGAGCAACAAGGTGACAATGACCCAAAACAATTGAAATTTAATTTATTTAAGAATTATGGTGGAAAGATAGAGAGATTTATTTTTTTGCCTTTTGTTAGTGTGTGTCTATATATACATTCTCCCTTAGCAGATTTCAATTGATGAACGTTAAATTTTGAGATTTACTGGGAAGACTTTAATTTTCTCTCTTCACGTTTTATTAAAAAAAAAAAAAATGTTGTTGTGTTTTATATATAGTGGGTCGACAATGCATATTATTGGCGAGGCCATAATTTTTTTTTTTTTACTGAGTGAACTAGCCTTCATTAAAAATTTTAAGAAAAATAAATATTATATTAATTAACAGTCTGATCTTTCACTTTATAGGGCCACCAGCAGACATCACTACACTACACATGGCCCATTGCAAAGCCTGATATTGCACCAGACTGAACGTGTACCCAAGAAGATAAAAATCTCACAACAATTACGGGCTCTTTCGAAAAGAAGAAATGAGACCCACTCCCTCCACTTCATGCAAAGGCCCATGGTTGAGACTGCTCATAGCTATTTTAACGTTGCTCTCTCCTTTCAATTTTTTATTCTTTATCTTCTTCTTTTTGTAGCCATTAATGCAGAAGCACCTTTTTTTTTTTCATGAAAACCTCAATCCATCAACCTAAATTTCAAAGGTGAGTTTTGCACTTTATCAAAAAATAAAAATAAATAAATAGCTTTAAATTCATCTTCAGAGAAAGAAAGAGAGTTTGAACCTCATTATAAATCACTTTTTACATAAACTATGACAGATAATTGGCATAATAGACAAATTGATAATTTAGTAAGTACCGACAGAATTATAAATATAACATATAAAAACAAAGAAAAGGGCTCTGAGAAAGATGACTTTAAAAACAAAGACTTTAGGCCACTCGTGACAGACAAGAGAGACTATATAGAAATAGTGCAACAAAATAATGACACACAAAAACAAGATAAAAAAGCTGACATAGTAGTTGAATCAATGCAAAAGAAGAAACTAGATATAATGGATAAAGAGAAAGAAGACAATGAAAAAAGAATAAAGAAAGACTTAGTAGGAGATTTTTGAAAAGAAACTCTAAATATGGAAAGAAACATAGACCAAGACAAAACAAAAGAAACTATGAAAAGAAAGAATAATGAAGAGCTAGAGACAAAAGAAGAAGTAGGGAAAGTCATAAGCAAGGACATGATGAAAGAAAATAGTGTTTTTAAAGAATCCCTACGTTGGAAGCTAGAAGTAGAAGAAGAAAAAGAAAGATTGAAAGACATAGTCAACAATAGAATGAAAAATCATAATTGGTCAAATAGTGATAGTGTAGTAAAAGCAAAAGTAGTCAACAATGAATGGAAAATTGATAATAATGATAGTTTAAAAGAAAAAAAATGATGAAAGACTAAAAGAAATTGAAAGATCCATAATATAAACCCAAAATGACAGTTTGGCAGAATTAACTAAAAAGATTGAAATTTTAAATTTATCCTTAGATATAGACAGAGAAAAAGATATAACAGTTTTAAATAATACTGAGTTATCAGATAATGAAAAAACTGACAGACATGTTAAAAAAACTATTTGTCATAAATGTAAAGAATATGGACACACTAAAAAACAATGTGATAGACATAATAAAATTGCTAAACAAATCATTAAATTAGAATTTGAAAAAGATACACTAAATGAATTAATGGAAATATTTAATGTAAGTCAAAAAGAGATAGACCAAGTTGAGAAAAAGAAAGAACTAAAATCAACTAACGCACTTAAAGTCAATAAAAAAAAAAAAAAGGAAACAAAAAGACATATTAATGAAATTGATAGACAATCAACCTATTCACTTAAAAGATAAAGAGGACTATTTACTAAAATTAAAAGATTCTATAAACATACCTACTACTTTTATTAAGTGTAGGAAAAAAGGACATCATGTTACAGAATGTGAAAAGAAACAAAAAGCAAAGAAAGAAAAAGACAAGAAAGAAGAAATAGATAAGAAACAAGACAGAGTAGATATAGATAAAGATAGAGTAGATATAAAAAGATGAGTAGATATAAAGCCTGTAACTCTATAAGACCTAAGGACAGAAGCTAAGATGGTAATAAAGCAAGAAATTAAAGAAATTAAAGAAGATAATTCCATAGAATTAAATGAACAAAATATTGCAGAAATAATAAATTTGACAGAAGGTTCTAAATCTATGATAGACCCCCTTTCTTTAAATATTTTGGAAAATAACAACAACAGACAAAAATTTTTTAGTCTAATTGACAGAGTAATTTTTCAAAAATGGCATACAAAAATCACTTTAGTAATCAATAAAGAATTTTCTCTGACAGAAATTGCTTTAATAGACTCACACGCTGATATGAATTGTATCCAAGAAGGATTAATACCCTTAAAGTATTGTGAAAAATCCTCAGAAAGATTAACTCAAGCTAACGGAGAAAAGCTAATAATTAATTATAAAATACCTAATGTCCACATATGTAATGAAGGAATATACTTTGAGACAGTGTTTGTTTTAATTAAAGACCTTTCTACTAAAATTATTTTAGGAAACCCCTTTATGGCTTTACTTTACCCCTTTCTAACGACAGAAGAAGGAATTAAAACCAATGTGTTAGGAAAAGATATACTTATAAATTCATCCTACCACCTATCCCGAAAGAAATCTATTTACTTAATCATATTTCCATAATAAGGAAAATTGATAAGGAAAGGATTGACAGAAAAAATAGACACTTGGAATCCTTAAAGTCAGAAATAACATACAAAAGAGTTGCTGATCAATTAACTGACCCCATATTGAATCATAAATAAAATTATTCAAACAACAGATTGAGGCAGAAATTTGTTCTAATCTCCCCACTGCTTTTGGCACAGGCACCAACACATAGTACAACTACCTTATATGAAAAAGACTTTAATGAAAGACCGATACCTACTAAAGCTAGACCAATACAAATGAATAATGAATTATTAGAACACTACAAAAAAGAAATTGAAGACCTTTTAAATAAAGGATTGATCAGAAAAAGCAAGTCTCCTTGGAGTTGTGCTGCTTTTTATATTAATAAATCGGTAGAATTGGAACGAGGAGTTCCAAGATTAGTTATAAATTATAAATCTTTAAATACAGCATTACAATGGATAAGATATCTCATCCCTAATAAAAAAGACTTACTTGACAGACTTCATGAAGCAACCATATTTTCTAAATTTGTTATGAAAAGTGGATTTTGGCAAATACAAATTGATGAGAAAGACAAATATAAATTGCTTTTACAGTTCCTTTTGGTCATTATGAATGGAATGTTATGCCTTTTGAATTAAAAAATGCACCCAGTGAGTTTCAAAATATAATGAATGACATATTTACACCTTTACAGAATTTTAAATTGTCTACATAGATGATGTTTTAATTTTCTCGAAATCAATTGATGACCATTGGAAATATTTAGATATATTTTTCAAAGTAATAAAACACAATGGATTAGTTGTCTTAGCCACTAAGATAAACTTATTCCAAGATAAAATCAGATTTCTAGGTCATAATATTTATAAGGGAACCTTAAGTCCCATTGACAAAGCCATTCAATTTGCAGATAAATTTTCAGATGAAATAAAAGATAAAAATCAGTTAAAAAGATTTCTTGGCAGCTTAAACTATGTTTCAGACTACTTTCAAAGACTAAGAAAAATATGCAGACCCTTATATAAAAAGCTAGAAAAGAATCCCCTTGCATGGACAGACAAACATACTATGATAGTTTGACAAATTAAAAAATATGTTAAACAACTCCCTTGCATTGTTATTCCCTCACCTCATGCTTTTAAGATTGTTGAGACAAATGCTTCTGATATAGGCTATGGTGGAATCCTAAAACAGGTAGCAAAAGATGATGCTAAAGAACAAATTGTTAGATTTCATTTTGGCTCTTGGTCAGCTACTCAGCAGAATTATAACACTATTAAAAAAGAAATTTTATCTATTATATTATGTGTCTCAAAATTTCAAAATGATTTTTTCAATCAAAAGTTTTTAATCCATGTGGATTGTAAAAGTGCTAAAGAAGTTTTACAAAAAGATGTTCAAAATCTTGTTTCCAAACAGAGTTTTGCTAGATGGCAGGCTATTTTAAGTGTTTTTGACTTTGATATTGAATATATTAAAGGAGAAGCTAACTCGATTCATGATTTCCTAACTTGTGAATTCCTACAGGGAAGATGAGTTCCCCTGCAGATAAGAGCAAATCCCCCAAACCTAGAACCAGACAGTCTTATGATGCTCCTTGATTCCTCCCCCTAGCAGATTTCTCCCTTGTCCCTCTTTCACCTCACCTACTTTTCCTTCAAATAGACCCCAAGAAAGAACCCCATTGACTTGTAGTCCAAACCCCTTCCAACCTCTCTCCCCAAGCCCCACTCCGACGTCCAAACAGTCTTATGCCTTGCCCTCAACTCCTCCCTTAAAGAAACCATTTAACATAGTCGCGTCTTCGTTTCCCCCTTTAAACTCTCCCTCCTACCAACCAAAGTACAGATTCTCTACCTCTCAGGAAGCCTAGACCCCAAAAGAAGATCACAGTATTGAACTCCCAAAAGACACCTGGAACTTTATTTTATGGATAGAACCAGAACACCAGCACATAACAGACATCCTTTCCCTAGTTAGACAGCTCATACCCCCAAGATGGGAACATCCTAAGATAGAAACATTTAAGACCCAGACATTTTATGAGCATATTTTAGTTGATACAGACTCAATATTGGTAACACATATGCCTTGTTCCCAAGAACCAAATAGAGTTGGCTACTCTAAAGTAGTCATAAAACAGATCCTCACCCCCTCCCAGTGGAAAGCAGAGCCCTGGATCCCTAGGAACTTTTCCGTAACTTTTGAACCTCAGTTTTATAATTATTATGACTATATGGAAGCTTGGGATAGGTTACTTTTATTCCAAAATAATATTTACAGGCATACTTGGTTTTTCCGGTTTGATATGTACAGAAAGAAAGACATGATGATACCAAGATGGTTCATTGACTGGTGGAATTCTTATGGTCTTGAAGCTATGATTCTCCCTCCTGATCTCTTAAAAGCCTATGAGACTTTCAAAAAAGAACCAAATATACCACATCTTAAGGACTTCCCACATCTTTTGCAATTCTTTTACAGGTTTCTAGATCTCCCATGGATCATTAGATGGGAATACAAGATAGAAAAGCATCCCCAGCATCCTTTTCCCATGCTTACCAGAAAGTTTAAACTAAAATGGTGGAATAAGTTTAATTTTGACCATATTTGCCAAGAACTAAAGAAAAAGGCCTCTTCCTCCCAGACAGAAAGTTCTAATTTCCTCCTAGAAAAGAGTTAAGTTTAGTGCCAGCTTGCCTCTGTCTTAGACAGAAGACAGCTTAAGAAGCGATTACTTGAAGCTGCATCACAAATTTCAGACGATGAAGATGACACAGTAATGGAATCCACCTCCCCAAATTACTGAACTTACCCTGAAGCATTCCAAGATTCTCAAGATCCCTATGACATATGATGGATGACAGATCAGAGCTTCTTTTTGACTAAAAGACAAAGCAGATCAGACAAAACCCCAGACAGACTCATAACAAAACCACTATGCACCAGCACATGTGAATAGCTTCTAGAAAAAACAAAGACTTTTTGACATCATGATAGACTCCCAGACAGATTCAAAAGCAACTTTATGAAAGTTTACTATTTCAATAGTGTCCACATTGTTCTACCGACAGAATAACTTGAGTTAACTTTACTAACTCAAGTTACTTTTGAAGACTTACCATGGTTCAATTTCTCTATAAAAGGACAGACTCCAAAGATAGAAGACAGGTTCAATTCTAAGGTCCAATTTCCAGTTTAAAGCTTAGGTCCAAGATAGCTCTCTCCCTCTCCCTCAGAAAGACTTTTGTAATCATCTTGTAACCCTTCCCTTCTAGACAGATATAATCTTGTAACCCTTTATAGATTTTATTTTGTAATCTTATAACTCTTCAAACAGTGTTTTATTTTCAAGTTTGTATTAAAGACAGCAGTTTTCAGTTTTAATCGAAGACAGAAGTTTTTATTCAAGTAAGATTTTACTGGTTTCTGTTTTCATGTTCCACATTCTGTTTTAACTTATTTTGAATATATCTATTTTGCTGTTTTCTTCTTTATCATCTATTTTATCATTGTTTATGCTTCTATATTACTGCTGTGCTCTCTCCTGGGTAGTTAATGAGAGATTAAATTGATTAATGAGTTTTACACTCTAAAACTAAGAAAAATGAATAGTTGTTGCCACATCTAATTAGATTTTTTTCCCCTAGGTTTGCTTTGATAAAAAAATTATTTATACTTATTGGTGAATAATTGCGGGCTTAATTAATAATTCCATTGGTACATGGATATCTCTATTTGATAAAAAAATTGGGGGCTTAAGGCAGTTGACTACTTGTCTGATGTTTTGCAGTGGCATTGCGTATAAAACAGTAACAAATTGAGTAAATAACTAAATAAAAAACCAGTGAACGAGTGGGTGATAGCAAGACTTAAATTGAACTCTAAATGGAGTTCTTGATAAAGAAAAAGGATTTTACTAAACCTCTCATGGTCTTATTCGGCCGAGAATCAGAGAAAGCCAATAAATCACTTGAAGATTATAAGAAGATTACAAGAAGAAGAAGAAGAAGAAAAAAAGAAAAGAAAAAGAAAGTAAAAAGAAAGAAAGGGAGAGTGAATCGAAAGCTAAAAGCTAACTTGAAGATCAAAGCAAGGTCGGCTCACACACAGTCCTCCTTCACCAAATCACTGATTGATGAGCGGCTACTACAAAGAAAGCTTGATAAAAAGAATCAATATGGTGAGCAACAAGGTGACAATGACCCAAAACAATTGAAATTTAATTTATTTAAGAATTATGGTGGAAAGATAGAGAGATTTATTTTTTTGCCTTTTGTTTGTGTGTGTGTCTATATATACATTCTCTCTTAGCAGATTTCCATTGATGAACATTAAATTTTGTATTTTGGGATATACTGGGGAGACTTTAATTTTCTCTCTTCACATTTTATTAAAAAAAAGAAAATGTTTTTGTGTTTTATATATAGTGGGGTCGACAATATATTGCATATTATTGGCCAGGCCTTAATTTTTTTTACTGAGTGAACTAGCCTTCTTTCTCAAAAAAAAAAAAAAAAAAAAAAGAAAAAGAAAAAGAGTGAACAAGCCTTCATTAAAAATGATAAGAAAAATAAATAATATATTAATTAACAGTCTGATCATCAGGGAGACCCAATTAATTAAATTGCTTTGGCCCTCCATATCTTTACACAACACAATCTTGTGAGGATACTGTTTTTGGTGCACGTGGTTACCAAGATGCCCCATCATTGCTTCACTAGTCAAATCTAATATAAAAATATATAATAGAGTTAAAAAAAGACCAAACTTAATAATTCAGCAAAAAAGAGAGAGACCAAACTTAATAGATTCCAAACCATTTTTGTGTTTGCATTGAAATTTAAAACCAACCAAACGGTAGATGATAAGGCTGTGTTTTTCTCTTTATATAGCTAGTGGTAATGAGATTTTTTTTTTTTTTGGAGGAGGGTAATGAGACTTATTGAAAAGAAAAGGAAAAAGGAACACACATTAAAAATAAAGAATAATGTAGCAAATTTGGGTGAGAGGAATAAAACATCCATTGGGAAATTCTGAAAATAATAATACTTGGTGCAAAAAGAATGTTTGTTAGGTAGGGATTACGTGAATTAGAAAACCAATGGTGTGTGTCCAAAAAATAGGAAAAGACAGTCATGGGCCATGGTGGAGCTCTCAAAAACATAATGCAAATAGAAAGAAGTTAGATTTATAAGACACTGGGTCATGACTTTGTCCCCGTTCTGTCATTTTGTAAGTTAGATTTATGGATGAATTTGCGTTGCTAATTACCACTTAAGTTTTGTTTTTTTTTTTTTTTTTCCAAGCAAGGCGAGTACCACAAAATTTAGCAATAGATAACATTCCCCATCCCTTTTGAGCTAAAAAAAAAATTTATATTCAGTGATTCAGGCCCATTTGATTTGTAATTTGTAATCACTCCATTTTCACCCCCTATCACTTAAATTCAATTTTTCCTTAACTTAGACTCAGTTTTCAACTTCAAAAGTTGAAGCTGGATTTCTCCAAAAAAAAAAAAAAAAAAAAAAAAAAATCAGAGAATTTGTCAAATATTGCGGCTGGGTTTCACCCAAGGAAAAAAAAAAAAAAATCAGTCCATTGGTCAAACATGGCTGCATACGTGGATTCAATTATAAAAATATCATCATAACTCTATTTCTGTTATTTGAAAACAACTAAAATGTATTTTCAGTTTTCATAACTCATCACTCAAAAATCAAATAATTGAATAATAGAAACAAGGGTAAAAAATCAAGTTAAACAAAGATTTTTTCGTGAGACCCACATATTTTGAAAACTCAACTATAAAAATTAAGTGGTATGATCCAAAATCACCCTAATCCCAAAAATCAGTCATAAGGAAAAGGGAAAAATTTTTTTTTCTTATTGGGGTAAAAGTGGGAGTTCATTATATTTATATATTAACGGAAACATGTGTACAACAAATAACAACACATTATTATGGAGGAGGGCTTGATGTAGAATCAGATCTTCCACTTGGGTTGCTCTTCATCGATAATGCTCTAGACAATGATGAGTGATGGATATGATCAGATTGAAAACGCCAATTTAAGCCGCCTTTGCCTTTTTTTGTTCATAAAAAAGAAAAGAAAAAGAAATTATAATATATATATATATATATATATATATATATATATTAGATTTTAGCACAAACATCTCTAATTTACAAATAGATATTGCTTCCCCTTCCCAAGAAAAAAAAAAAAAAAACATAATTTATAGGATGATAATATTAATTCCCAGGGGAGGCGTTGGAGGGAGCGGATGAAGAGCGTTTGAACATGTCAGTGAAGATCTTCGCCCTGACCTCACTTCGTGATTTCGGAAGGTTTGCAAAGGTAGTTTTAGGGGCAGATTGGCCGCCCCCATTGCCCTGTTTTGCCTTTTTCTGATCACTCATATTTCACTCTCTTTTCTCTTTTCTGGTCACTTCACTTCACTTCTTTTCAAGTGAGTGCAACTTTTGAGTGAGTGAGAGTTGAGAGTGATTACTTTTATAGATATTAATGACTTAAAAAAAAATGTGATTGAATAATTGGAAATTTTTGGACATTTGGCTAAAATTCATTGTACTGAGGTCATTTAAACGTAAGGGTGGACCCAATGGTTGCGTATGGGATGACGTAGCTAATAATGGCTGCTTGTAATTAAAGAAGAAGAAGAAAAAAAAAACTTATATACATAATTATTTAACACCCTATTGGATGTGAATTTTTTTAATCGAAAATAGTAGAAAATACCCTATTGTATCTCAAGCATTTGCCGTATCTTTTAATCTGAACTGTCATTTGTTTGTTTGTTTGTCATATTTCGAGGGAAGTTCGACCCAGCAGAATTTAAAACGGCGGTTCCAAGAACAGCGGTAGTTGTAGAACTGTTACATCTACTTAATTTTATTATTATTATTTTGAGTCATAACAGAATTTCTTTGAGGCATATCGACTTAACAAAAATTGATAAAATAATTTAGATGCAAAAAATGATTAAAGAAGTTATTATAAAAGTGCTGTTATTTTATTTCATATATATATATATATATATATATATATATAAATGCTTAATGTATTTAGAGGTTTAGGGTGTAACAGATTAATATGATGCTTAAGAGCATCTGCATCAGCGGATGTAAAATTTTGCAAGTTACAAAAAGTAACAAATTTTACATATTTTACCCAAAAAATCTTTCACATTAGTCATTCTAAAATTGTGTATATTTACAAATTTATTATAGTAACCATGCATTTATACACGGTTATTGTAGATGTGTATCCTATTATTTTATTAATTTCACATTTGACTCATTTTTTCTCTCTCTTCTCCAATTGCAAAACCTACTCAAACTCATCATCATCTTCTTCTTCCTTTAATACACACAAACACAAACACACCCACACAGATGCACCTACACAGACACAAAGAACTTGCAAGAACACTACCACTAAAACGTAGATCCCACCATCCACCCAACACTGTCCAACCATCACCACCCAACCACTACCACCATCACCCGTTAAAACAACCACCACCACCACCAAAACCCATTAAAACAACAGAAACCCAAAATACAACGAAAATCAAACCTGATCTATCCAAAATTCACTGAAAATCAACTTAAAATTAAATCATCAATTGAAAACCCATAACCCAAACCCAAAATCAGAATCAAAATACAAACAAAATGGTGGCAGAACGCTTGAAATCAAATGAGAGAGATTCAACCATGCAAGCTTCGACAAAGAGGGATTTCTTCAGATCTTTGAGATCAGTGCTTATGGTGGAGATTGGTTCTTGTGGTGGAGAGTTGATCTGACCATGAGACAAAGAAGAAAAAAGAAAGGAAGAAAAAGAAGAAGAAGAAGAGGGTTGTGGTGGAAAGGTAATCTAATCATGAGAGAAAGAGGAAAAATAAGAAGATGGTGAAAGCTTTTGAAGAGAGTGGAAAGTCTTCAGAATAAATGGAAAAGGAGTGGAGATGAAACTGAAAAAATCAGATCATATGAAAATGAGATAAGTACAAAAGGGTAAAATAATAATAAAAAATTATAGAAATATTATTGTAAGGACATGGTTTTGGTGCAATAGCCCAAAAGTGGATGGATCAGTCCAAAAGGCCCAAAAACAATGAATTTGTAGAGAGTGGGTAATGAAAGCTGGGCTAGCTTAGATCAAACAAACAATAAGGTGGGTTTGGATCATCATGAGAATGAAATAGAAGAGTTTAACTTTAAGAAATGGTCCTCGGCATATGTCCGAGGAGATCAGCTTGATATATATTTGTTTTAAATTTGGATACAAGATTAGCTGTTTACGTCTATAGTGTTTCTTTCTCCACTCCGCCGCCCCTTTCTTCGTTAGATCTCTCTTCCTTTTATACTCCTTCTCCTTCTCTTAACCCTCCACGTGCACATTAGATGACTCTTGTTGATACTTGTCCCATCCCAACTTCTCTAGAAGTCCTTCGATAATAGTTGGAAGGCTGGAAATAACTGTTCAGAGGTCTTCTCCACATAAATGCGGCCAGATGATTAGCTGTAGAGCATTCAATGCGGGGGTGGTAGCCTTCTTCCTTGATATTTTTGGGATCTTTTCTTGGCACATTCTTCTGCAATATTCACCCAATCCGACATAACCCTCTGGGGTGTTTTCCTGAACGACAAACTCTAAGATTCACCTTGGCTTCAGTAATCCGAGGTGACGTTTATCCTCGGCACAACTTCTAGGGCGGTTAAGTTCCTACTAACCCCTTCACCTTCAATGCATATTTTCTAGGCTAAGTTGAACCAGCCTCGGACTAGCTTGTGTCCTCGGCTTAGGCTTCAGGTACAACGTGTACAAGGATAAAGAATTATCGGCTCACTAGACTAAGACGGCCCAACATATACAGGGATCAAGAATTTCTGGCCCATTGACCCTACAATTATTATTTAAATAGAATATATTATAAAATAGATGAATTGATGTAGGTGTTTTGGAAAAGTGGCAGTGTAAAATAGAAAAAGGTAGGTTCTTAGTGTAAAATAGATGGAAAAATTTGGCCAGACTAATGCGGTTGCTCTAATACTTAAATTTAAATTTATATATTTGAAATGGACTCGGCTTGTGTCTAGTGAAAGTTTTCACTGGACACGGCAGGATTTGGACACGTGTCCAAGAGTGGACACATGTCCACAATCCAATGTGTCCAGTGAAAGCTTTCACTAGACACAAGCCAAGCCCATTTGAAACCACCACTAAAATTATTTTTTTTGGCCATTAATAACAGTCTGTAATAACATGTTACTTAGGATTTATTATAAAAGTGTTGTGAAAAATATTGTGAATGTAACATTTTTTTTCTTCTTGTTTTTCATTTGATAAAAAAAATAATATTTTATTTATTGACTAATATTTAGACTTAATTAAATTAAAAATTGGGGCCTTTTTCTATTTGGGGCCTTAGGTGACAGTAGCATTTGCTTTTATAATGGAGCCGGCACACTGTATTTAATGTTTGATTCTTTTTTTTTTTTTTTAGAAGTGATAGAGAAAACTTAATTTCAACGAATATTATTTTGCACATTTAGCTCTTCAATCTCTTCTGCATTCTAAAATTATTTGATAAAAACCAACTTCGTGAAAGAAAACCACAGCTTGCAAACAGGGACGGACCCAGGGGGGGGGGGGCTAAGGGGGCCTGGGCCCCCCTTGGGCCCAAAATAAATTTTTTTTAGCAGCTAGGTTTTTTTTTTTTTTTTTTTTTTTTTTTTTTTTTTTTTTTTTTTTTTTTTTTTTTTTTTTTTTTTTTTTAAGGGCTTGGGTCCCCCCTTGAAATTTTGCTTCGGCCCCCTTAGAATTTTGCTCCGGCCCCCTTCCCAAATCTCATGAACCCAGCCCATCACCGGTCAGCCCACCAGCCCATGACCCGTTTAAGTGTAAAAAAAAAAAAAAAAGAAGAAGAAGAAGCCCTCAGCTCTTGCAAATGGAGAAACAAAAGACACAAAGGAAAAAGAAAGAAAAAAAATAAAAGAAAGGAAAGTAGGACTCAGTGAGAGGTGACACACAGGGAGAGACCGAGAGAGTCACAGAGAGAAGAGAGTACTCAGAGACAGAGAGAGTGCGAGACCCACGCCACGCGAGAAGACCCACGCCGGCGAGACCCACTCGAGAAGACCCACGCCGTGACGGTGATGCCGTGAAGCACGCGAGAAGACCCACGCGAGCCACGCCGGCGAGACCGCTCCACCCACTTGCTCGATCTGCTCCAGCCTTCACAGGTATTTACATTTTACTCTATCTCTTGCTTCAAATTTCAAAACCTAATAAAATGTTTGTGTTTGTGATCTGAGAATCTGAGATTCATAGAAAGTAGAAACTGTGCTTGTGCCTTGTGATTGTGGATTTGTGGGGTGTTTCATGTTTGTGTTTTTTCTAATTGTGAAATGTGAATTGAATCGGCTGCTGCATGTGGTGTTGTTGTTGTTGTTGTTGTTGTTTTTTTTTTTTTTTTTGTGGCTTTGTGACTGTCACTCTGTGTCTGTCTGTGTGTTTGTGACTCTCTCTTCTATTATATAGATAAGAGAGATAGAGAGAGAGTAGAGATTAGTTTTTTGAGTCAACAAAGAAAAAACTTTTTTCTTTATTGACTGGTAGTTGGGCATAATAGGGACAAGGACAAGTGGAGGTGGAGTTGGGTAACGGACAACAAGTGACAGAAAAAAATGAAAAAAAGAAGAAGTAAAGTTAAAGAAAAGTTTTTGTTAGTTGTGACGCTTTGATGTTATACATTAAAAAGGATATAACTTCGACATTTAGTTTGGATTCAATCGTGATTGATTTTGAAAATTTTAAAAGAGTGTCGAGTTCCCTTTTCATAGATGATTGTATAAAGAAACAATAGTGTTTCGTGTCTTTTGTTTTTGTTAGTAGATGATTGTATCTTAATATATTAAGAAACAATGATTTTTGAGTATTTGTCTTGGTTGATAGTTTATAAATACTATATGGATGCGTATTTGAAAATTTTTTTTTTTCGCTCAACTCCGGTCCCCCCTAACTTAAAATCTTGGGTTCGTCCCTGCTTGCAAAGGTCCACAATATCCTTCGCACTAGAATGGTATTGTAGTGCCAATGATGATATCACACTATCTCTTTCAAACGCTCCAACGCACACTACGGTTCTTTGCTTGAGGACTTTGTTGCGCAAGATCGTGGGCGGCCGGTTCAAAAAAATGTTGAAAGGCGAAAATTTTGAAGTGTACAATTTTATTTATAAATATTAATTAAACAATATTTATTAAATAAATAAAGAAAACTGGTTCTATCATATTAGAGAAAATTTATAAGCACAAAAAACTTGACAATAATTTTAATACTTGTTGATGTGATAAATTATTAGTGATAAGTAAAAAAATGATATTAGTGACAGATTTAGTGAGAACTACTATTTGTTTGCTATCTAAATTGGTGTAAAAAATATTTTCAAATTTTTTGTGTACATAAGAAAAGAATTATTAGCACAAAAGAGAAAATTTAGAAACTAAATAAATTAATAAAAAAAAAATGTAACCTAGTTTTTTTTTTTTTTTTTTTTTTGAGAAACAAAAGTGATAGAGTAAACGTGGGTAAATTGGGTTGATGTGATATATAATAGGTACAGAGATAAAACATGGTGGTTAAAAAAAAAAAAGACAAAAATGGGAAATACGTAAAGAGCTAAAGGTGTAATTTACTATCCTAAAATATGCCGAACCCCAACCCTAAAATAATTAGTACCAAAATAAGGTTACGACAAGGCATCTACATGTTCCTTGGGTCAAACCCAACTTGTCTTGCTAGGATTTGATCCTTGAGATTTTCAAAATAAAGACTTTCTTTTTCAGTCATGCCACTTGTATATATGGTCATTATTCTTCCCTCTTTCCTAATAGTTTCAAGACGAAGTCTTTCCCTTTCAATATCAGCTCTTTGTGCATCCACTCGAACCTTATCCGCTTTGATGCGAAGAGCCTCTTAGTCTTGATCATGTGATTCCTAAATATATTGCAATTTTTTCGCCAAATAATCCACAAAACCCTTATCACCATCTGTCCTGTTTCGCTTAGCCTTTTCGACTTTTCTACCAATTGGTCTTTCTAGCACCACTGTGTCATCATCATTACTATCAACTTGATCAGTTGAACTTAGAGTTTCAGGGAGCCCTTTTGATCTTTCCTTAGGCACACTCCACTTTGGTTGGTTCTTCAACACAACCCAACAATGTTCATAATGAAGCTGGTGAAGCTTTATATATAATTAGTGTCTTGAAACTATAAAGAAAAATAATATTTTGACACTATTGCAATATAATTTATACCTTATCCTCATCAGTCGCACCACTTTTATTTCTGGCTTCAACTTTAGCCATGAACCCAACAAACCTACTTGTCTCCTTATTAATATTTCCCTATCGACTAAATAGGGAGGAAACATAATGTGTGGTTTCATAAGTATTGTTCTCGCAAAAGTATTGCCAAATTTTCTCCCAAAAATTTTCACCCTTTTGTTCAGTACCATGCACGGCATCCATGCCAATGTTAAGCCACGCAAAGATGAGGAGAAGGTCCTCATCTACACTGAAGTTGCCACCATGTTTTATTGAATTAGAGGTGACAATTTCAACTTTCGGTGAAGACTAGGTGGGCATTGCAATATTTTGAGACCCACTTAAAAATAGTTCCACAAAATCGGAATCCCCTTGTAAGAAATTACCATATTGTTCAATGTCTTCTTGTATGACCATCCATTTTAAATAGGGAACTTAAAACAGTTAGTGTATGAAGTCAGTTGGTGTAAGAAGTCAATTCTTATTTGTATCTTTACAATCAGTATAAGCTAATCATAATATTTGGTGGCAGCTTCTCATGTATAGCAACATCCTACAATATATGTTGACAACTCCTAATCAAAACAATATATGTTGACAGCTCCTAATCAATATATTTCAACTATACTACAGTAGTTTTTTGTTATAGAAATACTAGCCCTGTACACAGCCAAATATTAATAGAATACAATAGCAAATATAACTTAAAATATACTCTGCATAATATATCTGCAAACACAGACCATACATAGCCAACATGTACAAATAGAAATCAAATAAACATCAAAGAATTGAACACAACAAAAACCACTGATAAAAGTTTTGCATACAGCATATTAATTTGTTGAAGAAAAAATCACTAAACAAGAACACCGATTATCTAATAAAATTGGGATTTTGGTAGAAAGGAATAAAACTGTTACAGATCTATTAACCTTTGCAAGGAGGAGTTGCTGAATGATTTTTGAGGAAAAAAAGAAGCTTATCAAAGAAAAGGTTTTACAGAGGGGTACAGAAACAAAGAGAAAAGAGAGAAGGGAGAGAAATAGATAGAGAGAGAAACTTACTGGTAATTGAAGTTGAACCTGAGCAAACATTCTGAAGATGCTAATCTCGTGCCAGAGAGCGTGAAGTTGAATCTCACCTCTGCAAACATCAACAACAATTCTTTGATCAAAACCCAAACACAAACACAAGCTGAATCCCTCTTTTTCTTGCAGAGAGAGAAAAGAAACACAAACATAAAAACTCTAATAAATTGATCAAAACCCACCTAGTATATTGCATTGATTTTGATTTTGATTTGATTTTTCACAATGTGTTAGGTCAGCACCAACACCGATGGAGCTGAATCCCCTAATGCCAACGTAGCTTCATTTTTGCAAAATCTTAACCCAAACCCAAAAACCCTTAAGAATCTCAGTTTGAAGAGAGATTGATAGAGTGAAGAGTCAAATGGGTAGAGCTATCTAGAGTGTTGGGTTTATGAGATGAGTAAATCGGCAAAGGGATTTGGAGATGGGTGAAGGTGAATCGGTTGAGCTACAGTGAAGCTTCAGCGATGGAGATGGGTGAGGGTGAATTGGTTGAGTTACAGTTTGATGAGAGATGTGAGAGAGGCTGTGTGAAGCTTTAGCGATGGAAAGGGTGAAAGGCTTGGTGCAGCTTTAAAGATGGAGAGAGAGATGAGAGACCATGTCATGTGAATGGAGAGAGAAACCCATAACACAAAACACGTCGGATTGCAACCCACCAAAAAAAATGAACCACTATGATGTGTGATGTTGATGTTGGGAGGAGGATGGTGTTTGGGTCTGAAGAGAGGAGAAAGTAGATAAGAAAGAGAGAAGGAATAGAGAGAAGAGAACAGAAATAATGAGAGAAGGGAGAGAGAAATTTCGGTGGGAAAGTAGAATAATGTATATATATATATATATATATATATATTTTAACAATACTGTTATAGTGCAATTCTAAAGGTAGAATTGCACTGTAGCAGTATTGCAAATTTTTTTGCAATACTTGGGTTTTACAATTCCAAATGTAGGGGGTTTTTTGGGTTTTTATGCTAAATTTTGCCTACATATGGCATATAGCATTCCCAATGTGAATGTTCGACCTAAATTGAACTCTAATTGGAGTTCTTTATAAAGAAAAAACTAAAGCTTTCATAGTCTCATTTAGCCAAGAATTAGAGAAAGCCAAAAAAAAAAAAAAAAAAAAATCATTTTCTCAGTAAAGGAGGAAATAATACAGTGATATAAATGCGGTAGAAATGAGTTAATGACAACAATAAAAAGAAAAGAAAATAATATTAATGCTTGATCAACAAAAGGAAGAAAGATTAGTCTATCGTGCTTGATTTCTCAACAAAGTCAAGTCTAGGAAGGGAACCACTTTTCATTGTGGACAATCTCATAGGGAAGTCCTACCACAGAAATTGCCCACTTTGAGAGAATGAGCCTAGATGGCTTATCCTTGAATTCCTTAATCCTCACTAGAGAGTAGGCTATTAGAGGGAGAGAAGGGAATAGCCTACTAGTTCATGCCTACCATCACACTCTTGCTCACTCTCTGTTTTTCCTTTTTGAATCATTTTTCCTTTCTAAGGGTCTGTTCGGTTGGAGGAGTGGAAAAGTGAGATGATAGAAAATTTTGAGAGGATGGAAAAGTGGGAGGATGGAAAATATTTAGTTTTCCCTCTTGTGTGTTCGGTTGGGGGAGTGGAAAAGTGGGAGGATGGAAAATTCTTATGTTTGGTTGGAGAGAAAAAGGAAATGATGGAAAATATAATTTATATAAATTGACTATTATACCCTTGTTACATAATATGTAAGAAATAAATTTATTTTTAATCATTAAATAATATAAAATTTATAACATCATATATATAAATTTATATTATTATAATGTAAAAATTAGATCAAGTAATGTTGAAAAAAAAAATCAACGTTAACAACAACAACTTGTTAACATTGAAAAAAAAAAAAAAAGACCAACGTTAACAACAACTACTTGTTAATGTTGAAAAAAAGAAAAAAAGAAAGCCCAACGTTGTTCAGTAAAAAGGAAAAAACACCAACGTTAACAACAACAACATTGTTGTTAACGTTGAAAAGAAAAAAAAAGAAAAAAAAAAAGAAAAAAACTTTCAGGTCAACGTTGAAAGAAAAAGAAAAAAAAAGAAAAAAAATGTTGAAAAAAATAGGTAGAAAGAGGGTATTTTTGTAAAAGTGCTACTATAGAACTTTTCTCTTCAGATTTTCCTTCCGATTTGGAAGGAAAAAAAAAGTGGGACCGGAGAGAAAACTTTCTCTCGAGTTTTCCATCCTCCCTATTTTCCTTCCCCAAACGAACAGTGAAAAACAGCATTTTCCACCCTATTTTCTATCCTCTATTTTCCATCCTCCCTGTTTTCCTTCCAAACGAACGCACCCTAAGTTTCCTATTTTCTCTCTTGTCTTTCACTCCTTTTCGTACTTGTTTTTCTCTTATTTAATCTCTCGTGTTTTCCTTCCCCCTTCTTTTGCTTTCCTCTGTTTTTCCACTGTGCATAGCTAAGACTCTTTTAATACTGCCTGCAGTGACGAGTTTTTACTGTTTTACCCCTTAACTGCTTTTGTCCTGGTATAGGTGTGCTTCCTAAACCACCCACTGGTTTGTCAGCTGCCCAACCATCATCACTTACCTGTGTTAACCGTGCAACATTCCATTCCCAGACAAAAGAGTTTTATTTTGTTTTCTTGCTTTTCGTGGCATTCCCTCTTACTAATCCCTATGGCATGCACCTAGTGATTCCAGCTTATCTTTCCCCTTTTTTGGGTGGTATGTCATCCCAATTAGACATTTCTCCCAAAAAAGCCTGAGTGGGAACCCCAGAATAGGCTTCCTCCTTCTCCCCACTGCCAGACCATACCCTCTCTAACCTCTGACCCGCGGCCCACCACTCCTATATTGGCTGGGTACAAGTGGGTGGTGCCTAAGTCTTGTGCATGCTTCACTTCCATATGTGTCCATGGCTTGTCTACTGTTCATGCATTTGCCATAACTTAGGGGCTTGTCTGGTCTTTGCTGCATGTTTTGCTACTCATTCTTGACCTCTTGTGGCGTGGATGAGTCATTGGGTTTTCATTCTTTATATCTTGCTTCCCCCTAGGCTGGGTCTTGCTTAGGCATGAGCTTTTCCTTCTTTAATCCAACCCTTACTCTCTTTGTGGATCGGTTGACATCTTTGCCATGTCGTCTCGTTGTTTCTGCCATGTTATCATTTGACTTATGCTTGCTGGGCCTCTTTTGGGCTTGCTTTACACTTTCTTTCTGCCCAGTTCCAGCAGCCCAGTAATATCGTTGGGCTTGAACTCACGCTATTTTGGACTTTCTTGGCCCATTTTATTCCTTTGGGCATCACTAGCCTATTCCAATCATTCATTCCCATGGGCTTTTGCTATGTCTTTTGGGCTTTCTCGGCCCAAATTGCCATATCCTTTACTTTCGGGGTTTATAGGCTTTTCCACCAACCCTATTTACTTAGTTCCTTTCTTTGGGCTCCTTCGGTCCATTTTTGCTTGCTTTCCATTTCTCATAATGCCCATGGGTTAGTACTTCTTTCTTCGGGCTCCTTTGGGCTCACTTGCTTTCCTTGAAGCCCTTTTACTATTTTATAGGCACATGGATCATTATTCCTACCATTCGGGCTTAATAGTTTTTTTCTCAATTTGCTAATTCTTCTTCTTTATTCCTTCCCATATTGTTAGGCTTCTTCCTATTATTGGGCCTCCTTGCCAAAGTGGGCATCAACAAAGATCAAAGTAAGGTTGACTACACCAAATCACCGATTAATGAATGGCTACTACAAAGAAAGCTTGATAAAAAGATTCAAAATGGCGAGTAGTAAGGTGGCAGTGAGCAAAAAAAAAAAAAAAAAAAAAAAAAAAAAAATTTGGGATCTAATTTTTTCAATACTGAAGTTAAAAACTCTTGTCCCTCTCTAATTCTCTCGGCCTAAACCACTGCCTCTCTTTCTCTCTCTCTTCAATATGCATGAGGTGGAGCTTCCTCTCTCTTCCTCCCATGGAGTTTGATCTTATAAAGCTACATCTAATGTTTTAGTTTCTTGATTTGGGAACTCGATGATGGTGGATAGGTTGATCAGTGGATGTGAAACTGAAAAACTCGGATTAGAGAGAGAAAGGGGCTGAGGTAGGTGATTTGCTGGGTAAGGTTGAGATTGGCAGTGGTTGGTGGTGTTGAAACGGAAGCATGAGATTCGTGGTGATAGATGGGTTGAATGATTTGATGGGTTTGATTTGGTTTTGATGGGTTGATAGGTTTTTATTTTTTTTCATATGGGTTTAATTGTTTAATCTCTGATTGGTGGCTTTTGTTTTGATTTTGGTTTCACTATTTTGATCGGTTTGCTGGGATTCAAGAACATGAACAGTCTTCTTCTGGGAAGAACATATTGTCACTGTGTTCTTGAGTTCTTGTGTGATCTGGGTTTATGTTCTTGTGTATTCTTGTTCAAATCTGGATCTATGTATTTTTATGTTTTTAATTTAATTTTTATGTTTTTTTAATTTTGATAAAATTGATAAATTAATTTTTTTAAATTAGTTGTTGATGTGGTATTTTTAAATATTATTTTATTAGCCACGTCAGCATATAACATGCTACATGTGCACTCCGTTTGCCACATATGAATTTTCCGTTAGTAGGTTGACGACAGGAACCAAAATAAACATGATTTTTCATTTTCAAGGACTCAGGTAGGTGTGAATAAAGTTTAGGGACAAAAACGAGAATCAGCTCAAAATATAGGGACTAAAAGTGCATTTTCGCCAATATTTTGAGTGTAAATTTATTTATTAGTGGGAGATTAATGAGTTCTACATGCTACAACTAAGAATAATGATCACATATAATATGATTTTTTTTCTTGGTTTGCTTTGAAAACAAATTATTTTTTTACTTATTGGTGAATATTTTGAAACTTAATTAATACTCCCATTGGTACTTGGACATCTTTATTGGAAAAAATTTGGAAGCCTTAGGCGGTATTTACTTGTCTCCTGCATTGAGCTGGCATTGCCTATAACAGGGACGAAGGTATCATTGGACTTGGCGGGGGGGGGGGAAGGGCAATGGCCCTCAAATTAAAAAAAAAAATTATATATATGTATACTAATTTTAGCAATTTTGTTCTATAAAATTATATTTTGTTTCCCTTAAATAATATCATTGATTCTTTTAAGCATAATGTTATACTCACAGACTTTTTTACAATATTTTTATAAACTTTTTTGTAGTAAATTCTTATTGGTTTGCATAATAGACCCACCGCTCACATTATTTTTTTACGTATTAGTAACCACTTATCATATTAGTAATTTATAAAAAAGCTTGTAAAACTAAAAAATAGTTGTCCACTGTTTATAACTCCAATCTACAACTACAAAGGTTAGATATTTTTGTAGTTGTGCTCTAGTTATGTAATATATTATAAACTTGGTTTAAAATTTTAGTATTACTAGTTTCGTATGTGTTCTAATAAGTATTACTGTTTACTCAAAAAAATAAAAAAAGGGATGTTTATCCCAAAGTGGTTGTGTGTGTTTAGTGTGCGTTGTTTATAACCCCAATCTTCAACTACAAAAGTCAAGCCATTTTGTAGTTGTACTCTGGGTATGTAATATAATATAAACCCGGTTTAAATATTAGTATTAATATTTTTATGTGTGTTCTAATAAGTATTACTGTTTACTCAATAAAAAAAAAAAAAAGCTCAACGACAAAAATTACCAATAGTAAAACTAAAAAAAATTAAGCTCAACTAATCAATTTTATCCAAAATAAATAACCTTGCCCTTTAAAAATTTCTAAACAAAAATAATTTTGTTCCTACCGGCCCACAAAAAAAAAAAAAAAAAAAAATCTCAACAGCTAAGTCCAAGTAGTGGCAAAGTCAGAAGTTGAAACTGCCGCACACTGCCAACAATAAAGCCGCCCCTAACTCAAAGTTCTGACTCCATCCCTGGCCTATAACATAGCAACAAATTGAATAAATAACTAAATAAAAAACAAGTGAATGAGTGGTGATAGCCAGACTCAAATTGAACTCTAAATGGAGTTTTTTATGAAGAAAAAAGGGTTTTACTAAAGCACTCATGGCCTTATTCAGCCGATAATCAGAGAAAGCCAATGAAGCACTTTAAGATTATAAGAAGATTACAAGAAGAACCAAAAAAAAAAAAAAAAAAAAAAGGAAAAGAAAAAAGAAAGAAAGAAAAAGAGAGTGAATCGAAAGCTAGAATCTAACTTGTAGATCAAAGCAAGGTTGGCTCACACAGTCCACCTGCACCAAATCACTGGTTGATGAGTAGCTACTACAAAAAAAGCTGGATAAATAGAATCAATATGGTGAGCAACAAGGTGAAAATGACCCAAAATAATTGGAATTTAATATTTCTTCAAGAATTATGATGGAGAGAGATAAAGAGATTTATTTTTCTGCCTTTTGTTAGTGTGTGTATATATATATATATATATATATTTTCTCTTGGTAGATTTGTAGTGATGAACGTTAATTTTGTGTTTTGGGATACACTGGGAGCCTAGGGGTCCATTTGGTAATGTTGTTCTAATAAGAGCACTCACAGCAGTGGTGCTAAATAGTCATATTGCTAAAATTATAGATGTTTAGCACAAAAAAATGGCTGCAGCAGTGGAGCTAAAATCTAAAATTTTAGCTCCACATGAACAGTGCACATCTATAAGATGTTTAGCACAAAAAAATGGCTGCAGCAGTGGAGCTAAAATCTAAAATTTTAGCTCCACATGAACAGTGCACATCTATAAATAGATGTGCACTGTTCATCACATCTAAAAATAAAAAAATCATTTTATTACTTCCTCTCTCCTACTTTAATTAAAATATATTTCTTTCTTCTTTTTCTCTCTCTCTCTCTCTCTCTCTCCGGCTCTGTGCTTCTTCCTTCTTCCTTCAAAATTTTTTTTTCTCTCCATCACCCACTCTCTGCTTCGCCGGTCTCTCTCTCTCTCCGGCTTCTCTGCTTCTTCCTTCTTCCTTCACATTTTTTTTTCTCTCCTTCACCCACTCTCTGCTTCGCCGGTCTCTCTCTCTCTCCGGCTTCTCTGCTTCTTCCTTCTTCCTTCACATTTTTTTTTCTCTCCTTCACCCACTCTCTGCTTCGTCGGTCTCCTTCACCCACGTCGCCGCTGAGTCGCCATCCCACGCCATCGTCGCCGATCTGGGTCGCGGTTCGCGGTTCACCGTCCTACGCCAGCCCACGTCGCCGCTGAGTCGCCGTCCCACGCCATCGTCGCCGATCTGGGTTCGCGGTTCGCTGTCCGCCGTCGTCCCACTCGCCGTCCTCCATCGCCGTCCCACCTCGCCGTCCTCCATCTCTCCCTCATTGCCGATCTCATGGGTTTCTTTGGGTTTGGTTTTTTTTTTTTTTTTTTTTTTTTTTTTTTTTTTTTTTTCTGCTGTGAACTGGTGATGGTTGTGCTGTGGACCTGTGGTGGTGGTGATAGTGGTGCTGGAGTTTGCTGTGGTGGTGGTGATGGCTGTGCTGTGGTGGTGGTGATGGCGGTGCTGTGTAAAAATTTTTATTATTATTGTAATGAGTTTTTTGTATTATTTTAATCAAATAGCTAAAATTATAGATGTACTGCTGCGGAGTGTGAAGAGGTAATAGCTAAAATTATAGATAAAGTAACTTTTATATGTGAAAAATATAAAAGAGCTGCTGTGAATGCTCTAATGCTATTTGTATTTTTTAGAAATACGTGTAGGTAAAAAAGTGTGTGAAAATACGTATAATGTTATTTAAAAACTGAAAACATGTGTTTAAACACATGTACCGTTGGTGTAATGTTGTTTCTCTCTTCACGTTTTGTTAAAAAAAAAAAAAGTTTTTGTGTTTTGGATATAGTGTGGTTGACAATGCATATTATTGGCAAGGCCTTAATTTTTTTTTTTTTACCAAATGAACTAGAAATTTAGAAATCATTAAAAATTTTAAGAAAAATAAATATTAGTTAACAGTCTGATCTTTCACTGAATAGGACCCCAGAAGACATCACAATACTACACAACACATTGCCCATAGCAAAGCCCGATATTGCACCACACTGAACGAGCACCCAAGAAGATAAAAATCTCACAACAATTAGGGGTCATTCAAAAAGAAGGAATGAGACCCACTCCTCCACTTCATGCAAAGGCCCGTAGTTGAGACTGCTCATTGCAATTTTAACGTTGCTCTCCCTTTCTATTTTTTCTTCTTTATCTTCTTCTTTTTATAGTCATTAATGCAGAAGCACCTGTTTATTTTCGAACCTCAATTCATCAACCTAAATTTCAAGGGTGTGTTTTGCATTCTTCCTTCTTCTTCTTCTTCTTCTTCTTCTTTTATTTATTTATTTATTTTTTAATAAATTTTTATCCATTTAAGTTTCTCTTTTTATTCTCTTGTAATTTTGAGTTCCTTTTCAAATTTCATCACGAGGTTTGACAATATCAGAAATTTGGCCCTTGTTATAATGTAATTTGACAATAACATGTGTTTCAATTCTATAATGAATTTGTGCGTAAAAAATGGAATAATTTTTTTTTTCCTCAGATAGATTTGATAAACTTTGATTTTCATTTCATGAGACATGACCTAGGGGCGACTCCAGGATTTTTTTTTCTAAAAGGGTCAATAGTGTTGTAATTTTTGTGTGCTAAAAGTTGTGTAATTTTTTGCTAATGAAGAAGAAAAGTGCAAAAAAAAAAAAAAAAAAAAAATCATTTGCCCAGCCAACGGCAAAGTAAGCCAAAGTACAAAGAGAAGATTTATTTATTTATTTTTAAAAATGATGCAGTAGTTTTAAGAGTATAGCTAGCTACTGACACAATACTTTTAGAGCAAAATTTAAGTGGCAAGTTGTTAAAGTTATGTAAAAAAGTGATGTCATTTGTGGGTTTAGATAAAACCAATTAAAACTTGCCACTTAACTTTTATTGTAAAATTATTGTGAAAATAGCACTAAAATGATAATATTCAAGCTTATTTCAATTGGGATTAAACAAAATTTAGGATTAGAGTGTTCAAAATTTTACTTTAGGCGTAAAAAAAAAAAAATTTATATATAATTTTTGGTTTTTGGCTAGGTCAGGGAGTTCATTTGAACCAAGGAAGTCAATACCGTATCGGAGGCTATACCGGTTTGGCCAACGGTACGATATATTTCGGGTATCGGTCAATACCGGTGTACCATTTCGAAATTACTGCTAATATATATATAATTTTAAAATAATAAATTTATGTCACTCATCGAATCAATAACAACAACAATATATACTTTAGAGAAACCAACAAGTTCATCAAAAAAAAAAAAAAAAAAAAAAAGAGAAAAAAAAGAAAAAAGAAACCAACAACGTAAATATTTTAGTGTGTACTATTGTAGTTATATAATATATATATATATATATATATATATATATATATATATATCCCTACATGACTGTGGGTGGGTGAGTGAGTATTGGAGCAAGTCCCATCAATTTACTTAACATTAATAATAATAGTATAATAATAAAATATCAGAGACAAAATCCCATCATATTTCAAATTAGTGTCAGATTTCACATTGGCTCGAGGTCTTGAACAGATAAAAAGAAGGTGGAGAGGGAAGGGTAAAAGCAAAAAGTAAGAATAATAAAAGAGAGAAGAAGTCCACAGTGAACCGATCGTTGAGAACTGAGAAGAAGAAGAAGCTGAGTGATCAACAACGGCAACAAATGGCGTGCCGGTGCTGCTTCTTGCTTTAATTGCTTCTTCTTCATCTTTTTCTTCTTCTTGTCAGCCTTCTCCTAGCCCAAAATTTATAAAGCAACTCTCTCTTTTCTTAAAAGTTTACAAATAAATCAAAGATTTTTGCTTCCGTCCGAAATGCACTTATCGGCCGGAATTTGGTATTTATGCCGGTAAGGCTGAAATAGCTCCGATATGGCCGGTATTAAATTTGGTATGAAATGAGAGTGTACCTGTATCGGTGAAGGTGCCGGAGTGGAAAATTTCGGCTGTACCGGCCGGTACGGTACGAAACTGACTTCCTTGATTTGAACCCCCTGGGTTGGTTATAGAGCTGCCTCTGGATACATTGGTTGGTTTTTTTATGTAGACAGGGTTTGTGTGCTAAAAGTTGTGTAATTTTTTGCTAATGAAGAAGAAAAGTGCAAAAAAAAAAAAAAATCATTTGCCCATCCAACGGCAAAGTAAGCCAGAGTACCGAGAGAAGATTTATTTATTTATTTTTAAAAATGAAGTTGTAGTTTTAAGAGTATAGCTAGCTATTGACACAAAACTTTCAGAGCAAAATTTAAGTGGCAAGTTGTTAAAAATATGTAAAAAAGTGATGTCATTTGTGGATTTAGATAAAAACCAATTAAAACTTGTCACTTAACTTTTATTGTAAAATTATTGTGAAAATAACACTAAAATGATAATATTCAAGCTTATTTCAATTGAGATTAAACAATATTTAGAGTTAGAGTGTTCAAAATTTTATTTTAGGTGTCAAAACAAAAAATAAAAAATAAAATATTTTATATAATTTTTGGTTTTTGGCTAGGTCAGGGAGTTCATTTGAACCCCCTGGGTTGGTTGTAGAGTTGCCTTTGGTTACATTGGTTGGTTTTTTTATGTAGACATGGTTTGGACCCTAGATGTCTTACTCAATAATAAGAGTCTCTAACAATCAGGCTAACCAACTGAATTAAAACTTTAATACCACAAATAAAAAGGAGCAAAAGGTGACAAACTACTCCAAGTGATGGCAAGTGGATGAGACCCTTAATTTTTAAAAAGTTAGGTGTGATGGGCTAGCAGCAGCGGTGAAGAGGTGAGAGACGAGAGAGTATTTGGCCGGTCGGACCAGGTTACCCGTGAATCGGTCACAAAACCAGTTTTTTATATGTGAAAACCAGGCATTTATATATTTTCAGTGAACCTCTTGAACCGGGGTTCAACCCGAAAAATCGGTCGAACCGGGGGCAGTTCAAACGGTCAAAGTGTTGACTTTTATTTTTTAAAATAGAGAAAAGGGAGCTCTGGAGTTTAGAACTTGAGACCTATGCCTTATTTAAGACTCATGTCCAACATCAGGACCAATGCACCACACATGTTGTTTGTGAACAACTATGAAGTGTATTATATTTATTATAGATTTATGTCAGTTTTAATTTTTCAACTTATTCTATCACCTCTCTCTCAATTTATTAAATATTACTAAATTTATTCCCTTTGATTAATTCAATTTTGATTAAAGAATAATGCATTTGCATGTGAATTTACTAAAATAATCAAAAGTAATTTTTTTTATTTAATCAAAATAATTTAGACTTGTAGGATTATTATGAAATATTTTTTTAATGCTTATTTATGTTGTACTATTTTATATTAACCTTATAATATCAATAAATTTTATTTTAAATTCTGTTTCAATTATTTTTAGTCAATTTTGCTACTATTTATATATTTAGAATACTTTTATTTGTATTATAATTAATTATGACATCATCACAGTTCGACCCCGGTTCAACCTCGGTGTTGGACCTCAAAAACTTTCAACCTATCATCGTCACAGTTTGATGATAGCATAGAATTGTCAGGGAGCTAGAAGTGTAGCTTTTCAGAACCACGCACACAAGCTGTATCGTAGGCATCGACCTCGAATCCTAATCCTAGTTGAGCCTTACATTGCTAAGGAGCGGGTGCAGGCAGTTATTGACAACCTTCCGTACTCCTACTCTCGGAGAGTTGATCTAGTGGTTTCTCGGGAGGCATATGGATGTTGTGGAATGAGGGTAACAATTTCAGAGTACAGATTCTCACCACAAGTGACTATAGTATCCACGTGTTGGTTAAGGTACCAAATCAATCCCATCATTTTCTTCTCACTGCCATTTATACTTCACCTAATTTTAGTAAACGGAAAATTCTATGGAACTATTCAAAAAATATTTCTTCCTCGGTTGATTTACCTTGGATCCTGTTAGGAGATTTTGATGACATGCTTGAGGAAAATGATAAAATAGGGGGATTGCCTTTAAATAGTAATAGGATAGCAGCCTTCAGGGAGTGTGTTGACCAGTGTGGCCTTCTAGATTTAGTTTTTTTTGGACTTAGGTTTACATGGACTAATAAAACCCGTTATGGCATTGGAATATAAAAGAGCGTTTGGATAGGGGTCTAGGCAATGCAAAATGGAAAATTTGTTTCCTGAAAACAGAAATACATCGTCTTCCCCAAATCAAATCAGATCACTATGGATTGGTGAACAATGAACCCATAGTCGGTAAAGTGCAAAAGCCTTTTATGTTCGAACATTTGTGGCTCACTGATCCCTCCTTCCCAAGCCTTGTCAAAAAAAGTTAGGTGTCCACTGAAGCTATCCGAGAGTGGGAGTGCAAAAAGTTGTCAATAACTGCTTGCGCCCGCTCCTCAGTAATGCGAGGTTGAATTATGATCAGGATTCGGGGTCGATGCCTACGATACAGCTCGTGTGTGTGGTTCCCAAAAACTACACTTCTAGCTCCTTGACAATTCCATGCTATCATCTTCATGGAGGAAGAGTTGGGGTTAAGGTAATCATTGGAGACTACCAGGGTCCTCAGAGTCCTCACTGTTGATCGAATATTGCATTCATGCCTCGCTATTGTTGTCTTTTTCCTGTACATTGACTCTAGCTCTCCTAGTCTAGCCCAACGCGTGATGGACACAGTGTATGGTAGGCTTGGGTTGGATAACATTATAATATACAACTTTGATTCCTCCTCGCTCAGCGCAATGTTTATTTCGCTTAAGTCGAGAAAGCGAAAAATGGCTGCGGGCAGACGTTCCGGAGACTTTACACTGGCTGAGCTCTCCTGGACATTCCTTTGTCTGACTGGTGGTGCTACATGAGACGCCACTGGGGCTTGGTGTGGGTGCACTGAGTGTCGCACCCTTACATGGCCCTTGCTCAACCTCCGAGGATTGTTTTGTGGAGGTGGTTCGAGGTGAAGTGGCAGACTAGGTGACTGGGTGATCGGATTTCAAGCAATCGCTGCCCCGTGAGTGCACTGGTATGCGCACATAGCTCACGTTCTCGTCGTTGGTGTTCTCTAAGGATAACAAATTGTTGGGTTTTGTGGAGACTAGTTTATATTTGATCCGGTTGACGACCCGACCCGACCCGAATAATGTTGCGTGGTTTTTAATGGGAGATTTTCTGAGACTTAGTGAAATCCCTGCAACTCCGTGGACGTAGGCAAATTGCCGAACCACGTAAATATTGTCTTGTGCGTGTGATTGTTTTCTTTGGTGTGTGTTTTCTCTATTTTTGTTTCTCACAGGTTGGGAATTTCGGGTTAAATTCCCTACACAGACCCCATAGTTGCTCAAGGTTCGCCATCTCCAAGTGTTGGTTGTGGGGAAGTGAGGTTTGCATGTTTATGGGGTTGTTGGGGGTGACTCGAACTGCCTAGGTGGGAATGAGTGAAGCGAAGATCCGGGTCCGTGGTATGGAGGTCAAGGACTGTTGGTCTGAGGAGGGGGCCATTGGAGATGACGTGGGTGCTCTGTTTTGGCTTGGGTAAAATGGAGGGGGTTATATCCCTCAGGTTAGCCTTCGGTGGGGGTGCTCGTGGCCTCACCTCCTGGATTTGGTGACAGCCAAGTAATTTATAGGTGGCTTCAATAAATCCGTTTTTTAACCATTTGGTGCCACCTCAGATGGATTACTCTCTTGCATTGTCACCGATTCAGGGTCCTCATGAGGCAAAACGTGGAAGTCATTTATTTGAATTGGGGAAAATGACCGTGGTCCACTTGCATTCATTTTTTGTGTGTATGTGTGTGTGGATGTTGGTATATGTGTGACATGTTTTATTAGAAGTAAGAAAGCAGTTAGCGTAAGCATGTAAGGAATAATCTGGCTTTTTTGTTGGAGAAAGTATACCATGTTTCAGTAATACCAACTCAATATTTGTTTTGGTATTTTCCACTCAATAAATGAGTGACATCTGTTTCAAAAAATCACATCATACTACTCTAATAAATGATAATGATTATCGGCAAGATAAATTAATCATTTATTAGAGTAGTCTGATGTGGTTTTTTGAAACAGGTATAACTTATTTATTAAGTAAGAAATACCAAAACCAGCGGAGTTAATACCGTACCATACTGGCTGGTACAGCTGGAATTTTTCGTTCCGGCACCTTGGTCGGTACAGAATCACAGCTATTTCGTACCGATTTTTGTACCGAAGCTTATCGGGTTGTACAGGCAAAACCGGGAAAAAAATCGAATACCGGCCGGAAAAAGAATACCAGACGATAAAAGAAAAAAAAGAAAAAAGTGATTAACGGTAATAAAAAATACTATGTAACCCAGCCATTGTTAGCACTGTTCCGACAGTGACCAGCCATTTTTTCTTCTTCTTCTTTACGCCCATCCCTCCATCCGTCTGCGTCTCTTTGTTTTTAAGTTTTTATTTCTGAAGAGTGAAGACTAGTTGTTTGTTTTGTTGGACTTTTAATAGTAAAAAACTAAAAGTAAAAGAGGTTTGCTTTTTGTTTGTAGCTTGTGGCAGTGTGCCCATTGACACACTCACGTGACTTGATATGAAATTTTGAGATTTCAAATTTGATATTTTTTTTAATACAAAGAAGTTTCAACGACATTTTAACTTCTAACGAGTGAAAAAAGTTTTTGTACTATTAAACTTTATTGACTATGATATTATTATTATTATTATTATTATTAAAAAAGGTATATATATATTAAATATATAAAATAGTGATAAATTTGAAATGGTACGTTGGTATTAATCGGTACTCAAAATATATCATACCAGTAGTCAAACTGGTACAACTTCCGTTACGGTATTAACTTCCATAATTAAAACAGATACTGCGTTAGTATTATCAAACATAATATACTTTTTTTTTTTGTTGGGTTTGCATACTAAGTTGGGTGAGATGTCAATTTGCGGAGCACGATTCATTGAATAACCCACATGGCCTATGTCGGCCTATGCCACATCCCACCAAAAGAAATAAAGAAAAAGGCTCCAAGTAGATTATCAAAGATACTGGTTCGGCCATATCCATCTCCATGTCATTTGGAAATATCTAGCTAGAACCACGTGAGGATAATGTTTTTGGTGCATTTGTTTCCAAGATGTCCCATCGTTTCCTCATGGCTCATTAGTCAAATCTAATACAAAAATATAATAGAGTAAAAAAAAAAAAAAAAAACAAACTTAGATTCAAACCATTTTTGTGCTTGCATTTAAAACCAACCAAATGGCTCTGTTTTTTTTTTTTTTTTTTTTTTTTCTGTAGTTGAAAAGAAAAAAGCAAGAACAAAAAACAATATGTAGCGAATTTGGGTGAGGAATAAAACATGGATTATGGCCATTATAAAAGGAAATTGGGAGAGATGTGAACCAAAAATTAAACTTCACATTTATAAACAGCTATAAATTGGGAAATTATGAAAATAATGGTACTTGGTGGTGGACCTGAAATGGATGTCTATATCGATTAAGTTAATTAGAAAACAAATGGTGTGGGTTCTATCCAAAAATTAAAATGACAAAGGCATGCGTGGGCCATGGTGGAGCTCCCAAACAAATTTACTTAAAAAGTCATAGAAAGAACTTAGGTTTATTGGACACTATGTCATGTCTTTGTCCACATTCTTTCATTTTGTAAGTTTAATCTTTAATGTGATCTGTCTTAATTAGGATGAATTTGCGTTTCGCTGATGATATAGGGTCCATAAGCCTTTTTTTTTTTTTGATAGGTGTTCATAAGCTTAGCATAACTGCTAAAATACCACTTAAGTTTTGTTTTATTTTTCTAAGCATGTCATGCACCACTAAATATCAAAGTTCAAGACTAAACGAGTATTGTACAAGAATTAGCAACAGATAATTCCCTACCTCTTTTGACCTTAAAAATTTATAAATTCAAACATTCATAACAAAATAAAAGGATAAAGAAAGCTTTTTTTTTTATTTTTCTTGTAAGGGTAGAAAAGGGAGTTCATTATATTTTATATATTAACACAAACTCGAGTACAACAAATAGCAACACATGATTAACGAGGACGGCTCGATATAGAGAATCAAATCTTCCACTTGGGTTGCTCTTCATCTTCATTGACTGTTCCCCGATAAGATGTAGGAATTATTTATTGATTCTTACGGAAAGAGTTCTCTCTCCTCTCAAATCAGTGTAGGCCTGATACGATATTGGGCTCAGTCCCTTCAATAAAAGCCCAAAATTCCACCACTACACTTGTAATGATTCCCACCGATTTGAAGAACCTACCAAACTATGCGCACACCCATACATACATACATACATACATACATAGATATAACATGAAATGCTGAGTCCATAATATTTTCACAAGTTTTAAGTAACCAAAATATTACAGCACAACATTTTCACATATTACTGATTTTTACATGTTATCTAAAATTTATTGTGAAAATATTACAGCACAACATTTCTTTTTACAAATATACGACTCCCTCTCTGGAAAAAAAAAGAAAAAAAAGAAGAAAAGAAGCAGAAGCAGCTTATTATTTCCCCGGAGAGGGGGTAGTGGGTGAACAGGGTTTGAAAATGTCAGCCAGAATGGTGTTCTTGATCTGGCTTCGTGACTTCGGAAGGTTTGCCAAGGGAGGGGGCGGCCTTGGCTGACTTGGCTTGCTTTGTTCACTCATTTTCACTCTCTTTTTTTTTCCTATGCTCTTCAAGTGTAGTGGCCTTTGAGTGAGTGAGGGAGTGAGTTAATTAAGAATGATTATTTATAGAGGTTCAAAAGGTGATTGAATAATTGGAATTTTTGTACAAATGGCTAAATGCATTGGATTGACGAACTCACAACGTAAGAATGAGTACGTAAGGGGTGACGTCGTGCTTGTTACAGAAGTAAATAGAAACTTCTATACATATACAAAATTATTTAATTCCCTATTGGATGTGAATTTTCTTCTCATCGAAGATATTTATTAATATACTTAAAGTTATCCATTCATGCATGTGTTTGAAAATGGAGGTCCGAAGAAGGGCGGTAGTTGTGGAACTTTTATGTTATGTTTTGGGGAACCATAGAGAGTTTTTTTCAATGGATAACATTTTTTACAACGAAAAAGAAAAATAGAGAGTAATCTTCTAACTATACAACTGCATCTTCAATCTTTTTTAGCAAGCAGCACATCTCTTCACGCCATCACCATGGGATCCTATCACACTTTGTTGTCAATTCAGCACTAGCACTATTCCTTTCAAATACTCCAAGGCCCACAAGATTGCTTTGCTTTGAGGACTTTGTTGCAAAGATAATTCAACTAATGACTAAATATTCATTGAATGATACCGTATTGTACTTTTTTTTTTCTTCTTTTTTATTTATTATTTGATAGTTGGGTGGGAGGATTTGAATTTTGAATATCTTTGTTAAAAATATCAAAGGTGTTTATTTATTGAACCACAAAACTCTTAGCATTATGTATTAGATGTCTTTAAAAAAAAAAATCAGAAGTATTTTTAACCTTCACAATTTCCACGAAAAAGTTAAGTAAATTTTTTAAAGAATTTTAAGATAGAAACTTCAAAACCACAACTTTTCAAGATTGGCCTAAATGCTCTTTTCAAAATTTTCCAATTGAGTTGCAATTTTGACCAAATTAAGCTCTTTTGCAACTTGGAAGGTCTTTAATGGCTTGTTTGGAAGTTTAAAGAGGGAGGAGAGTAGAAGAGAGTAGAGGGAAGGAGAGTAGTGGAGAGGAGAGTTGAGGAGAATGGTTTCCCTCTGCATTATTTGGATGTTTTTAAAATTAGTAAGGGGGAAGGGGGTAATTAGCCCTTTAGAAAGGGTAATTTTGTTAATTTAGAAAGGGTAAATTAGGGAATTCATTTGGCCAATAATTTATCCACTCTACTTTCCCTTCAAATCTCCCCAATTTGGAGGAATTAAAAATGAGGGGTTAGAGGTAGTTGAAACCCTTTCAAACATCTCTAAACGCCTCCCCCTCCTTCCTTAAAAAACTTCTAAACAAAGTAATTGAATTACTCTCCCTTTCTCTACTCTACTCTCCTTCCTTTTTTTAACTCCCAAACAGGCCATAAGAATTCAAAAAGTCTAGAAACATATATTGAAATTTTCACATATTTTTCCTTTGCTTGGCAGGTCAAAGTAAAGTGAATTGTGAAACAACTGGTTGCCACCTTCTAATATGCATGAGTGGTTTCATTGTCAATGACTTAATGCTCTACGCGTAGCCTTTGGTTGGAAGTGAAAATCAAAGTTCCAATCTCTAGCATCACGTAGTGTAGAAAAGAAATACAACCTGTTGAACCAAAAGCCACTTGAATGAATCAGTTTAAGAGAAAGCTAGTCTAGTATAAGGAGCTTGGCTTGGGAAGAAAAATGGAGGCAAGGGAGGTGAAAGTTTTCCTTTTTCTTGAAGGTAATTTAGGATATTCAAAGAAGAGTCCAAGAACACGTGTCGATTTGCAATTGACTTTTTGATACTTTTTGTAATTTATTCAATGACATTTGAAATATTTTCATTGATTTCTGAATAATGACAATGGAATTCACGTGGTATACTTTTGGATTGACTATCTTGAAACGTACTTATATGGATTTAGTGGTATGGCATGGAGAAATGTGATTGAGTAAAAATTTTACTCTCTATCATTTTTTATTTTGCTGCTCTTCACTGTAATTTGTAGTATTTTTTAATTTTTTTTTTATAATGATGACTATATTTTCAGATATTTTAGAACTGATACATTACTCTTTGAACTTTTGTTTTTCTTTTACAGGAAAAAAAATTTAACTAAAAGATAAAGATTATTTTGAGGTGTTTATTAAAGTAGACATGAAACATCTAAATCCCAATAAAATATAGAGAGAAGATAAACACGCGAATAAGCTTGGTCTAACCTTTCCCGTCAAAGTAAAAGCACAAAAGTGGGACAATAGGCCAATTGGACCATGGCATTCTCTTTTTGTTTTTGGATTAAATCTATGCTTTTTTCCAGTAGCCCATCATTGCTAGTCAGAGTGAAAAAACTTGTTCTCAACGTGGGAAATCCAGTCTCTAGGGGAATAATAGCCTCGGCTCCAAAAGTCATTGAGAAAGGGGTCTCCCTAGTGGACGTACGAGGTGTAGTCCAGTATGGTCAAAGGACATGTGACAACTCTTCCACCCATCTTCCCTTCATATCATCTAGCCTTTTCTTTAGCCCATTCACTATGACCTTATTGACAGCCTCGACCTGTCCATTCTCCTGTGGATAAGTCGGAGGGAAATATCTATTTGTATTCCCCAAGTCACAGCAGTATCTCCTAAAAACTTTACTATCAAACTGAAGTCCACTGTCCAAGATGAGCGTATAAGGGATTCCAAATCGAGTGACAATATTTTTCCAAACGAATTTTTTGGCATCCATGTCCTTGATGTTTGCTAATGGTTTAGCTTGAACCCATTTGGTGAAGTAGTCAGTACCGACTAGTAGGTACCTCTTGTTCCCTATTGCTTTAGGGAAAGGACCTATGATGTCCAATCCCTATTAAGTAAAAGGCCAAGGCCTGGACAGTGGGTTAAGGACACCTCCGAGTTGATGAATGTTTGGTGCAAATCTTTGGCATTGGTCACACTTCTTCACATATTCTTGTGCATCCTTTTGCATACTTAGCCACCAATAACCTTGTGTGAGGGCCCTGTGAGACAAAGATCTACCACCTGTATGGCTTCCACAAATCCCTTCATGTAATTCTTCCAGGAGCAGCTCAACTGCTTTAAGGTGTGTGCATAGCAGATAAGGGCCAGAAAAGGATCTTTTGTACAGCTTTCGATCCTCAGATAGCCAAAAACGAGGAGCTTTCCTATATACCTTGTCGGCTTCAAACTTACTTTCGGGCAAGACATCTTCCTTAAGGAACAGCATAATGGAATCCATCCAGCTAGGACCCACCCTGGTTTGATGAATATTGAACACCCCATTTTTTGCCTCAGTGGGTTTACACAAGTCTTCAACAAGGATAATCCATGGTAGGTTTTGAGCCAAGGAGATCGTAAGAGAAGCTAGAGAGTCTACATGGGTGTTCCCGCTTCGTGGGATGTGTAGAACACTGAAAGATTCAAACCTTGATTGTAAGTGTCGACCTGGCTTAAGTATCCCTGCATTCTCACGTCCCTAGCCTTCAATTCTCCCTGAGCTTGGCCTACAACCAGCCTTGAATCTAAAAAAATCTCAACTGCTTTTCAACCCATTTTCAAAACCATGGCCATCCCTATCAACAGAGTTTTGCATTCAGCCTCATTATTCGTAGTCGTGAAGCCTAACCTTAGGGATTTCTTAATTGTGATCTTCTCTGGAGATATCAGGACTAGCCCCAATCTAGATCCTCTTTGATTCGCCACACCATCAATATACACTTTTCAAGATAAAGGCTCTTGCACGGAAATCTGGCCAACTGATTTTTCATCCATGCCCAGACTCTCGGCACTTTCTTTCAGCGAGGGCTTAGCGAATTTCGCCACCAAATCAGCTAGAACCTAGCCCTTTATGGAGGTTCGAGGCATGTACTTGATGTCAAAAGCTCCTAGGATCGTACCCCACTTGGCAATCCTCACTGTATAATTAGCACTCCGAAGTAAAGACCTAAGCGAAAGTTGGGTTAAGACAACCACTGTATGCACTTGGAAGTAATAGGGGAGCTTACGGGTGGCATGCACCACTGCCAAAATAGCCTTCTTAAGTGGTAAATATCGGAACTCGGCCTCATGTAGTGATTTGCTCACATAGTAAACCGGCCGCTGTACACCACTATCAACCCGTACCAACACTAAGCTCATTGCGTGGAGGGCCATTGTAATGTAAGCAAATAAAACCTTGTCTACCTCAAGTCTGGACATAATTGGAGGCTGAAAAAGATATTCTTTTAATTGCTGAAAAGCCAGGACACACTCCTTAGCCCACTCGAACCCTTTCCACTTGTTCAGCAATTGAAAGAAAGGCCTACACCTATCTGCCGACCGAGAAATGAATCGGTTTAAAGCAGTGGTCATCCCTGTTAGCTTCTGAACCTCCTTGGGATTCTAAGGTGGCTGCAAACCATTGATTGCCTTGATCTAGTCGGGGTTGACATCAATTTCGTGATACGTAACCATGTACCCTAAAAATTTCCCTGATCCGACACTAAAAGAGCATTTAGAAGCATTAAGTCGAAGCTTGTATCTTCTCAAGATCTCAAAGATATTCTCGAGGTCCTTAACATGCTCTGACTCCAGCTTGCTCTTGACCACCATGTCGTCTATATAAACCTTAATGTTTTTCCTCAGTTGTGGCTCAAACATCCTGGTCATCATTCTCTAATAGGTGGAGCCTGCATTCTTCAGACCGAAAGACATCACCTTGTAGTGGTAATTTCTGGTAGGGGTGGCAAAAGCTGTTTTTTCCTAATCATCCAAGGCTAACAGTATCTGATGGTATTCTTGAAAGGCATCCAAAAAGCTCATCCGAGGATGGACTACTATTGCGTCCATTAGTTGATTAATCTGAGGCATGGGAAAGGGATCCTTTGGATAGGCTTTGTTCAAGTCGGTGAAGTCTACACATACCTGCCACTTCCCATTCTTCTTTTCCATCACCACAGTATTGGCTAACCATTCAGAGTAAACACCTCCTTAATAGCCTTGCTTGCTTAAGTTTATTCATCTCTTCCTTGACAGCATCAGAATGCTCCTTAGATGAGCGCCGAGGTAGTTGCTTTCTGGGGAGGACAACTGGGTTAACTTTCAAATAATGGCAGATGAATTTTAGATCTACCCCAGGAGCCTCATAGGCATTCCAGGCGAACACGTCAGTGTTCCTTCTAAGGAATTCTAACAACTCTTTCTTTTCCCGAGGGGGCAGTTGAGCTCCAATCTAAAAAAACTTTTCAGGATTCCCATTTATAGCAATTTCCTCCAATCTCTCGCACTTCGCCTCTTCCGAAATTGCATCAGTAGATAGGATCGAGATCCTTGATTGCTACAAGCCCACCACTCAGCTGCGGGCTAATGCATAATGGCAGCCACAAGGTACTGCCTGGCTACAGATTGGCTTCCCACAAGCTCCTTAATTCAGTCCCCTGACAGGTACTTCACTTTCAAATGTAAAGTTGAAAAAACGACCCCTAGGGCATGAAGCCAAGGTCTGGCTACAATGGCCGTGTAGGAAGAGTATGCATCCACCACAATGAAGTCCATTTCAACCACCTCTGATCCTGCTTGCATGGGCAATCTAATCTGACCCCTTGGAATGACAATTTTTCCATAAAAACTTACCAAAGGTGAATCATATGTTGTCAGATCCTCAGGCTTTAAGCCCAAACCTCTGTAGAAATCAGGGTACATAATCTCTGCCCCATTGCCCTGGTCCACCATCACCCTCTTTACATCGTACCCCCTTATTCTAAGGGTGACCACCAAAGCATCATCATGCGGCTGGATGGTTTCCTTCTTATCCTCGTCCGAGAAACTTAGCGTTGGTCGGACCTCTACCTTGGCCTTCTTCAGCATGGAATTAGAGTCCTCAGCTTCTAACCAAGCTACAGACATTACCCTTTAGGGATGAAAACGAATCCTCCCTAGTGTAGCAAAGATGATATTAATCGTGCCTAATGGGGGCCTTGAAGAAGCGCTCCTTTGAGCCCTTGACCCTGATTGGTCTCCTTGCCCACTAGGCCGATACAAAAACTACTGTAATCTTCCTTCTCTGACTAGTTGCTTTAGATGGTTCCATAGCGTTCTACAGTCCTCGGTGGTATGCCTCCGCTCCTGATGGTAGTGGCAATGAAGACTCTGGTTGTGCTTTATGGGGTCTGCTCCCATTTTGTTTGGCCATTTTGAAGTATGACTCGTTCTTGATCTTCTCTAGGACTTAATGTACTGGCTCTTGAAATACCGTGTTAACCACCTGTGGAACCACAAACCCAGATTGCCCAGCAAAATCTCTTCAAGGTCTGCTGTTGTTGTTGCGGTCCGACCTGAAATTCCTCATCTCCTGAGGGATAACCTTAGCCATTCCCTTTCCCTGCTACTGATCCTCCTCAACACGCTTATGCTCGTTGATACGATCCATAAGCCAACGCATACTCCTTATTGGCTTTTTAGTTAAATACTTCCTCAAATTGTGCTTGGCAGGTAGGCCGACCTTAAAAGTTTTTTTGGCCACGTCATCAAAATCCCCATCAAAACGAGAGCAAAAATCCCTTGTAAGCTCTTTAAAGGAACCGATAGAACTTTTTGCAAGGCCATTGAACCACCTCATTGCGATTGACCCCAAGTTGGATGGGAACACCTTGCACATTAGGGCTTTATTCCTAGAGTGTACAACCATTCTCTGATTGAAATGACTTACGTGCTCCACAGGGTCCGTTTGACCCTTGTACATGGTGAACGTGGGCTGGGTAAATTGCCGAGGAAGCCTCCCTCCCTCAATTCTGCGCATGAAGGGTGACTTGAAAATTTGGTTAAGTGCCCTGCTCATAGCATCGTTTCCTAAGCCTTTGGCAGATGAGTTTCCGTGTCTACGCTCATAATGGTGTTCCTCATCATACGAGAAAGACACGCTAGGAGGAGTCCTTGATCTACGCCTACAACTACCGTCCTCTTCATTGTCAGAATAGAAGTCAGAAATAGAAGGAGTTCGCCTTCTCCTCCCATGGCACAATTGTCTCTTTAAAGGATCAATCTCCCATTGCATGTCTCTAGCATTCTTCTCGTGAGTAAGGTGGTTCCCACGCCGAGAATAGCTTTTAGCAACATGGACGGTGTGCACACTTCCCTCATGGTCCCTTTCCCATTCAAGACGGAGAAAATCGTCCTCATGTTGGGACCCCCTAGACTCCGCCTGGTTTGGACCTGAACCCACCATAACCGAAAGTTAAACTCATTATAACGCTAGGATTCACCACAGACGGCGTCAATTGTAAGGACCTATTTTGAGTTCCCTAGCCCAAAAGGTGAATGGACTTAGGCCTAGAAAACCCAAAACAATGAATTTGTAGAGAGTGGGTTGGAAAATTGGGATTTAGTGAATTGAATAACTAATAAAGTAGATCCTAAAGATAAAGGAAAGAAGATAAACAAGTTTAGACTAAAGAAAATCATCCTCGGCAATAGTCTGAGGAGGTTGGTTCTGTTATATTATTTTCAAGGTTGATTACAGAGTCTGTTCTTGATACTACAGTCTTTTTTCTTTTCTTTTTCGATCCCCTTATCTCTCAGGGGTTCTTTACTTGTTGATCATCCAGACTACTACTTGAGTGCTTGTCCCATCGCACACCTATTTTTGGTTTTCTGTGAGTTGGGGTAGCCAAGGCAGTGCTGTCTTTTCCATATAAATGCGTCAAGAAAGTTAGCTGCAGAGCATTTAATGCGGTGGCAGCAGCTTTTCTCTTGATATTTCCAAACTTCCACCCTTTTTGTATGTTCATAATGCACTTCCTTATCAGTGGAATTTCCCAAAAGGTCACTTTGAATGATAGGACAAGCATTCAATCTGTGCTTTGTTCATCCGAGAAGACACTCATCCTCATACTACCTTCCTCAACCTTTCTGTTCGCAACCTATTCATGGGATTCTGAACTGAGTACGTCCACATATAGGGTGCCACCATCTACTTTTTGAGAATCAAAATCCTCCATCTACTTTTTCTTGAGACTTTAGAATGACATATTTGACAATCCATAAACACAAAAGAAACATTTCTTTTTAACCATATGTAATCTAAATTCTAAATATTGAAAACAACAAATTATTCTAAATATTGAAAACGACAAAGTAAATATTGACCATTATACCAAAGTGTATACCAGAGTGTCTCATTATTTTTATATGACTCATGTGCACGTTCTCAAGGGGAGAACTTTTATCTCATGCACATTCGTAGGGGGAGAAAGCCTTAGGGATGATGCATATACTAAGCGGAAGAAGACATCTTTTTAATGAGAAAACCTTGTTTTGTTTTGTTTTAATCTTTGTTCGTTTTCTTGTTTTGCTTTATTGTGCTTTGAGTTACATTTAATAAATATGCTTTGTTGCTCTCATCGCATCATGTTTGTTTGTTAGACATGCAATTGATTTTAGCATTGCGTGTCCGGATGATCATTTGCTTTGCTATGTGATCATTGTGGTCATTTCCAATTGTAAAGTTATGATTTACAACTATGTTTTATGTTGGCTTTATTCTATGACAAAAAGTGTTGTAATTGTATTGATTTATTTCCTTGTATTTTGTGGGATTTTATTGTATTGAGTTTAGTATTAAATTGGTGAAGAATCGAGCATGAAATGAAGAATCAGTGCAGTTTCATGATTAGCTTGCAAGAAGTTTGCGAGAAGAGTAACCTGTGAAAATGGCACGTGAGAAGTATATGTTGGAAACTGAAGAGTTAAGTGCCAGGCACCATTTTGTGAGTCTTTCGTGAGGTACTTACGAAACATTCTGCTTGGAGGATTTTAAGTGTGACTTTCTATTCCTTCATCCATACTATATATATCCTCATTACCCACAAAAGTAAAAGGGGCTATTTAGAGAGAAAAACCCTAGATATGTTTTTACAACACAACGTACTAATCTTTTAAAGAGAGAGCTACTCATCTTTAGTGAGAAATCATTGTAGCCTTTTCTCCTTCCCTCTCTCATAGTCATATCTTGAGAGGAGATTTGTGCTCAAATACAACCCACACCTATTCAAAGTGTAGAGAGTATTTGGGAGCTTGGAAAGCTTTGAGGATTTGCCAAAAGATGTCGGTGAGGCTTGGCAGGTGCAATTGAGCGTATTGCGGGATCCAAAAGCTAGAGAAAACATGACTCCGAGAAGTCCATTGGTAGCAGGAGCTTGGAGGGCTCAAGTACATTGGGTAGACTAGGCTTGGAGGGTCTTTTGTTATTCGTGTACTCTAACTTTATTCTTTAGTGGTTGATTTTGACTTGGATGGTCGCGAAGAGATTTTTTGCCAAGTTCTTTAGTTTCCTCTTCAATAACACGTCTTGGTATTATCTTGTGTTTGCATCTCTCTTCCCTTACTTTTGTGCTTTACTTTTATTGTTTGTTGTTCATATTTATGCACTAGATTAGTATCGGTTTATTGCACGCATTTACTTTTGTTCCGCACTTTGAATAAGTAAGAGTAAAAGAAATCTACTCGTGTGTTATTAGCACAAATTCGAGCTTTCAATTGGTATCAAAACGGGTACACTTGTATTGGTTTAATTACCTAAGTGTAATCCTAGACCCTTTGTTTGTTTTGCGATGGATAGTACTTTGTATGCTTTTATGGATGTTGTTAATTGTAACATGCCATGTGTTTATGAAAATGCCTCTATGAGTGTTTATTCTCGTGCTTGTGATGAAATGTTACATGAATCTTTGGGTGTTGTTAATATTCCAAATGTCAAACTCTTGAAGAAAAAGTTTAAGAAGTTTCATGAGAATTTGAGCAAGTTTACTAGTGAAAAGGATGATTTGATTGCTAAGTTTAATGAATTCAACAAATTGGTTAAAAAGTATAAGAAACTTGATGAAAATTTTTTGAAAAGATAAAAGAGTTTGAATGTTTGAATATGGACTTGGATGCTAAACTTGTTTTGTCTAACAAACTTGTGGATGATCTTAAATGTGAAAATGAACCTCTTAAGATGCATGCCACGTGTTTGATTGCTAAACCTACTGCTAAAAAGGAAGAAAATCTTTGTTGCAATCATGTTGTGGTACCCGATTTTGTGCCTAGTGTGAGTTCTACCTCTAAAGACAATTTGGTGTACATACCTCCATACAAAAAAAACCAAAAAGTGGAGAGAAAGACTTTTAAACCTAAGCCTTCATTTAGGTCTCATCATAGGGATTTGAGTGGATCTAAGTTTGTTCATACTTGCCACCATTGCAATGTAATCGGTCACATAAGACAACAATGTTCCACGTTGAAGAGAGAACACAACCATATTGCTAGATCCCTTAAAAAGCCTAGTGGACCTAAACCTATTCTTTGTCACCATTGTGATGCCTTTGGTCATTATAATATACAACTTTGATTCCTCCTCCCTTAGCGCAATGTTTATTTTGCTTAAGTCTAGAAAGCGAAAAATGGCTGTGGGCAAACATTTCGGAGACTCTACACTGGCTGAGCTCTCCTGGACATTCCTTTGTCTGACTAGTGGTGCTACATAAGACGCCACTGGGGCTTGGTATGGGTGCACTGAGTGTCGCACCCTTACAATGGCCCCTGCTCAACCTCCGAGGATTGTTTTGTGGAGGTGGTTTGAGGTGGTGGCAGACTAGATGACTGGGTGATTGGATTTCATGCAATCGCTACCACATGAGTGCACTGGTATGTGCACATAGCTCACGTTCTCGTTGTTGGTGTTCTCTAAAGATAACCGACCCCATAGTTGCTCAAGGTTTGCCATCTCCAAGTGTTGGTCGTGGGGAAGTGAGGTTTGCATGTGCATGGGTTGTTGGGGGTGACTCGAACTGCCTAGGTGGGAAGGAGTGAAGCGAAGATCCGGGTCCTTGGTGTGGAGGTCAAGGACTGTTGGTCTGATGAGGGGGCCATTGGAGATGACATGGGTGCTCTATTTTGGCTCGGGTAAAACGGAGGGGGTTATATCCCACAGGTTAGCCTTCGGTGAGGGTGCTCATGGCCTCACCTCCTGGATTTGGGGACAGTTGGCCATGCTAGAAGCATGCATGATAGCCAAGTAATTCCCAGGTGGCTTCAATAAATCCGTTTTTTCACCATTCGGTGCCACCTCAGACGGATTTCTCTCTTGCGTTGTCACCGATTCAGGGTCCTCATGAGGCAAAACGTGGAAGTCTCTTATTTGAATTGGGGAATGTTAACAATATAAAGTGAGAGAAAGACTGAAAAGTCTGTATATTGATGTGTCAATAACAATGTACAATAGAGAGCCTTATATAGGCTAGGTATATGTGTAGTACAAGCAATATGAGTAAACTACAAGTACAATATACTAGGCCAAGCCCAATGGGCTAATCTAGTCTAAGCTATACACTAACATCCCCCCTCAAACTCGAGGTGGCAAGGAGGAAGCCAACTGGAGTTTGGATATAAGATCTCGAAGACGACCAGGCGGGTGAGTCTTGGTGAAGATATCAGCAGGCTGGTCAGTAGAGGAGATGGAGAACAACTTGAGATTGCCTTTCTTAAGATGCTGGCGAGTGATGTGGCAGTCGATCTCAATGTGCTTGGTGCGTTCATGAAAGACATCATTATGAGCAATGTAGATAGCACTACGATTGTCACAATAGAGAGGAGTGTCAGTAGGTTGTGGAGCATCCATGTCAGCCAAGAGCCAGCGAAGCTAGACAAGCTCGCAGGTGGTGTCGGCAAGAGCACATACTCAGCCTCAGTACTGGAATGGGAAACCACATCCTACTTCTTGCTACTCCACGAGACAAGAGAAGTACCCAACAGGAAACAGAAACTTGTGATAGAGCATCGATCAGTCGGATCACCTGCCCAGTCCACATCTGAACAAGCATGAAGCTCGAGAGAAGACCGGGAGGAGTAGTGGAGACCATGATAAAGTATGCCCTTGACATATCTGAGAATCCGAAGAATGGCAACATAGTGGATAGAACGAGGGGCATCCGTGAACTTACTAACCATACCCACGACATGTGAAATATCTGGACGAGTAACAGTGAGATAGATCAAACTACCAACCAACTGTCGATAGCGAGTAGCATCAGATAAAGGTTCACCATCCAAAGGTGTGAGCTTGACATTGTATTCCAAGGGAGTGGAAACAGTCTTGTTGTCAGTGATACCGGCTTTGGAGAGAAGATCAGAAGCATATTTTGCTTAGGAAAGATAGTATCCATTAGAGGATGAGGTAACCTCAAGCCCAAAAAAGTAGCTGAGAGTGCCTAGATCTTTCATCTCAAAATGCTGACTAGGGAAGTGCTGAAGAGAGCGGATACCTGCAGAATCATCTCCAGTAATAATCATATCATTAACATAAAGAAGAATAAGAGTGATACCAACAGAGGATCTTCGGACAAAGAGGGCAGTGTCATGAGGACTCGAAGTGATATCCTGTTGAGCAACAACGGAGCTAAACTTTTCAAACCAAGCTCGAGGAGCCTGCTTGAGGCCATAAAGAGCACGGAAAAGGCGACAAACTTGACTGCCTAAGTGTGGATAGCCAGGGGGTGGTTGCATGTACACTTCTTCTTGGAGGTCTCCATTGAGGAAAGCATTCTTCACATCCATTTGATAAAGTGGCCAACGGCGAACAGCAGCCACAGCAATGAGACATTTGACAGATGTAAGGCGAGCAACAGGAGCAAATGTTTCCTCATAGTCAATGCCTTACTCCTGAGTAAAGCCCTTGGCAACAAGGCGAACCTTGTATCGTTCAACAGATCCATTAGTCTTGGTCTTGGTCTTGATCTTGTAAACCCACCTACAACCTACTATAGACTGACCAGGAGGCAAATCAACCATATCCCAAGTGTGATTTTTGTGAAGGGCATCTAGTTCTTCGTTCATAGCTTGTTGCCAAAGAGGGTCAGTATAGGCCTTATGATAGGTGTGAGGTTCATAGAGGGTGGCAAGGGCAAAAGAGCAGTGATAATCAGTGAGATAATGGGGAGGAATGCTTACCCGAGTAGAACGACGAAGTTCAGGACCAACAGGAGACTCAGAAGAGGGTGGTGCCACAGGATCCAAGTCAGGCAGGTCAGAAGCCGAGGACAGAACCAGAGATGAGTAGTTTGGAGAGGCAGCCGATGTCGAAGAATCCTCCACAAGTTTAGTATAGAGAGGGAGGAAAAGATCAATAAAAATTGGTGACTCTAAGGAAGAGGATGCAGAGACGAGCACGAGACTGGAGCTTTGTTCATTCATAAGGAGGAAGAGAAACAAACCAAGCACAACCAAAAACCCGAAGAGAGGAGTAGTCAGGAGTTTGACCATAGAGAAGCTCGAATGATGATTTGTTGTGTGTAGTTGGTGAAGGAATATGATTAATGGTGTACACAGCAGTGGGTGCTGCCTCACCCTAAAAGCGCTCAGGAAGAGAGGCAGAAATGAGAAGGGTACAGACAACATCAAGAATGTGACGGTATTTTTCGTTCTGCACGACCATTTTGTTGAAAGGTGTAAGGATAAGACCGTTGAGAAAGGGTACCATGACTGTCTAAAAAGGACAGGAAAGATTTATCATTATATTCTTGAGCATTATCTGACTGAAAAACTTTGACGATGCGATTGAACTGTGTTTCAACCATTTTATGAAATGTTTGGTAAATAGACACAAGTTTAGACCTATGGTGAAGCAGATAAATCCAAGTATATCGAGAGAAATCATCCACAAATTTGACAAAATATCTAGATTCCCCCTCAGTGGGAACCGGTGTAGGACCCCAAATATCAGAATGTATAAGATCAAAAGGTGCAGAAGAAAATGAGTCACTATTATTAAAGGGCAATTTTGTTTGTTTGCCAAAATGATAGGAAGTACAATCAAATTTTCAAACTGAACTGAACCTAAATGACCTTGAGAAGCTAACAACTGGAGACGAGATAAGGATGGATGACCAAGACGAGCATGCTGTAGATCAGGTGAGGGGGTGGTAGTGGTAGCAGCTGCAGAAACAACTTGTGAAGGAATCTTCAAGTTATGAACCTCAAACATATGACCAGCCTTACGGCCTGTCCTAAGCACTTGACCCGTCCGGGGATCCTACACATCCACACCATGATTTGTAAATAGAAGATCTATGCCTAATTCACAAAGTTGACCAACAGAAAGCAAATTGAGGGACAACTTTGGGATATGAAAAGTGTCACTAAGAGATAAACAAGGAGAAGAGATTGTTCCTTTATGACAAACAGGCATAAGAGTTCCATTAGCAGTGTAATTGGTGATAGGGTGTTCTAAGGGTGCCTTATCAGAAAATTGGGATTTATCAGAAGTCATATGGTTACAACATGCAGTATCAAAAAACCAAGGTTGTTTACCTGAGGTGACAGAAAGGGCAGTAGAAGTTCGGGATAAAACTTGCTGAACTATTGCCTCAATATCACCCGTAGTAGGTGAGGAAGCCAAAGATGGACTTGTAGGAACCGAGGAATTTGAAGAACATACAGCAGCTGCCCAAGGAAGAGAAGCTTTATTCTGCTATTGCATAAATTTCTGCAGTTTGCGACAAACTGAGATGTCATGGCCTTTAGCATGGCAAAACTTGCAGCGAGTACCTTAGGAAGACTGAGAGGTGGGACGCCCAGAGTTTATTCGTGGAGGAGCAGTGAGTGCAGCAATGGGAGGCTGTGGAGATGGTGTAGCCAATACATGATCAAATGATGACATGTGATGAGTAGGCCGACGGTTCTCCTCAGAAATGAGCTCCTTGACTGCTGCATCAAGAGAAGGAGTAGGAGACCGGCTAAGCAAAGAAGCCCTAGTAGGCTCAAAATCCTCACGTAAACACATCATGAAGTGCATAAATTTACGACGATCTCGATATTTGACAAAGAGCTTAATGTCCTTGGAACACACTAGTGGAGGATCTGCAGTAGAGAGTTGTTCCCACATAGTAGAAGTCTGAGAATAAAAATTAGAAATAGACTGACCTGGCTCTTGTCTCATTTGATAGAGCTTTGATTCAATGTAGAACTCTAAGCTTGAATCATTTGTGCAATTATAGCAATCAGCCAAAAATTTCCAAGCAGCCTCAGCAGTCTTAAGACGAGGAAGAAGATTATGAATGGGGGGAATAGAGGTATTGATAAATCAAGAAAAGATCTTACTTTGAATACTCTCCCATTCCTCTAGGCGTTTTTCATAATCATCCACTGTAACAACAATCTTGGAGGCATCTTCAGTAGCTGTGGCTTTGGACTGAGGTTTTGGTACTGGCTTAGGAATTGAACCAGTCACATACCTCCACATTTTACGACCCTTGAGAAAGACAGTCATATTCTGAGACAATGCATGATAGCTAGTAGGACCATCCAGCATAATGGTGATAGGACGGATGATATCTCGTTCTTTTTGTTGAGCCATAATGAATAAAATGACCAAAAAATGGAATTTAGAGACCTCAAATGAAGAAATGGAGCCCAAAATCAGAATCTACACGAAAAATTGAGCAAGATAGGTCTTGTTGAAAATTTTTGACTTTGGTCAAAGTCAACGGTCAACGGTCAATGGCTAACGTGGGATGTTGACGTGGCAGTGTGACATCACTCTAGGGCTGACGTGGCAGGCCGCAATACATGCTGGCGTGTGTAAGCGCATGACGGCTATGTTTCGGCTCGTGTGGGAGATGGACGGTGCGCGGAGGTGCGTGCAAGATCGTGGAGGCGTGTGTTGGTGAGGCAGAAACTTTAGACGGCGCGTGTGAGTGCGTGAGAGGTAGTTTTTGGCCGTTCTTGGTTGGGTTTTGTTCGGGATTGTTAGATGTATCAATCTGTGCCTTGACTTTGGCGGTTTGATCAACAGAACTGATGAAATCCGAGTGTTCTTAGGGCTATGGGCGTGACGGCGGTGACTCGCTTCTGGCAGTGACTACTGGATGAAGGCGAAGGCAGCGGAAGAGCGTCGGAGATGTCCACTGGAACCAGAGAGTTAGAGGAAAGGCTCTGATACCATGTTAACAATATAAAGTGAGAGAAAGACTGAAAAGTCTGTATATTGATGTGTTAGTAACAATGTACAATAGAGAGCCTTATATAGGCTAGGTATGTGTGTAGTACAACCAAATATGAGTAAATTACAAGTACAATATACTGGGCCAAGCCCAATGGGTTAATGTAGTCTAAGCTATACACTAACTGGGAAAATGACCGTGGTTCACTTGCATTCATTTTTTGTGTGTACGTGTGTGTGCATGTTGATATATGTGCGATATGTTTTATTAGAAGTAAGAAAACAGCTAGCATAAGCATGCGTTATAACTTATAAGCAATAGTCTGGTTTCTTTTGTTGGAGAAAATATACCATGTTTCAGTAATACTTAGTATTTGTTTTGGTATTTTTTACCTAATAAATTAATTATTTATTAGAGTAATCTGATATGATTTTTTTAAAACAAGTATCACTTTTATTAAGTAAGAAATACTAAAACAGATAATTATTGGTATTGCCGAAACATAGTACACTTTCTCCTTTGTTGGGTTTGCATAGTAAGACGTTGGGTGTAGGGGTGTGTTCGGTTCGGTTCGGTCGGTTTTTTTGGTTTTGGCCAACCGAAACCGAAATTTTCGGTTTGTGAAATTCTCAACTGAAACCGACCGAAATAATTTGAAATCAATCGGTTTCGGTGGTATTTGGTTTCGGTCGGTTTTCGGTTAAGCACATGGGGTATCAATTTTTCCAAAACTTAGTCAACATCACAGTCACAAAAAGAAAATAACAACTCAACATCACATTGGTTTATCAATTTTTCAATAAGAAAAAAACAACTCAACATCACAGTCACAGATTCAAAAAAAATAGCATTGATTCAGTATTAAACAATATACAAAATACAAAAAAGAGAGAGAGTTATCAAGAAATTAAAAAGAGAGGTCACCGTTAGAATGAAAAGATCAAGCCGCGTGGTGAGGATGGCGTGGGGAGGCCGGCATGTGGAGGCAGCAGCAGAGGCAGATTCGTGTGGAGTGGAGGCTGTGAGAGTGACAGTGAATACGTGTGGGCTATGGGGTATGTGGAGTAGTTGTGGAGGTCGGTGTGTGGAGTAACCGTGGAGGCCGGAGTGTGGAGGCCGGTGGCAGATGTCGACTAATGGAGGCGTGAGGGAGACGGAGGCATGATGGAAGCGTGAGGGTCTGAGGGAGATAGAGGCGATGGAGGTGGGAGGGAGATAGAGGCGATGAAGGCGGGAGGGAGATGGAGGCGTGAGGGTCTGAGCTCTGAGGGAGATGGAGGCGATGGAAGCGTGAGGGAGATGGAGGCGTGAGGGACGTCTGAGGGAGATGGAGGCGTGAGAGTGAAAGTGGGTTAGCGAGGGTAAGGGTAGGGTTTTTATTTTCCTTATTTTCAATTAGTTTCTGTTTTTTTGATTGAAATGGTAGAATTAGTTTATGTTTAAATTAATTAGTCTAATTTTAGTTAGTTAATCTAACTTATCTAACGGGGCCATGGGCAGTGGGCTTCTTTCAAAAAAAAAAAAAAAAGGCAGTGGGCTTAAGTAATTCTGGCAAGGCCAAGCCTAGTTACAAACATTATATTTTATATTTAATATTAAAATATAATATAATAATATATTTCGGTTCGGTTCGGTTCGGTCGGTTCAGTTCATTCAAATCTACCACTAAAAACTGAACCGAAATTTTTGGTTTTTTATATAATAAAACCGAAGCCGAACTGAACTGAAACCAAACCGGAATTTTTGCAACAGTTCGGTCGGTTTGAAACGGTTTTTTTGGTCCCTTGGTTTTTTTGCACACCCCTAGTTGGGTGAGAAGTTAATTTGTGGAGCACAATTCATTGAATAACCACAACCCAAAGAAATAATAAAAAAAAAAAGCTCGAAGAAGATTATCAGAGATACTGGTTTGGCCATATCCATCACCATGTCATTTGGAAATATCTAACTAGGCCCACACAACTTTACGTGAGGATAATGTTTTTGGTGCATTTGTTTCCAAGATGTCCCATCGTTTCCTCATGGCTCATTAGTGAAATCTAATACAAAAATATAAAACCAACCAAAAAAAAAAAAAAAAAAAACTTAGATTCCAAACCATTTTTGTGCTTGCATTTAAAACCAGCCAAATGGCTCTGTTTTTTTTTTTTTTTTTTTTTTTTTTTTTTTTTTTTTTTTCCTGTAGTTGAAAAGAAAAAACAAGAACATGGATTATGGCCATTAGAAAGGAAATTGGGTGAGATGTGAACCAATAATTAAACTTCACATTTATAAACAGCTATAAATTGGGAAATGATGAAAATAATGGTACTTGGTGGTGGACCTGAAATGGATATGTCTATATCGATTAAGTTAATTAGAAAACAAATGGTGTGGGTTCTATCCAAAAATTGAAAAAGACAGGCATGCATGGGCTATGGTGGAGCTCCCAAATAAATTTACTTAAAACGTTATAGAAAGAACTTAGGTTTATTGGACACTATGTCATGTCTTTGTCCACTTTCTTTCATTTTGTATGTTTAATCTTTAATGTGATCTGTCTTAATTAGGATGAATTTGCGTTTCGCTGATGATATTGTGTCCATAAGCTTTTTTTGTTTTTTTGTTTTTTGATAGGTGTTCATAAGCATGGCATAACTGCTAAAGTACCACTTAAGTTTTGTTTTATTTTTCTAAGCATGTCATGCACCACTAATTAAGTGCTTGTTTGGATACACGTCCACGTCTCCAACGTGTTTTCAGTTTTTTTTTTTTTTTTTTTTTTTTTCAACCGTAGTTGTGGATTTTTTTTGTGCACTGTTCATAGATTCACAAATTTCACTTTCAATAATTTTTTCATTAAAAATAGGTCTCACGATACTATTCACATATTTAAAAATTACTTTACTACTGTATTTTCAGTGTTTTCACGTATAATTCCCTACCTCTTTTGACCTTAGAAATTAAATTCAAACATTCATAACAAAATAAAAGGACAAAGAAAGCTTTTTTTTCCCTGTAATAAGGGTAGAAAAGGGAGTTCATTATATTTTATATATTAACACAAACTCGAGTACAACAAATAATAGCACGTCATTAACGAGGACGGCCTGATATAGAGTATCAGATCTTCCACTTGGGTTGCTCTTCATCTTCATTGACTGTTCCCCTATGAGATGTAGGAATTATTTATTGATTCCTACGGAAAGAGTTCTCTCTCCTCTCAAATCAGTGTAGGCCCGATACGATATTGGGCTCAGTCACTTCAATAAAAGCCCAAAATTCCACTACTACACTTGTAATCATTCCCACCGATTTGAATAACCTACCAAACCACACGCGCGCGCGCGGCAATAAATTGTTACTGATTTTTACATGTCATTTAAAATTTGTTGTGAAAATATTATAGCACAACATTTTCACATATTACTGATTTTTACATGTTATCTAAAATTTGTTGTGAAAATATTACGGCACAACATTTCTTTTTACAAAGATACGACTCCCCCTCCGGAAAAAAAAAAAAGAAAAAAAGAAGAAAAGAAGCAGAAGCAGCTTATTATTTCCCCGGAGAGGTGGAAGTGGGTGAACAGGGTTTGAAAATGTCAGCCAGAATGGTGTTCTTGATCTGGCTTCGTGACTTCGGAAGGTTTGCCAAGGAAGGGGGCGGCCTTGGCTGATTTGGCTTGCTTTGTTCACTCATTTTCACTTTCTTTTTTTTTCCTATACTCTTCAAGTGTAGTGGCCTTTGAGTGAGTGAGGGAGTGAGTTAAGAATGATTATTTATAGAGGTTCAAAAGGTGATTGAATAATTGGAATTTTTGTACAAATGGCTAAATGCATTGGATTGACGAACTCACAACGTAAGCATGAGAACGTAAGGGGTGACGTCGTGCTTGTTACAGAAGTAAATAGAAACTTCTATACATATACAAAATTATTTAATTCCCTATTGGATGTGAATTTTCTTCTCATCGAAGATATTTTATAGTATACTTAAAGTTATCCACTCATGCATGTGTTTGAAAATGGAGGTCTGAAGAAGAGCGGTAGTTGTGGAACTTTTATGTTATGTTTTGGGGAACCATAGAGAGTTTATTTCAATGGATAACATTTTTTACAATGAAAAAGAAAAATAGAGGGTAATCTTCTAACTATACAACAGCATCTTCAATCTTTTTTAGCAAGCAGCACATCTCTTCACGCCATCACCATGGGATCCTATCACACTTTGTTGTCAATTCAGCACTAGCACTATTCCTTTCAAATACTCCAAGGCCCACAAGATTGCTTTGCTTGAAGGACTTTGTTGCAAAGATAATTCAACTAATGACTAAATATTCATTGAATGATACCGTATTGTACTTTTTTTTCTTCTTTTTTATTTATTATTTGATAGTTGGGTGGGAGGATTTGAATTTTGAATATCTCTGTTAAAAATATCAGAGTTGTTAATTTGTTGAACCACAAAACTCTTAACATTATGCATTAGATGTCTTTAAAAAAAGAAAAAATCAGAACCATTTTTAACCTTTCACAATTTCCACGAAAATGCTAAGTAAATTTTTTAAAGAATTTTAAGATAGAAACTTCAAAACCACAACTTTTCAAGATTGACCTAATGCTCTTTCAAAATTTGCCAAATGAGTTACAATTTCGACCAAATTAAGCTCTTTTGCAACTTGGAAGGTCTTTAATGGCTTGTTTGGAAGTTTAAAGAGTGAGGAGAGTAGAGGGAAGGAGAGTAGTGGAGAGGAGAGTAGAGGAGAATGGTTCCGCTCTACATTATTTGGATGTTTTTAAAATTAGTAAGGGGGAAGGGGGTAATTAGCCATTTAGAAAGAGTAATTTTGTTAATTTAGAAAGGGTAAATTAGGGAATTCATTTGGCCAATAATTTATCTACTCTACTTTCCCTCCAAATTTCTCCAATTTGGAGGAATTAAAAATGAGGGGTTAGAGGTAATTGAAACCCTTTCAAACTCCTCTAAACCCCTCCCCCTCCTTCCTTAAAAAACTTCCAAACAAGGTAATTGAATTACTCTCCCTTTCTCTACTCTACTCTGCTCTCCCTCCTTTTTTTAATTCCCAAACAGGCCATAAGAATTCGAAAAGTCTAGAAACATATATTGAAATTTTCACATATTTTTCCTTTGCTTGGTAGGTCAAGGTAAAGTGAATTGTGATCTAACTGGTTGCCACCTTCTAATATGCGTGAGTGGTTCATTGTCAATGACTTAATGCTCTACACGTAGCCTTTGGTTGGAAGCGAAAATCAAAGTTCCAATCTCTAACATCACGAAGTGTAGAAAAGAAATACAACCTGTTGAACCAAAAGCCACTTGAATGAATCAGTTTAAGAGAAAGCTAGTCTAGTATAAGGAGCTTGGCTTGGGAAGAAAAATGGAGGAAAGGGAGGTGAAAGTTTTCCTTTTTCTTGAAGGTAATTTAGGATATTCAAAGAAGAGTCCAAGAACACGTGTCGATTTGCGATTGACTTTTTGATACTTTTTGTAATTTATTCAATGACATTTGAAATATTTTCATTGATTTCCAAATAATGACAATGGAATTCACGTGGTATACTTTTGGATTGACTATCTTGAAACGTACTTATATGGATTTAGTGGTATGGCGTGGAGAAATGTGATTGAGTGAAAATTTCATTCTCTATCATTTTTTATTTTGCTGCTCTTCATTGTAATTTGTAGTATTTTTTAATTTTTTTTTTTTTATAATGATGACTATATTTTCAGATATTTTAGAACTGATACATTACTCTTTCAACTTTTGTTTTTCTTTTACAGGAAAAAAATTTAACTAAAAGATAAAGATTATTTTGAGGTGTTTATTAAGTAGACATGAAACATCTAAATCCCAATAAAATATAGAGAGAAGATAAACACGCGACTAAAGCTTGGTCTAACCTTTCCCGTCAAAGTAAAAGCACAAAAGTGGGACAATAGGTCTAAACTTCTCTTGGTGATTAAGAAAAGGATCCATGCTTTTAAAAGCATTGCTTTTTATGATGAGTTTCTATTTTTCAAAAACATTTGATGAGTGTTTAATCATGCGGATACATAATTAAGCTTCCATCAATTTTTCAGTTGTGAGTCTTGTGACAATATCTGCATAATAATAATAATAATAATAATAATAATAATAATAATAATAATAATAATAATAATAATAATAATTATTATTATTATTATTATTATTATTATTATTATTATGTGTCTTTAGACTTTTCGTTTAGTGTCAGACAATCTATTATTTGATAGAAGTGTCGACAATTAATTGTTTAATCACTTTGTAAATGAATTGATCTTGGAGGTTGTCCTACGAATGGCCAACCAGGGTCATCAACTAATAATAATAATAAAACAAACACCATTCAAGACCAAAAAAAAAATGTCATTGCCAGATTATTTGGAGTTAGCCATCAAACTAAAGCTTATGGAGTGAGCTTTTATCATTTACTCCATCTTATAAAGCCTTGCTAATTTGCTAAAGGAATGGTTATTTATTTTTCATTAAAAGCTAGCATCGATTTTTTATTCAGAATTAATAGAGAAAGACAAATAAATCCAAGAGATGACACAATGAAATGAAAGTTATTAGCTCCAATTTGCACGCCCACCCTTTAATTGCTCAAGAAAAAGAAGAAAAAAGACAAGACATAAAACCCTATTAAATAAAAAAGTAACATAGGACAGCATTTAGTGGGTTTCAAAGAGATTTGGGAAGGATCTCTATCAGTAGAGAATCGAAATGTCCAGGTTCAAAGCATATATATTATCTGGCAGTGGGAAGGGAATATAGGGGATGCATTTGGTGAGAGAGGGAGAGAGAGAGAGGGAGACTCAAAATCAAAAGCTTTTTTTAGTCATGCATGAGTTAGTGGATTGACACTCTTCGTTAAAATGCAAACAAAAACTATGATTAGCATATTCTGGAATATTGCTTCAAATCAAAATGTGATTCTTAATGTAGTTGATTGTAGTCAGACTAGTTTACAAATTATTCATCATCAATATATAGTGTCTCATGGTTGTTTGTTTTTACATAAAATATCTTTTTAAAAAAAATAACAAAACGATTTTTCTGAATATATGATAGTGTTTTTGAAAATATTTTTTGGTATTTAACTTGTACAAGAAAAATGGAAAATTACAATTTAAAAAAAAAAAATGCTACAGTCATAAACTATTTTACAAATTATTTTACAAACTGCTTATATAGACTATTGACACATCAATTATTAAAATATTAAAAAAATAACTTTAGATTTCAAAAAAACACAAATGAAATTTTCATTCCAAAGTCTACAAATCAAATTTGAAAATCCAATATTAATTCACTACCTTAAAATATATTTTATATAGATATTAAATTCTAACATCAATTCAATACTTTATAATATTAATACAAAACAACCTATCCATAAGTACAAGTCTTTTTGGGGAAGTCTTTGATTTTAGCCTATCAAAATCGATCACTTAGGGCCCGATTGGTAGGAGAATTTTTGTTTTTGCTTTGAAAACAATATTGTAAGGACCTATTTTGAGTTCCCTGGCCCAAAAGGTGAATGTACTCAAGCCCAAAAAGGCCAAAACAACGAATTTGTAAAGAGTGGGTTGGAAAACTAGGATTTAGTGAATTGAACAACTAATAAAGTAGATCTTGAAGATAAAGGAAAGAAGATAAACAAGTTTAGACAAAAGAAAATCGTCCTCGGCAATAGTCCGAGGAGGTTGGTTCCGTTATATTATTTTCAAGGTTGATTACAGAGTCCGTTCTTGATACTACAGTCTTTTTTCTTTTCTTTTTCGACCTCCTTATCTCTCGGGGTTCTTTACATTATATACCTCTTATTAGTTGATCTCTGCCTTCTACTTATTGATCATCCAGACTATTACTTGAGTGCTTGTCCCATCGAACACCCTTCCTGGCCTTCTGTGAGTTGGGATAGCCAAGGCAGTATTGTTCAAGGGTCTTCTCCACATAAATGCGGCTAGAAAGTTAGCTGCAGAGCATTCAACGCGATGGCAGCAGCTTTTCTCTTGATATTTCCAAACTTCCACCCCTTTTGTACGTTCATAATGCATTTCCTTATTAGTGGAATTTCCCGGAAGGTCAATTTGAATGATAGGACATGCATTCAATTTGTAATTTGTTCATCCGAGAAGACACTCATCCTCGAACTACCTCCTTCAACCTTTCCGTTCGCAACCTACTTATAGGATTCTGAGCTGAGTACGTCCACATTCGTTTATTTGCTCTCGGATCAACCAACGTCCTTGGAGGCCTAAGGCCCAATATTCCATTTTGGGCTCTCATCCCCACAATAGCCCCTCAAAACTCCAATTTTTCTTTTTATCCAAGGAGGAAAAAGTGGAGTTTTGATTTGCTAAGAGCTAAGACATTAAATTCTTCAATCTATACATATGGGAGTACCGTTTTGCGCATCCCATAACTGTTGCTGATGCTTTGGAGCCAGTGATGCGTCATTAATTGCTCTAGGCGGTGCGCTGTTCCTTGCATCCAATGGTGAGACACAGATCCTACGGTTGACATTTCTCCTTGAATTTTGAGGGGGATAACTCCCACTTAATTTCATCCCCTATATAAAGCACCTGGGGAAATCATTTCCCTTGAATTTTGAGGGGAATAACTCCTACTTAATTTCATCCCCTATATAAAGCACTTGGGGAAATCATTTTTCCTCATTTCACAAGTTCTCAAGCTCTTCAGATATCTCTAGCTCTCAAATCTTCAAGGCTTCCTAAATTTCCTAAGTCTCCAAGTCTTTTTTCTTTGAAAAATTCAAACCTTCAAGAAGTATCAGAGGCAACCCATGCACTAATTCTAGTAAGTTTCCCCCTTTTTATTTTTTAAGGTTATTTTCTTCTCGGCCGGTCTCGTCGGCCTTCTATTTTTTGTTCCTTCCCCTTGAATTTTTTTTTTTTTTTTTTTTTTTTTTTTTTTTTTTTTTAGTTCGCCTAGATGGGTAGGTTCAAACGGCTTGTAGATTCTCCAGCGGACATGGAGGATTTTAGGGCTAAATATCACATTCCGTAGGGAGTAGCCCTACGGTATTGTGCCCCAGACTAAATAATCACAAACAGGAAGGATGGAGAGATTGTCATTCCTATGATCGCTTTTATAGAAGGAGGAATGACATTTCCCATGGGTAAGGTGACCCGAGACTATCTATCAATCATAGGTTGTCTCCCCATCAGTGTGCCCCTAACCTATTTAGGGTCTTGGGTAGTGTAGACGCTTTCAATGAGCGGATGGGCCTGGGACTCACGTGGCATGATGTCGTTCATATGTATAAGTGCCACAATCTCGCTGGTGTCGAATATTATTTCAAGTCTCGGTCCGATATTGTTAGGCTGATATCGTGTCTAAGGCGTGAAGGATGACTACCTGATCGCCTCCAGAGAATGGCACAACGGTCTTCATTGCCCAACTCAAGAGGGAGATCCAGGTGGGGTGCCCTAGGTTTAGGTCCCTCGGCATGGGATTTAGCTCCTTTAGTTTTACCATATTTTATTCCTAACACTTTGTTTTACTTCGATGATGGACTTCGTTAATCTGACCATGGTTTACTCCTCAGATGTTTTTGCAGATAAAAGGCACGTTGCTCCTAGACTTAGTCTTGTCAACGTCGTTGCTCTTAACAAGGTGTTGCGGTCCGAGATTTTTATAAGTGCAGACAGGCAATTGTGAGCCGTCCATATAATATTGGATTTCCATCCCTTGTCCAACGCGTTCCAAGATGTGGGCTAAGTAATAAGGGCAGGCAACCTTAGAATCCATCGGATAGACGTCTCACGGCCTAGTTTTTTTTGCCCGAGAAGACCTTCCCCTAGTTGAACTTCCTCTTCAACGTTCCCCATGAGAAGTAGTCATTTCGAGGGAGGAGACAGATTCCTTGCATCTCTCCCTTGAGGCTGAGATTGACCAATTCAAATTTGAAGAAGAAGAAAAAGAAGAAAAAGAGGCACAAGATAGGCTTGTAGATCCCCCACGATTTACCTTCTGGACTCATGATTACTCGAATTAACACCAGTTCTGAGGAAGAAGAAGAGATGGCCTCGAATCCTAGGAGAGGTCTTAAGGATTTAGTGGCTAGGAGAAAGGGGTCACTATCCAAGGATGCCCCAAAGACCCAACTTCCTCCCAATCCTCCCTTTCCTCCTCTCCCCTCTCCCCTCGACCTTCTTTTTGACCCAAACTTGCAGAAGAAGAAAAAGGAAAGGGAAGGAGATCGAGGAAGGAGAGATTTCCCCACCGAAGGAACCGAAGCAGCAAAAAACGTTCAAGGATAAGCAAAGGGAGACTTCGGTGGAGAGTAAGGAGGATTCCCTAGGGGCCGAGGTGTCAAGATTAAGGCGCACCTGGGCTCCTCGGCTGGAGCTGGATGGCACTCCTATTCCCTGAGACGCTTCAGTTTGGAATTTCCAAGGAAGGCATTCAAGCTACGTTGCTGAGGCCTTAGAGCAACCTTTTCTCCTCCCCAAAGATATAGAGGTTGTTGGGCGCTTCAAGCAGCCCAACCTCTTCTTGTCCCTAAAGAGGGACCTTGCCATGGTAAGCAGTCTAACAAAATTTTGAATTAAGTGCTTAGCTGCATTTTTTTTTTTATTTACATATGAGATTCCTTCGTTATTTGCATGCAGGTTACTTAGCAAGTTTTTGTGGCTGAGGAATGGGTTCAAGAAGCCCACAATGAGGCTAAGGCTCAAGCCCAATCCTGTGCCAAGGTCGAGAAATCTCTAGGAGCCCTTAAGCATGAAAAAATTGAGTTGGCCAAGAAGCTGACCGCTGCGGAAAGGGCATGTCTAAGTGTTGAGTCCTTTTTGAAGAGTGTAGAGACCTAGGCCGAGGAACAACGCCAATGGCTTCACATGACCGAGATAGAACTGGCCACCCAGAAACAGCTGGTCCTGGACCTTAAGGTTGAGCTGCAGAGAGCTAAGGATGCAGCTCAGGTGGCTAAGGAAGCTTCTGAGGCCGCTGAGATGGCATCCTATGAATGTGGGGTGCAAGAAACGAAGACCTGGTTGGTAGAGGATGTGGCAGGAGTGTGTAGGGTCTACTGTGCCGAGGCATAGGCAGAAGCGCTCAATCGAGCAGGAGTCCCTGCTGACTCCGAGCTGAGGAGGGTTGAGAATGACTTTTTCTCGGAGGACATCCAGGAAGTTCCAGCGATGCTTCCTCCTCTTAATGCTGATCCTCTCCCGCCTCCTGAGTAACTCCCCATGACCCAAGCCTCTCCTCCTAATGTTGAAGTCTCAATAGGGTTTAGGAAGGGTAAGGAGGTTCAGCCACTGGTATAGATCAAAGACTCCAAGGACACCCTCACGATCAAGGATGTGGTCTCTAAGACCAAAGATGCGGAATCGAAGTCCAAGGCTGGGGATTCCTAATCCAAGGCAGATGATCTTAAGAAAGACTCCTACCCAGCACAGGCCTAACTATGGGGATTTTTTTTTTGCATGTATTTTTCTTTGTTGTGGTGTTTTCATTACTGTTTGTAAGATAACTTCCTTTTGATTAATGAAGAGATTTTTCCTTTACCTTTCAGCCTCATGAATCTTTCTTTTTCTTTGTGACTTTTATTCTCTTGTTAGTATTGACCAAGATTGCTGGCAACGGTGTATTGTTACTACTCATACTTTAACAAAAGCTAACAATATTATATTACTGCTAATTCAAATAAATTGAACAAGTGCCAGCAATAAAGAGAATTATCATATACTTGTACTAAGAGTTGGGCCTTCTATAAGGAACAATACGTTTTTCAAAAATTAAGCAAGGTCGATAGCTACTACTCCCCTCAACGCTTGTATAAATACCAAAGAACTTACTCAAAGCCACCAATTCGAGAAGTGGGATAAAAGGTCTGGGATCTATTCTGATATTTAGCAAAGATATAAAAGTTGTGCTAATTTTCCCATAACATTTGGTTCGAGGAACCATACATGATTGATGTTTTTGTTTAGTGCTCAGAAAGATAAGTAGAGAGTGTTAATTTACCCAAGGTATGTGGTCCGAGAGACCAGGCATGACCAAGGTTCTATTTAACACTTAATGATAGATAATGAACCAAAGTATTAATTTACCCAAGTTATGTGGTCCGAGAAACCAGGCATAACCAAGGATCTGTTTAGCACTTAAATAGATAATGAACTGAAATATTAATTTACCCAAGGTATATGGTTCGAGAGACCAGGCATGACCAAGGTTCTGTTTAACACATAGATAGATAATGAATTGAAGTATTAATTTACCCAAGGTATGTGGTTTGAGAGAACAAGCATGACCAAGGTTTTGTTTAACATTTAGATAGATAATGAATTGAAGTATTAATTTACACAAGGTATGTGGTCTGAGAGACCAGGCATGACCAAGGTTCTGTTTAACACTTAGATAGATAATGAACTGAAGTATTAATTTACCCAAGGTATGTGGTTTGAGAGACCAGGCATGACTAAGGTTCTCTTTAATACTTAGATAGATAATGAACTGAAGTATTAATTTACTCAAGGTATGTGGTTCGAGAGACCAGGCATAACCAAGGTTCTATTTAAAACTTAAATAGATAATAAACTGAAGTATTAATTTACCCCAGGTACGTGGTCTGAGAGACCAGGCATGACCAAGATTTTGTTTAATACTTAGATAAATAATAGAACACAAGACACGCGACATGAAAAACTTAAATATGGTGAAAAAAGCTTTCATTAATAGTAATACCTCCTCAGGTTATTTATATTCCAAGGGCGTGGTACAGCCTTTTCTTCTAGATCTTTAAGATGATATGCACCTATTCTAGCCAATGACGTGATACGATATGGTCCTTCCCAGTTAGGTCCCAATTTTCCCCATGCTGGGTTCTTCATAGTGCCTAAAACCTTTCTTAAAACCAAGTCTTCGGGTGCTAGTGGTCTTAGCTTTACGTTGGCATCATATCCCTGCTTGAGCTTGTACTGATAGTAGACCAATTGGACCATGAAATTCTCTCTTCGTTTTTAGATTAAATCTAAGCTTTCTTCCAGTAGTCCATCATTGTTGGTCGGAGTGAAAAACCTTATTCTCAACCTGGGAAATCTAGTCTCTAGAAGAGTAATAGCTTTGGCCCCATGAGTCATTGAGAAAGAGGTCTCCCCAGTGGACCTACGAGGTGTAGTCCAGTATGTCCAAAAGACGTGTGACAACTCTTCTACCTATCTTCCCTTCGCATCATCCAGTCTTTTCTTGAGCCCATTAACTATGACCTTATTGACAGCCTTGGCCTGTCCATTCCCCTGTGGATAAGCCGGAGGGGAATATCTATTTGTAATCCCCAAGTCACAGCAGTATCTCTTAAAGACTTTATTGTCAAACTGAAGTCCATTGTCCGAGATGAGCGTATGAGGGATTCCGAATCGAGCCGAATCGAGTAACAATATTTTTCCAAACAAATATTTTGGCATCCATGTCCCTGATGTTTGCTAATGGTTCAGCTTTAACCCACTTGGTGATGTAGTCAGTGCCGACTAGTAGGTACCTCTTATTCCTTGCTGCTTTAGGGAAAGGACCTATGATGTCCAATCTCCATTGAGCAAAAGGCCAAGGGCTGGACAGTGGGTTAAGTACTTCTCTGGGTTGATGAATGTTTAGTGCAAATCTTTGGCATTGGTCACACTTCTTCACATATTCTTGTGCATTCTTCTGCATACTTGGCCACTAGTAACCTTGTGTGAGGGCCCTGTGAGACAAAGATCTACCACCCGTATGACTTCCATAAATCCCTTTATGAAATTCTTCCAGGAGTAGCTTAATTGCTTCAAGGTGTATGCATAGGAAATAAGGGCCAGAAAAGGATCTTTTATATAGCTTTTGATCCTCGGACAGCCAAAACCGAGGAGCTTTCCTACGTACCTTGTCGGCTTCAGACTTACTCTCAGGCAAGACATCTTCCTTAAGGAATAGCACAATGGAATCCATCCAGCTAGGACCCACCCCAGTTTGATGAATATTGAACACCCCATTTTTCGCCTTAGTGGGTTTACACAAGTCTTCAACAAGGATAATCCTAGGTAGGTTCTGAGCCAAGGAGATCGTAAGAGAAGCTAGAGAGTCTGGATGGGTGTTCCCGCTTCTTGGGATGTGTAGAACACTGAAAGATTTAAACCCTGATTGTAAGTTCCTGACTTGGCTTAAGTATCCTTGCATTCTCACGCCCCTGGCCTCCAATTCTCCCTGAACTTGGCCCACAACTAGCCTTGAATCTGAAAATATCTCCACTACTTTTCCACCCATTTTCAAAACTATGGCCATCCCTATCAACAGAGCTTCGTATTCAGCCTCATTATTCGTGGCCGAGAAGTCTAACCTCAGGGATTTCTCAATTGTGATCTTCTCGGGAGATATTAGGACTAGCCCCAATCTAGATCCTCTTTGATTCGCCGCATCATCAACATACACTTTCCAGGATAATGGCTCTTGCACGGAGATCAGGCCAACTGATTTTTCATCCATGCCCGGACTCTTGGCATTTTCTTCTAACGAGGGCTTAGCGAATTCGGCCACCAAATCAACTAGAACCTGGCCCTTTACGGAGGTGCGAGGCATGTACTTAATGTCAAAAGCTCCTAGGTTCATATCCCACTTGGCAATCCTCCCTGTATAATCAGCACTCCGAAGTAAAGACCTGAGCGAAAGTTGTGTTAAGACGACCATTGTATGCGCTTGGAAGTAATAGGGGAGCTTACAGGTGGCATGCACCACTGCCAAAATAGCCTTCTCAAGCGGTAAATATCAGACCTCAGCCTCATGCAGTGATTTGCTCACATAGTAAACCGGCCGCCGAACACCACTATCAACCTGTACTAACACTAAGCTCACCGCGTGGAGGGCCACTGCAATGTAAGCAAATAAAACCTCGTCAACCTCAGGTCTGGAAATAATTGGAGGCCGAGAAAGATATTCTTTTAATTGCTGAAAAGCTAGGACACACTCCTCAGTCCACTCGAACCCCTTCCACTTGTTCAGCAACTAAAAGAAAGGCCTATACCTATCTGCTGACCGAGAAATGAACCAGTTTAAAGCAGCGGTCATCCCTGTTAGCTTCTAAACTCCTTGGGATTCCAAGGTGGTTGCAAACCATTGATTGCCTTAATCTGGTCGGGGTTGACTTCAATTCTGCAATGCGTAACCATGTACCCTAAGAATTTCCCTGATCCGACATCAAAAGAGCATTTAGAAGCGTTAAGTCGAAGCTTGTATCATCTTAAGATCTTAAAAATATTCTCGAGCTCCTTAACATGCTCTGACTCCAGCTTGCTCTTGACCACTATGTCGTCTATATAAATCTCAATGTTTTTCCCTAGTTATGGCTTAAACATCCTGGTCATCATTCTCTGATAGGTGGAGCTTGCATTTTTCAGACAAAAAGGCATCACCTTGTAGTGGTAATTCTCGGTAGGGGTGGCAAAACCTATTTTTTCCTGATCATCCAAGGCTAATGGTATCTGATAGTGTCCTTGAAAGGCATCCAAAAAGCTCATCCGAGGATGGCCTACTGTTGCGTTCACTAGTTGATCAATCCGAGGCATGGGAAATGGATGCTTTGGGTAAGCTTTGTTCAAGTTGGTGAAGTCTACACATACCTGCCACTTTCCATTCTTCTTCTTCACCACCACGGTATTAGCCAACCATTTAGGGTAAAACACCTCCTTAATAACCCCTGCCTGCTTAAGCTTATTCACCTCTTCCTTAACAGCATCAGAATGCTCCTTAAATGAGCGCTGAGGTAGTTGCTTTCTGGGGAGGACAACTGGGTTAACATTCAAATAATGGCAGATGAATTCTAGATCTACCCTAGGAGCCTTATAGGCATTCCAGACGAACACGTCAATATTCCTTCTAAGGGATGCTAACAGCTCTTCCTTCTCCCGAGGGCGTAGCTGAGCTCCGATCTAAAAAAACTTTTCAGGATTCCCATCTATAGCAATTTTCTCCAATCTCTTGCACTTCGCCTATTCCGACACCATATCAGTAGATAAGATCGGGATCCTTGATTGCTACGAGCCCACCTCAGCAGAAGCCGAAGACTCAGCTGCGGGCTGATGCATAATGGCAGCCACAAGGCACTGCCTAGCTACAGATTGGCTTCCCACAAGCTCCTCAATTTGGTGCCCTGACGAGTACTTCACTTTCAAATGCAAAGTTGAAGAAACGGCCCTTAGGGCATGAAGCCAGGGTCTGGCTACAATGGCCGTGTTGGGAAAGTATGCATCCACCATAATGAAGTCCACTTCAACCGCCTCTGATCCTACTTGCACGGGTAACCTAATCTGACCCCTTAGAATGACAACTTTCCATCAAAACTTATCAAAGGTGAATCATATGTTGTCAGATCCTCAGGCTTTAAGCCCAAACCTTCGTACAAATTGGGGTACATAATCTCTGCCCCACTGCCCTGGTCCACCATCACCCTCTTTACATCGTACCCCCCTATTCTAAGGGTGACCACCAAAGCATCATCATGCGGCTGGATGGTTTCCTTCTTATTTTGGTCCGAGAAACTTAGTGCTGGTCAGACCTCCACCTTGGCCTTCTTCAGCATGGAATTAGATTCCTCAGCTTCTAACCGAGCTACAGACATTACCCTGGAGGGATGAAAACCAATCCTCCTAGGTGTAGCGAAGATGACATTAATCGTGCCCAATGGAGGCCTTGAAGAATCGCTCCTTTGAGCCCCCTAACCTTGATTGGTCTCCTTGCCCACTGTGCTGATACAAAAACTTCTGTAATCTTCCTTCTCTAACCAGTTGCTCCAGATGGTTCCACAGCATTCTATAGTCCTCAGTGGTATGCCCCTGCTCCTGATGGTATTAGCAATGAAGGCTCTAGTTGCCTTTTATGGGGTCTTCTCCCATTTTTTTTTGGCCATTTGAAGTATGGCTCGTTCTTGATCTTCTCTAGGACTTGATGTACTGGCTCTCGAAATACCGTGTTAACCACCTGAGGAACTATAGACCTAGATTGCCCAGTAAAATCTCTTCGAGGTCTATTGTTGTTATAGCTGTTGACTTGAAATCCCTCCTCTCCTGAGAGATAACCTTAGCCTTTCCCTTTCCCTGCTGCTGATCCTCCTCAACATGCTTATACTCGTCGATACGATCCATAAGCCAATGCATACTCCTCACCGGCTTCTTAGTTAAAGATTTCCTCAAATCGTGCTCAGCGGGCAGGTCGACTTTAAAAGTTTTTATGGCCACGTCATCAAAATCCCCATCAATCTCATTGAACATTTCCTAGTATCTGTCCGAGTACGTTTTCAGGGTTTCCCCTTTTCGGCTGGATAGAGATAACAGCGAATCTAAGGGCTAAGGAACCATTCTGTATGTAATAAAACGAGAACAAAAAGCCTTTGTAAGCTTTTTAAAGGAACCAATAGAACCTGCTGCAAGGCCATCGAACCACCTCATTGCGACAGGCCTTAAGCTAGATGGGAACACCTTGCACATTAGGGCTTTATTCCTGGAGTGTACAGCTATTCTCTGATTAAAATGACTCACGTGCTCCACAGGGTCTGTTCGATCGTTGTACATGGTGAACGTGGGCTGGGTAAACCACCAAGGAAGCCTTCCTCCGTCAATTCTGCATATGAAGGGTAACCTAGAAATTTGGTTAAGTGCCCTGCTCATAGCATCGTTTCCCAAGCCTTTGGCAGATGAGTTTCTGTGTCTGCGCTCATGATGGTGTTCCTCATCATACGAGAAAGACACGCTAGGTGGAGTCCTTGATCTACGCCCATAACTACTGTCCTCTTCATCATCAGAAGAGAAGTCAAAAATAGAAGGAGTTCGCCTTCTCCTCCCGTGGCGCAACTGTCTCTTTAAATGATTAATCTCCCGTTGCATGTCTCTAGCATTCTTCTCGTGAGTAAGGCAGTTCCCACCTCGAGAATAGCTTTTAGAAATATGGACAGTGTGCACACTTCCCTCATGGTCTCTTTCCCGTTCAAGATGGAGAAAATCGTCCCCATGCTGGGACCCCCTAGACTCCGCCTGGTTTGGACCTAAACCCGCCACAATCGAAAGTTAAACTCACTATAACACCAGGATTCCCCACAGACGGCGCCAATTGTAAGGACCTATTTCGAGTTCCTTGGCCTAAAAGGTGAATGGACTTAGGCCCAAAAAGTCCAAAACAATGAATTTGTAGAGAGTGGGTTGAAAAACTAGGATTTAGTGAATTGAACAACTAATAAAGTAGATCTTGAAGATAAAGGAAAGAAGATAAACAAGTTTAGACTAAAGAAAATCATCCTCGGCAATAGTTTGAGGAGGTTGGTTCTGTTATATTATTCTTAAGGTTGATTACAAAGTCCGTTCATGATACTACAACCTTTTTTCTTTTCTTTTTCAATCCCTTATCTCTCAAGGGTTCTTTGAATTATATACCTCCCCTTAATTGATCTCCGCCTTCCACTTGTTGATCATCCTGACTACTACTTGAGTGCTTGTCCCATCGAACACCCACCCTGGCCTTCTATGAGTTGGGGTAGCCAAGGCAGTAATATTCAAGGGTCTTCTCCACGTAAATGCGGCCAGAAAGTTAGCTGCAAAGCATTCAATGCAGTGGCAGCAGCTTTTCTCTTGATATTTCCAAACTTCCACCTCTTTTGTATGTTCATAATGCATTTCCTTATCAGTGGAATTTCTCGAAAGGTCATTTTGAATGATAGGACATGCAATCAATCTGTGCTTTGCTCATCCAAGAAGACACTCATCCTCAGACTACCTTCCTCAATCTTTTCGTTCACAACCTACTCATAGGATTCTGAGCTGAGTACGTTCACATTCGTTTATTTGCTCTCGGACCAACCAACGTCCTCGACCAGGGCCCAAGGCCCAATATACCATTTTGGGCAATCATCCCCACAAGTATAAAAACAATTTTCAAAAAATTGAACTTGAAACTATTTTTCAAATAATAATTTTTATATTTTACGTGTTTGACTCCCACTTTTAAGATCAATTTTCAAAATATTTAACATAAAAAATAATTTTTTGGGAGACCATTTCTACTTTTGAGATTTTAAAGAAAATATTTTCAAAAAGTAACATGTAGAATCTGTAGATTACTTTTCTTTGTGTGGATAATGTTAAGAGAATAGAGCTCATCATGTTTTCTTTTTAATGATAAGTTTTAAATTTGAAGTGTGGAAATTCTTTTTGTGATAAAGATAAGCTCATTAATTTAAGAGATAAAAGATTTTGGACAAATATGTGGATCCACTGCTTTCAAATTATTTACAACTATATCATTAAAAACATTTTTTGTATCCTGAAAACGCTCTCTTAGCCGTTTTCAAAATCCTGTTCTAAATTAGGAAAATAGGAGCCGAGTTGCTTCACAAAAAAAAAAAAAAAAAAAAAAAAATCAGGAAAATAGGATACTATTTTTGAAATTTGTATTTAGAATAGGATACTATTTCGCGAGTCCTTTGCCAGGTACCTGCGAAGCATACTGCTTGGAGGATTTTAAGTGTGACTTTTTTATTCTTCACCCATACTATATATACCCTTATTACCCACAAAAGTAAAAGGGGCTATTTAGAGAGAAGAACCTTAGATAGGTTTTTACAACACAACACACTCATCTTTTAGAGAGAGAGCTATTCACCTTTAGTGAGAAATCATTGTAGCCTCTTCTCCTTCCCTCTCCTATAGTCATATCTTGAGAGGAGATTTATACCTAAACACAACCCACACTTATTCAAAGTGTAGAGAGTATTTGGGAGCTTGGGAAGTTTTGAGGATTTGCCAAAAGAAGCTGGTAAGGCTTGGTAGATGCAATCGGGCGTATTGTAGGATCCAAAAAGTTAGAGAAAACATGACTCCGAGAAGTCCGTTGGTAGCAAGAGCTTGGAGGGCTCAAGTACATTGGGTAAACTAGGCTTGGAGGGTCTTTTGTTATTCGTGTATTCTAACTTTATTCTCTAGTGAATCGATTTCGACTTGGAGGGTTGTGAAAAGATTTTTTGCCGAGTTCTTCGGTTTTCTCTTCGGTAACACGTCTTGGTATTATCTTGTGTTTGCATCTCTCTTACCTTACTTTTGTGCTTTACATTTATTGTTTGTTGTTCATGTTTATGCACTAGATTATTATCGGTTTACTGCGCACATTTACTTTTGTTCCGGACTTTGATTAAGTAAGAGTAAAAGCAATCTAACCATAATTTAAATTTTGGGGTCTAAACAAGCTCATGTGTTATTAGCACAAATCCGAGCTTTCAATTGGTATCAAAGCTTAATGACCTAAGTGTGATCCTTGACCCTTTGTTTGCTTTGCCATGGATAGTACTTTGTATGCTTCTATGGATGTTGTTAATTGTAACATGCCATGTGTTTGTGATGCCTCTATGAATGTTTATCCTCATGCTTGTGATGAAATGTTACATGAATCTTTAGGTGTTGTTAATATTCCAAATGTCAAACTCTTGAAGAAAAAGTTTAAGAAGTTTCATGAGAATTTGAGCAAGTTTACTAGTGAAAAGGGTGATTTGATTGCTAAGCTTAATGAATCCAACAAATTGGTTAAGAAGTATAAGAAACTTGCTGAAAATTCTTTTGAAAAGATGAAAGAGTTTGAATGTTTGAATATGGACTTGGATACTAAACTTGTTTTGTCTAACAAACTTGTTGATGATCTTAAATGTGAAAATGAACCTCTTAAGATGCATGCCACGTGTTTGATTGTTGAACCTATTGCTAAAATAGAAGAAAATCTTTGTTGCAATCATGTTGTGGTGCCCGATTTTGTGCCTAGTGTGAGCTCTACCTCTAAAGACAAATCGGTGTACATACCTCCACACAAAAGAAACCAAAAAGTGGAGAGAAAAACTCTTAAGCCTAAGCCTTCATTTAGGTCTCATCCTAGGGATTTGAGTGGCTCTAAGTTTGTTCATACTTGCCACCATTGCAGTGTCATTGGTCACATAAGATTACAATGTTCCATGTTGAAGAGAGAACACAACCATGTTGCTAGATCCCCCCCTAAAAAGCCTAGTGGACCTAAACCCATTCTTTGTCACCATTGCGGTGCCTTTGGTCATCTAAGACCTCATTGCTCTAAGTTTCAAGCTCTTAAAAGAATCAAAAGAAAATAGAAACTTGAGCTCCTTGGAAGTTGTGCTTTACAAGATAAAACAGATTTCATTGAAAGTGGTAAGTTGTTGAAGCATATGGTTAATGTTATTACCTCCTTGTCCATGTACATCATCGGTTTTCATTCTTCCAACCCTCGTCTCACTTCTCATGAGACACTCATTCCAAACAATCATTCTGTTTGGATGAGGAAGGGTTCCTATGGTTGAGCTTTTGCTCTTTTAGTCCTTGATCTAATTCTTTTGATATTTGTGGGACTTTTCATGCATTAGATGTTTCATTATCATGCATTTTTGCTTCATGCATCTCTCTATATGTATTGTTTTTGTTTTTGTTGTTGATCTTACTTTTATGCTTTTTTTTTTTTTTTTTGTAAAAATCCAAAAACGCATAAAAAATGAAAAATCCAAAAAGTGTAATCCTGTTTGTTTGAGCACATATCACATGTGAGTTTGGCCTAGTACCTCTGTACTAATGGCATAGTACATTTACAGGCTTAGTTTGTTATGTATGCACATTTTTTAAGTGTGAGCGAAATCTAGAAATCTATGTTTGATTGTTGTAAATAGATCTCCAAGCTTGTCATGAATGATTAGTCAATAGTCTTGTTTGATCTTGATATATGCGTAGACTTGTGCCTATGTATCTCCTCACATTTATTTTTTATGTCAAAAACCTCTACAAACGTCAATCTCCAAAAAGAGAAAGAGTTGAAAAAGTCTTTCTTCAAAAACTATTTTGACTAGGAAAAGGTGGAGCAAATTGTATTCAAAATGTATGATGTTAAAGCCAAAAGCTTATTCCTCAAAGAAATATAAAAAATTACACAGCATCACTGCTCAAAAATTGAGTTGTATTGATAAAAAAGTATGAAAATGGAAGCCAAATGAGAAGCTTTCAGTCAATGTAAACACTTTGGTTGGGGGGGGGGGGTGTCATATATGTTCATTTCTTCTAGTGAGATAGGTCACTTAACTTCATGCTAGTTGTATATGACTTGATTGAATTGATCATTGAAGCTTCATACTAGACTATGGACTAGTTCATACTTGATTCACACACACAACACACAAGTCCAATGTTCATTGAATGCTTATTTCATTGGAGTGATTGTACATGTTCAAATGTGATGTGTGTGTGTTCAACCATTTTTGATCATTTTATTTGTATTTGGAAGTGTTTTTCATCACTCTTTGTTTTTAAATTTTGTACTTACTTTGTTTTTTAATGTTTCAAGCTTGTTTTTGTGTTGAAAAACAGGGGTTAGAGTCTTTCGCTAGTCGTTCGTAACTTAGCTGGGAGTAGCGAAGTTGAAAAATGCATTTTTGGCATTTTTGGTTATCAGGTAGTGGGGTTCGCGAGTAGCTCGTGAAGTGCCTAGATCAGCTATTTAATGGGTATTTTGTGAGTTTTTGGTCCAAAACTTCTCATATGATTCTATTATGACTTCATCCTCTCCACACCCTCTTTTTCAAAGCTTCTACATCAAAATCCAACCAATTTCAAGTGTTTTTACATTCCATAAACATCTCTAAGGTAATCTTTAACACTTTTAATTGATTTTAATACTTAGATTATGTTTTTGGGGGAGTTTTATGCTCATAGTTGGGATTTTCTCAAATGGGGTTGGAAAACTTAATTTTTGTCAATCTTTTTGATTGGGTCTTGTTTTAAATGTCTATTTGCTTTGGATATTGGCCCCTTGTGGTATTTTAAACATGTATTAAGGTTTGATTTTCACATGTTCATGCATTGTTCATCACATATTTATAGTGTGTGTACATTAGGTGTATGATAATGCCTCTATGGTATTTTTTTTTCATTGTTTTGGACTCCATTGAGTATTAATTTTTGGGGATCACCATAATTATTCATGTTTATCATGTTTTGATCATTGATTGTTGTTTTACACACTTTTCCGGTCATGTATCTTACATGCACACTAGATGTATCATTGATGCACACACTCTATCACTTGACATGTTCTGCATTCACTCATGCTAGTTGTTAAGAATCAGAATAAGGGGTTGAATGGTAGATCACTTTGAGGGGATCTAGGCCTCTAAGAACAAAGCATATGAAGAAATGTAAAGGTTTAGGGAAAGAGAGAGAGAGAGAGAGATATATATATATATATATATATCTAATCTGAGAGTATTATTCAATGAATCACCCTATAACTATCCGTGTACAACTTATACATCAAATCTCTAACTAACTAACCAACTATTCCCAACTGACATCAACTAACTAACTACCTCTAGGTAAGCAGTGCAGCCACCCACGCACACTAGTGCAGCCACACACGCACACCTTATCATCAGTACCTGCACCCCTCTGCATCAGTACATGCATTCCCCTACACTCGCACAAGTGCGCGCGCGCACGCACACACACACACACACACACACACACACACACACTTGTACCCAATTACAACTACAAGAGAGATGCCTAGCATTACCCCCTCCTATTTAATGCACCTTTCCCATAAGGTGAGGGAAGGACAAGTGAAGCTGATGTAGGGACTCCCACGTGGCATCCTCTAATGAACAACCGGACCATTAAACTAGGACTTCAGTAATTTCTCTAGACCTCGGTGATCTAGACTTGTTTTGCAACACTTTGATTGGTTCAACACACACTTGACCATCAACATCTACTGTAGGCAAAGTAGGAATGGGATGAACCTTCTGGCCAAGCTTCAACTTCAAACATGATACATGAAAAACTGGATCGATCTTGGCTTCAAGAGGTAAATCTAGCTTGTAAGAGACTGCTCCCACCTTCTGTTGCACTTGGAAAGGACTAAAGAACCTAGGTGACAGCTTCCACTTATCCTTATAAGCCAAAGTTCTCTTTCTATAGGTCTACAACCTCAAATAGACCCAATCCCCAACCTCAAAGGATTTGTCATGTCTATGCTTATCAGCTTGGATCTTCATTCTTTTCTAGGTAGCAGATAAATTAGCTCTAAAGGTAACTATGACAGCTTCCCTTTGACACAACAGGTCATCCAAAGTAGCCACTCTAGCAGTTCTTGGCACATAGGACTGCAATGCAGGAGGTGGGAAACCATATAGAGCTTCAATGGGAAAGAGCTTCAAGCTGGTATGAAAGTTGGAATTAAACCAAAATTCAACTAAGGGCAACCATTTAGCCCATTTGTGTGGATTGTTACTAGTGAAGGCTCTTAGGTATTGCTCTAAACTCCTATTTACAATTTCTGTTTGACATCACTTTGAGGATGGTAAGTAGTGGACATGGCCAAATTAGTCCCTTACAGCTTAAAGAGTTCAGACCAAAACAGTGAAGTGAATGTCGCATCCCTATCACTCACATTGGATGCTGGCAGACCATACAACTTGAAAACATAATGCATGTATAGAGAAGCTACCTTGGCTGTAGAGTAGGGATGAGAGAGAGGTATAAAATGGGAATAAGCCTATCAACCACAACCAAAATTATCTCATACCCTTGGGACTTAGGTAAACCCTTAACAAAATCCAAGCTTACATCTGTCCAAGGAGTGGTAGGAATCTCCAAGGGTTGAGGCAAACCTGCTGGAACAAAATTCTCAGACTTGATTCTTTGGGACACATCTCACTCCCTCACAAAAGCTTTAATGCCTGCCTTCATCCTGTGCCAAAAAAACTCCCTTTTAGCCCTCTGATAAGACTTGAGGAACCATGAGTGACCAGCCATAGGCTGCGATGAACTAGCTACAACACTTGAGGTTTCAAAGGGCATTGAGGGTTGAGGACCTAAGAAAAATCTGCCTTTGTAGAAAACAAGATTATTCTGCCAAGTGAATCCTTTAGGAGCTGAACCAACTTGAATGGATGTAATGAGTTGCTGCATAAACTGATCTTGAGAATAACTATCTCTAAAAATATGCAACCAAGTAGGATCAGGAATTGAAAGAAGCAGTAGACAGCTAACTTTAGGAAATTACTCATGCTTTCCAGACATAGGGATGTAGTCAGACCTCCTTGTTAGGGCATTTGCCACTTTGTTTTCAACCCCTTTTTTGTATTCAACTATGAAGGCATATCCCAGTAATTTAGCCAACCACTTATGCTGAGGTGGTGTGGCAATTCTCTGCTCTAGTAGGTACTTCAAACTTTGTTGATCAGTTCTTACAATGAAGGGCCTGCCCAACAAATAAGGCCTCCATTTCTTGACTGCAGTGGCCAAGGCAAGTAATTCAGTCTCATAAGCAGACAGATGTAGATGTTTTCCCTTCAAGGCCTGGCTGTGATAAGCAATGGGCCTATGCTCTTTCATCAAAATAGCCCCTAACCCATACCCTGAGGCATCACACTCAATGATGAAGGGCTTTGAAAAATCTGGAAGAGCTAACATTAGAGGCTGAGCTACTGAACCTTAAGCTCATTAAAAGCAAGAAGGGCTTTGTCTGTCCAATGGAAGCCATCCTTCTTAAGCAGATCAGTTAGAGGCTGGGCAATAGCCCCATAATTTTTGATAAATTTTCTATAGTAACCTGTAAGACCTAGGAACCCTCTCAAAGCCTTAGCAGTTTGAGGAATTGGCCATTGTTGCATGGCTAAAGTCTTCTTAGGATCAGCTTTCACCCCATTGCCAGAGATGATATGACCCAAGTACTCAACCTTAGCACACCCAAACACACATTTAGATTGCTTAGCATATAATTGATGAGACTGCAAGACCTTTAACACAATCTTCAAATGAGAAAGGTGATCAGAAAAATTGGAACTAAAAAACAAATATCATCAAAGAAAACCAGTATAAATTTCCTTAAATAAGGTTTAAAAATAGCATTCATAAGAGCCTGAAATGTTGAAGGAGCATTTGTTTGTCCAAATGGCATTACAAGGAACTCATAGTGACCTTCATGAGTCCTAAAAGCTGTTTTTGGCACATCCTCAGGTTTAATACGGATTTTGTGATACCCTGACCTCAAATCCAACTTAGAAAAGATGGTAGAACCTACAAGTTCATCTAGCAACTTATCCAACTCAGGAATTATCCTTAATGGTGGCCTTATTGAATGCTCTATAATCAATGCACATCCTCCAACTTCCATTAGCCTTTCTAACAAGTAAAACAGGTGAGGAAAAAGGACTTTGGCTAGGTTGTATTGACCCAAGTTCTAACAATTCATTTACAATTTTCTCAATTTCAGACTTTTGAAAGTAGGGGTACCTGTAGGGTCTTTCATAGACTGGTGGGGTGCCATCTTTTAACATAATCTGATACTCATGCCCACAGATTGGAGGTAATCTTGTTGGTACTTCAAAAACCTTGGAAAATTGAGCCAAAAGGTTTGACAAAGCAGCAGGCAGCAAGGGCTTATCCTGAGAACCAGAACTAGTGACAGCAGCAATGTGGAGAACCAAGCCCTTCTTTTCACCATGAGAAAACAAGTTGTCTGCCTCTAAAAAGCTTGAAGGTGACACATGCAGCCCTTGCAAAAACACCTCTTTACCCAAATAGCAAAACCTCATGGTTGAAAGCTTAAAATCCTATACAATAGCACCCGATGTGCTTAGCCACTGAGTGCCAAGGACCATTGCACACCCTCCTAAATGTAACACATTGAAATCCACTACAAATGTAAACCTTTGGATAATAATAGTCACCCCATGACAAACCCCTAAAGTCTTGATAATATTTCCATCAGCCACCTTAACTTCTAAAATCTGGGAAGTATCTAATGGTAAATTTAGAGTAAGCAACTTAGCAGCATCCAAAAATTTGTGTGTACTCCTAGAATCAATGAGAGACACAACCTCAAGATTCTTGATTCTACCCTTCTGTTAGGAAATCATCATGTTTGTATCGCATACAAAACATACGCAGATACGTAGCGAAAAATAAACGGATTTACTTCATTCGCAATTGATAACATGTACTATGTATGTTTCAGAATATAAGAACAAGAGAGTGTACCTTGATGCGGTGATATTCAAAACCGAATGAAAAAGTACTCGGGAAGGCTTTCAATCTTCACTCCAATTCCACTTGATGCCCAAGATGTGTGGTCTCTCAATCAGTTCTATGTTTTCTAGAGAGAATATGAAAGAGTGTCTCTCTTCCTTATATTATCTTATTATCTTAAACATACAAACCATTTTATTCTATATAAAATTCTGTATGTTTCTCTCCACATAACTGATTATCTAATTGGGCTAGCCTTTTGGGCCTTCCCAATTGGGCTTTAGTGTGTGGCTTGGAGTGGGACCAAAAGGGAACAAATAAGACACTAGCTCCAATGGGCCTTGGGCTTTTCTGTCAACTCTTGACAAGTCCAAAGTTACCATTAATTATATTTAATACCACTATATAAATATAATTGCACTCTAGGCCTCATTCATAAATTATATCCCAAGACTTTATTATACATGCAATCCCTTCATAAAATATTCGTAGTAATACAAAGTCATGAATATATAGATTGCCACTTTGTAAATTACTACATCTTAATCCTTGAGTATCCGGTTTAATCCTTTTAAGTTATTCACCATATATTTATAAAATCCAATTTCATAAATATATACTTTAGTCTTACTAAAGTGGTTAGGCCTAACTCTCTGAATAACTGTACCCATTAAACTTATCTTAAGGGAATATTTTATATCTCCGTTAAGAGACTATGAATTCCATCTTGAGAATATATGTTCCATCAACACTAAATGTGGCTGCCCAACATACTGAGGTTTTGACCGTTACTTTAGATCTCACTCCTGATATATCAAAGCAACTAACATTTCATGATCAGGTCCATTATTCCCTCAGGATTAAGAGTTCATGTGAATACAAGTCGTGAGATTTATTATTCAATTGACAGTCGTTAGGAGAATAATAAATCTCACAGTGGTCCAGTTCAATATGTCTTAACTCTTAAAACATATCAACATATTAACTAGAAGTCACCACTTCCATGATCAAGACAAATCATCGTAGTTAATATGTTATAGTCTTCGCAGATGAAATGCCCAATTTCATCACCGACTATGAACCTAAATACCACTTCTCATCACAATTGTAACATAAGCCTTGTTTCCTTCTCTCCTCCATTTGGGCATTAGTTAACTTTTGTAATGGAAGCTCAACCTTAGAATCATTCCTTTTCTCTAACCTAGGCAACCCCAAGATAGAAGGTTTGCTAACATCTGTTACAGGTTTGAAAGACTTCCTATTACTGAGTAAGAATTCTTCTTGAATCTTAGCTAGCCCAAATGCATCATTAAGGGACTTAGGGACTAGCATCCTCACAGGAAATCTAATCTCATCTTTTAGACCACTCAAAAAACAACTAAGTTTATGAGATTTAGAAAGCCCTTTAATTCTATTAGAAAGAATTTCAATGGAACCTTTATAGCAAACCACAGTGGTAGTCTACTTCATCCTGGTGAGTGCTTCCATTGGATCATCATAGGCTGAGGTACCAAAACGGCTTTGCAAGGCTCTGATAAGACCTCCCAACTAGCAAAGCCACTTGCTTGTTCAGCATCTTGAAACCAGATGAGAGCTTCTCCCTTAAGATGATAAGAAGCCATGAGCACTTTCTGATGCTTTGGAGTACCATGGAATGAAAAGAACTAATTGGTTTTATAAATCCAACAAGTTGGATCTTCACCATGAAATCGAGGGAAGTCCAGCTTTAAGTTCTTGATGGTACCCACTAAAGATGATTCTAGGTTGGTGGCATTCCCAATCTGAAGAGCCCGTGATCCATTGATGGGAGAATTAAGACGCTTTCTTCATTCTCTATTATTCTTTGTAAAAACGAATTTAGGGTTTGCAATTGCTTTTGGATTTCTTGTAAGGTTTGTTCACGGCAGTCCAAAACCTTAGACATCGTGATGATTTTCTCAGTGTTTTAGGAATTGGAGCGTGTTTCAGTCATGGTGGTGAATTGGGATCAACAAAACTCTGATACCAATGGTTGAATGGTAGATCACTTTGAGGGGATCTAGGCCTCAAAGAACAGAGCATATGAAGAAATGTAAAGGTTTAGGGAGAGAGAGAGAGAGAGAGAGAGAGAGAGAGAGAGAGAGAGAGAGAGAGAGAGAGAGAGAGAGAGAGAGAGAGAGAGAGAGAGTATTATTCAATGAATCCCTCTGTAACTATTCGTGTACAACTTATACATCAAATCTCTAACTAATTAACCAACTATTCCCAATTGACATCAACTAACTAACTACTTCTAGGTAAGCAATGCAGCCACACATGCACACCTCATTATCAGTACACACACCCCCCCTGCATTAGTACATGCATTCCCCTGCACTGGCGTGCACGCGCTCGCGCGTGCGCGCACACACACACACACACTTATACCCAACTACAACTATACAAGAGAGATGCCTAACACTAGTTAAGTCTTTTTAGACCTTTTAGCACATATAACTGTTGGGAAATAACATGTTTGTAACGCATACAAAACATACGCAGCAGAAAAAATAGCGGATCTACTTCATTCGCAATTGATAATATGCACTATGTAAGTTTCAGAATATAGAATCAAGAGAGTGTACCTTGATGCAGTGAATTTCAAAACCGAAGATAATAAGTACTCGGGAATACTTTTAATCTTCACTCCAATTCCACTTGATGCCCATGATGTGTGGTCTCTTAATCAGTTCTGTGTATATGTTCTAGAGAGCATATGAAGGAGTCTCTCACTTACACCAACATACAAACCATTTCATATTAATAAAATTCTATATGTTTCTCTCCACATAACTGATTATCTAATTAGGCTAGCCTTTTGAGCCTTCCCAATTGGGCTTTAGTGTGTGGCTTGGAATGGGATAAAAAAGGAACAAATAAGACTCTAGCTCCAATGGGCCTTGGGCTTTTCTGTCAACTCTTGACAAGTCCAAAGTTACCATTAATTATATTTAATACCACTCTATAAATTTAATTGCACTCTTGGTCTTATTATTAAATTAGTTTCCAAGACTTTATTGTACATGCAACCCCTTTATAAAATATTCGTAGTAATACAAAGTCATGAATGTAGACTGCCACTTTGTGAATTACTACATCTTAATCCTTGAGTACCCAGTTTAATCCTTTTAAAGTTATTCATCATATATTTATGAAATCTAATTTCATAAATATATACTTTAGTCTTACTAAAGTGGTTAGGCCTTACTCTTTGAAGAACTGAACCCATTAAACTTATCTCAAGGGAATATTTTATATCTCCGTTAAAAGACTATAAATTCCATCTTGAGAATATATGTTCCATCAACACTAAATGTGGCTGCCCAATATATTAAGGTTTTGACCGATATTTTAGATCTCACTCCTGATATATCAAAGCAACTTACACTTCATGATCAGGTCCATTATTCTCTCAGGATTAAGAGTTCATGTAAATATAAGTCATAAGATTTATTATTCATTTGACAGTCGTTAGGAGAATAATAAATCTCACAGTGGTCCAGTTCAATATGTCTTAACTCTTAAAACATATCAACATATTAATTAGAAGTTTCCACTTCCATAATCAAAACAAATCATCTTAGTTAATTTGTTATAGTCTTTGCAGATAAAATGCCCAATTTCATCACCGACTACGAATCAAAATTCTGAGTTTACAAAGAACTTGTGATCTATATCTTCTGTGACTAAATCACATAAATCACATACTATGCTTCTCATGGACGGTATGATAATGTCCAAATATTCATGTTTCCATCATTTTAGATAAGAATACAGCAACTTTATTAATCACAATATTAAGTCATACATCATTTAATACGTAATGTCATACATAATATCATACATGACATATTACAATAGGATTTAAGGGCACTAATCCTAACAATCTCCCACTTGCCCTAAAGACTATTGTGCACTAATCTAACTCTCATTCCCTCCAAATGTTACTTGAAGGTCCTTTGAGGCAAGGCTTTGGTAAATGGATTTACTAAATTATTTGTACTTTCAATCTTTGCTACCATCACATCTCCACGAGCAACAATGTCTCGAATGATGTGGTACTTTCTCTTAATGTGTTTTCCTTTCTTGTGATTCCTTGGATCTTTTGATTGTGCAATTGCTCCACTATTATCACAAAAAAATGTGATAGGAACTTGCTCCATTCTCATAACACCAAGATCAGAAAGGAATTTCTTAAGCCAAACAGCTTCCTTTGCTGCTTCACAAGCAGCAACATATTCAGCTTCCATGGTGGAGTTCGCAATATAAGATTGCTTAACACTCCTCCAACTTATGACTCTACCTCCCAAGGTGAACACATAACCTGAAGTGGACTTTCTAAAATCTAGATCCGATTGAAAGTCTGAATTTGTATAGCCAATGGGAATCAAATTCTCACAACGGTAAACAAGAATATAATCTTTCGTTCTCCGTATATACTTGAGAATATGCTTTACAGTTTGACAATGTTGTGGTCTTGGGTTTGATTGATATTGGCTGACCATGCCAACTGAATAACAGATATCTGGTCTAGTATAAAGCATGGCATCCATGAGACTTCCTATTGCAGAAGCATAAGGAACTTATCTCATCATATCTTCTTCCTCTTGAGTCTTAGGCCTTTAGTCACCAGACAGAGGAACTCCATGTCTGAAAGGAAGTAATCCTTTCTTGGAGTTTTACATGCTAAACCGTTCTAGAACCTTATCTATATATTCAACTTGTGATAAGCATAACATCTTATTCTTGCGATCTCACCAAAGCTTGATCTCTAGAATAAAGTTAGCCTCACCCAAGTCTTTCATATCAAATTGGCTTGATAACCAAACCTTTACTAATGACATTACCCCTACATCATTTCCAATAAGTAGAATATCATCAACATAAAGCACTAGGAACATTACTACTTTGTCTTGATGTCTTTTGTACACACATGTTTCATCAAGATTTTGTTTAAAACCAAATGACTTGATTGATTGATCAAATCTGATGTTCCATGACCTAGATGCTTGCTTAAGTCCATAAATGGAATTTTTCAACTTGCATATCATATGCTCTTGGTTCTTTGCTATGAAACCTTCTGGTTGCATCATATAGATTTCCTCTTTAAGATTGTCATTGAGAAATGCAGTCTTGACATTCATTTGCCAAATCTCATAATCATAATGAGCAACAATGGATAAGAAAATTCTGATAAATTTAAGCATTACTACTGGTGAAAAGGTTTCTTCATAATCAATACCTTCTTTTTGTGTGTACCCTTTCGCCACTAGCCTTGCTTTTAAGGTTTCAACCTTTCCATCTATCCCTCTTTTCCTTTTGTAAACCCATTTGCAACCAACAGGTTTAATGCCATTAGGCACCTTTATAAGATCCCAAACTTGATTAGAATACATGGAATCTAATTCAGATTTCATAGTTTTGACCCAATGATGTGCATCTACATCATTCATTGCCTCTTCATAAGTGTAGGGATTCGATTCAACCTTTTCGGAGATAGCTTCATAAGTTTCTCCCAAATCTATGAATCTTATAGGAGGCTGAACAATTCTCCCACTACGACGAGGCACCTGTGTACTAGACATCTCATGAGTAGTATTTTGTGGTGTATCCAATACAGCCACATCATCCCTAGTTACATCCATTGGTTGTTCATTTATAGATTCATTCATTTAAGCCAAAATAACTCTACTTCTAGGAGTAAAATTATTCATATAGTCATTTTCTAAAAATTTAGCATTTGTGTACTAACAAAAACTTTGTTATCTTTACGACTATAGAATAAATAACCCCTAGTTTCTTTTGGATAACCCACAGTTTCTTTTGGATAACCCACATGCAAACACACTTCCGATTTTGGTTCCAATTTATCAGGCTTCCCTTTTAACACATACGCTGGACAACCCCAAATGTGGAGATATTTCATGCTAGGCTTACGCCCACTCCACAATTCCATGGGTGTTTTGGGAACAGATTTTGATGGAACTAAATTCAAAAGATGTATTGATGTATCTAAGGCATAACCCCAAAAAGAAATAGGTAAAGTTGAGTAACTCATCATGGACCTAACCATTTCTAAAAGAGTCCTATTCCTTCTTTCTGCTACACCATTTTGTTGGGGAGTTCCAGGTGCAGTCAATTGGGATACAATCCCATTTTCGGTCAAGTAATCCTTGAAATCCCCAAGAAGGTATTCGCCACCACGATCAGATCGAATGACCTTTATGTGTTTACCCAATTGATCCTCAACTTCAGCCCTAAACTCTTTGAACCTTTCAAAAGCTTCAGAATTTTGTTTCATTAGGTACACATAACCATATCTTGAGTAATCATCGGTAAAAGCGATGAAGTACTCATAACCTCCTTTTGCTTAGGTTGACATAGTACCACAAACATCCGTATGAACTAATTCAAGCAACTTTTGGGCTCTTCTACCTTTTGCATTAAAAGGTCGCTTGGTCATTTTGCCTTCCAAACAAGATTCATAAACCGAAAATTCATCAAAGTCCAATGGCTCTAAGAGACCATCTTTGATCAGTCTTTGAATTCTGTTTGGATTAATATGACCTAAACGCAAGTGCCAAAGATATGCATCATTAGTAGAAGGAAACTTTCTCTTTAATGATTTTACATGAGAGTTATTATCTAATTCAAAATTGTATAATTTATACTTATCAGGAGTTAAAATATAAAGACCATCCACAATATTGCCAGAATAGATAAACCTTTTATCCTTCTTTATTACAACATTGTCTTTAAGGATAACACAATATCCATTTTTACCCAAATAAGTTGAAGAAATTAAATTCCTACGAACATTAGGTACATACAAACAGTCTTCCAATATTAAAACCTTAGACTCAAAGTATAAATTAAACACTCCAATAGCTATAACCGGAATCATACTCCCATCAGCCAAGGTTAGAAACAATTCCCCTTCTTTAAGCTTTCTGGTCTTCTGGAACCCCTGCAAAGAATTGTAGATATGATTAGTACAACCTGAATCCACACACCAGGAATCCATGGGATTTTGTACCAAACATATTTCAAGGAGGAATGAACTTTTCATACTTTTATTGGTAGCCTTGAACTTTGGACAATTCCTTTTCCAATGTCCTTTCTCACCAAAATGGAAACATTTTTCTTTCAGCTTCTTTCCTTTGTCGGCAACCCCTAAGACAATTCATTTACCCTCCTGCTTAGTGAAGTCCTTCTTCTTCTTCTTCTTACCCTTGCCTTTCGACTTAGGTTGAGAAGTAGAAGCTTCACCCACATTGGCTTCAACACTAGAAGTACCAAGGATGCCTTCCGCCGCTACCAACTCATTCATTAATTCAGACAATGAATAAATCTTTTAGTTCATATTATAATTGAGTCTGAATTCCTTGAATAATTTCGGTAATGACTGGAGTATCATATCCACTTGGGATTCTCCATTAATATCGGCACCTAAAACCTCTAATGTATTCAGATTAGAAATCATTGTAAGACAATGCTCCCTCATTGAACTACCTTCAGTCATTTTGGTATTATAAATTTGCCTCATAGTTTCTTGCCTTGTTAAATGGCCTTGCTCACCAAACATTTCCTTCAGACTTAGCATAATGTCCGAAGCTAGTTCTACATCCTGCATTTGATGCTGTAGAACATTTGAGATGGACGTTAGGATGTAGCACTTGACCATTTCATTAGATTTCTGCCAACGATCATATCACTGTTTTTCATCAAGAGGAGCATCTAATGAAGAAAAGTTAGGACATGGTTGAGTAAGCACATATTTGTGCTCTTCAGCTGTATGAACTATGTCCAAATTTCTTTTCCAATCAACATAATTGGATCCAGTCAGTTTGTTTTGATTAAGAATGGTAACAAGTGGGCTAAATGATGCTATGACAAATCTGAAAACAATAAACATGAATATAATAAGTAAACTGGACATTATCAATTTAGCATATAAGCATATAATATGGAACCTTAATAAAATCATAATATAATATATGCAACGGCAACCCAATCCCGTAATTAATATTCCTCGGAAGCGAGGTCATACCAATCACTATGATCAAGCGAGAATTATTCTCATTATTAATGCTATCATGGTAACTCATACCAAACAAAAATAATTTGCCTCTTTACCTTCAGCCTCTAAGTAATTATGACATAGCTCCGAAAGGAGGTTAACATTAAACTTAGTCTAGTGTACACCATTGCCTAGAATCTATGTGAGTCATCAAGTAACTCCAATGAAGCGTGGTCGTTCTTGATGTAAAAACACACTTCATCTATCTTTAAGAAGTTTAACCTGTAGTACCATGAATTAAACACCCTCCGAAGGGAGCAAGGCATATACACCAAGGCAAGGTGCTTAATCATACTACTATAAACCGACAATGGAGGCCATGAGATCTAACCCTTGTATCTCTCTCCCCCTAGATCTTTTAAAGTAAAGGTTTTTAAAATTATAAATCATGTGTAAACTAATCACACACAGCCTTGCACTTTATACATGTTAAAACACTTAGAAAATTCTGAATTCCCGGTTCTCGATCGATCGAGCCTTTGAATTTCCAGTCTTGATTGATCGAACATATATCTCGATCGATCGAGAAAGGTTCTAGATGCTCGATCGCTTCTCGATCGATCGAGCTTCGCAAATTTTGAATTTCCAGAATTTTTCTAAGGCAGTTTTTTAACGACTTTTCATGAACAAACAAGCATCATATGAACATGATAGACGGAGATTGATATCAAAACTAAATTCCATTGATGCTATAGCCTTAAAGTTCAATTTAACATACTTAAAATCAAATTTAAACAACATCATAACATCAATATCAATTTTTATGAAATCATAGTTTCATTATCCATGCAGAAAATTAAATGCAAATAAAATCTTCTAACATTATGAAACTATTATCTCTAATTCTAAAACTCACAAAACATGTTATACAGATTGGAATTGAAGACCGCTCTGATACCAATTGTTGGAAAATAACATTTTTGTAACGCATACAAAACATACGTAGCGGAAAAAATAACGGATCTACTTCATTCGCAATTGATAACATGCACTATGTAAGTTTCAGAGTATAGAATCAAGAGAGTGTACCTTGGTGCACTGAATTTCAAAACCGAAGATAATAAGTACTTGGGAACACTTTTAATCTTTACTCCAATTCCACTTGATGCTCAAGATGTGTGGTCTCTCAATCAGTTCTATGTGTATGTTCTAGAGAGCATATGAAGAAGTCTCTCACTTACACCAACATACAAACCATTTCATATTCATAAAATTCTGTATGTTTCTCTCTACATAACTGATTATCTAATTGGGTTAGCCTTTTAGGCTTTCCTAATTGGGTTTTAGTGTGTGGCTTGGAATGGGACCAAAAAGGAACAAATAAAACTCTAGCTCCAATGGGCCTTGGGCTTTTTTGTCAACTCTTGACAAGTCCAAAGTTACTATTAATTATATTTAATACCATTATATAAATATAATTGCACTCTAGGCCTTATCAATAAATTATTTTCCAAGACTTTATTGTACATGCAACCCCTTCATAAAATATTCATAGTAATACAAAGTTATGAATGTAGACTGCCACTTTGTGAATTACTACATCTTAATCCTTGAGTACCCAGTTTAATCCTTTTAAAGTTATTCATCATATATTTATGAAATCTAATTTCATAAATATATACTTTAGTCTTACTAAAGTGGTTAGTCTTAATTTTCTGAATAACTGAACCCATTAAACTTATCTCAAGGTAATATTTTATATCTCCGTTAAGAGACTATGAATTCTATCTTGAGAATATATATTCCATCAACACTAAATATGGTTGTCCAACATACTGAGGTTTTGACCGATATTTTAGATCTCACTCCTGATATATCAATGCAACTTACACTTCATGATCAGGTCCATTATTCTCTCAAGATTAAGAATTCATGTAAATATAAGTCGTGAGATTTATTATATATTTGACAGTCGTTAGGAGAATAATAAATCTCACAGCGGTCCAGTTCAGTAGGTCTTAACTCTTAAAACATATCAACATATCAACTAAAAGTCTTAACTTCCATGATCTGGACAAATCATCTTAGTTAATATGTTATAGTTTTCGCAGATGAAATGCCCAATTTCATCACCGACTACGAACCAAAATTCTGAGTTTACAAAGAATTTGTGATCTATATCTTCTGTGACTAAATCACATACTATGTATCTCATGGACTATATGATAATGTCTAAATATTCATGTTCCATCATTTTAGATAAAAATACAGCAACTTTATTAATCTCAATATTAAGTCATACATCATTTAATACGTAATGTCATACATAATATCATACATGACATATTACAATATGATTTAAGGGCACTAATCCTAACAATAACATGTTCTTGTTTCTATGTCATGCCTTGGTCTATACCTTGTTCCATCATCCTTAGCATGTCATGTTTTCTTTATGCTTTATAGCATTGTGTTTTTAAGATATTTTATTTTTTGTTTGAGCTTCATTTTCTCATTCATCTTGCACCCATCATACATCTTTACCCTTGTTCATATCTTTATTTCTTTAAATCCTTCCTCTTGATTCATTTGTTTATTTGTGACAAAAAGGGGGGGAGTATACCGGAGTGTATTGTCATTTCTATATAACTCTTATGCATATTCTCAAGGGGAGAAATTCTATCTCGTGCACATTCGTAGGGAGAGAAATTCCATAGGAGAGATGCATGTATCAAGGGGGAGAAGACATTTCTTTTCAAGAAAACCTTGCTTTTTTTTTTTTTGGTTTACTTTATGTTTGTTCTCTTGTTTGGCTTTATGGTGCTTTGAGTTATATTTAGTATCTATGCTTTATTGTTCTCATCGCATTGTGTTTATGTGTTGGACATGCATACATCTCTATGCTATTGTGCTTTATTGATTGCATGTTTGGATGATCGTTTTCTTTGCTATATTATCATTGTGATGATTTTTATATGACTGTTTTGTGTTTGATCAAGTTGCTCATATGTTTCACATCATGTTTACTTGATTGCTTTTTTACTTGTTACAGTATGATTGTCCTTTTATTACTTACTTTTCCTTGAAGGTCTAATGCATTTTGTGCAAATGTTTCAGGATATAGGTATTGTGTTCCAAGTTCATCACAAGTTTTAGATTTAGGTGTGAGTGAGTTTTGCTATTATTCCTAAACTCACGTTTAAGTCTAGAGTCTGTTTTAGGGTGTTTTTGAGTTGTGATTTACAACTATATTTTATGTTGGCTTTATTCTATGACAAAAAGTGTTGTAATTGCCTTTATTTATTTCCTTGTATTTTGTGGGATTTTACTGTATTGGGTTTAATATTAAGTTGGTAAAGAATCAAGCATGTAATGAAGATCAGTGCAGTTTCGCGACTAGCTCGGAAGAAGTTCGCAACCCGCGAAAAGGCCATGTGAGAAGCACATGCTAGAAGCTGAAGAGTCAAGTGCCAGGCTGCATTTCGCGAGTACTTCGTGAGATAGACTATCTTGCGAGGTACCTGTGAAACTCTCTGCCTGAAGGATTTTAAGTGTGACTTTCTTACCTTTCACCCATACTATATATACCCTCATTACCCACAAAAGTAAAAGAGGCTATTCAGAAAGAAAACCCTTGATAGGTTTCTACAACACAACACACCTACCTTTTTGAGAGTGAGCTAGTCATCCTTTAGTGAGAAATCATTGTAGTCCTTTCTCCTTCCCTCTCCTATTGTCATACCTTGAGAGAAGATTTGTACCTAAACACAACCCACACTTATCCAGAGTGTAGAAAGTGTTTTAGAGTTTGGGAAGCTTTGAGGATTTATCAAAAGAAGCCGGTGAGGCTTAGCGGATGCAATTGGGCGGTATTGCGGAATCTAGTACGCTAGTGAAGACAAGACTTCGAGAAGGCCGTTGGTAGCAGGAGCTTCGAGGCTCAAGTACATTGGGTAGATTAGGCTTGGAGGGTCTTTTGTTATTCGTGTACTCCAACTTTTTCACTAGTGGATCAATTTCGACTTGGAAGGTCGTGGAGAGGTGTTTCGCCGAATTCTTCAGTTTCCTCTTCGATAACACATCTTAGTGTTATCTTGTGTTTACATTTCTCTTCCCTTACTCTTTAAGTTTTATATTTATTGTTGCTTGCTTATGGCTTAGAGAGTAGTTCCGATGATTGCACTTCTTTTACTTTTGTTCCACTCTTAGATAAGTATGAGTAAAAGCAATTAAGACGTAATTTTAAAACTGGGGGTTTAAACAAGCATTAGTGTTTCACATTAATTTGAGCTTTCAACTATGTTATTGTTTGAAATAGGCAAAAAGGACACGATTTAGCTCTAGTGCACTGAAACTGACACGATATGAACATGTGTCCGATTTTTGTCACGTGTCCATGTCGTGTATGCTCTAGTACATTGGAGCTAAGCCTTACCCAAGCAAAAAATACTTCTTTTTGTCCCAAGTAAACACCTATCAAGTGATGTTCCCAAGTACATATATAATTGTCAAGTTATTCCCAAGTACACAACTGTCAAGTGATGGCAGTGCTAGACTTGGTGATATTGTTGTCCAATGTCAAAGGCTAACAGAATAGCATCGGTGGCACTTGTAGTGCTAGACCAAGTGATACTTTTCATATAATACAACTTGTACCACTAAGTACAAACTCCAAGATAGACTTCGACGATGACGAATAGTGTATCCTACTAAGTAAATTCATGGTAGAGTAGATAAGTAAATTCTCGGTAGGGTAGATGAGAGAGCACGTACACAATCTATGTATTGTGAATCCTGCTAAGTAAATTCATGGTAGAGTAGATGAGGAAGCACGTACCTAATAATTCAACGGCAAGTCAATGTCGTAAAACTCTAAACTATTGGGGAACTCTGCAAGGATCTTACCACATTCTTACTATATTTGAGTCTTAGGAGTAGGGATGACAATAGGGCGGGGCAGGGTCGAAGGATAGGGTCTTCGCCCCTGCCCCACATGGTTTTGTTTTGCCCCATCCTCACCTTACTCTACATGACGGAGAAAAATTTCTTGCCCCATCCCTGCCCTTTAGGGCTCCGTGAAGCCCCGTCCCACTCTGTAAAATTCTATTTTTTTGTTAATTTGCCCTACAACTAGTATAATTTTTTTTAATAAAACCTATTTCATCAATAAAAATATACTTGAAATTACAACTAAATTTATCCCATTAAATCAAATTAATCTTTAGTAAAAATTGAATGATATAATCCAAGTGTTTTACAAGACAATCACACAAAAATAAATCTCATAGTATAGCACATAACAAAATAGAGGCAGAGAACCAAGTTAATATCAATAAGCTAATATTGATATGTTTGTTTAAATAGTAGGGTTTTAAGGTATTAAAAATTTAAAATTATAATCCTTATCAGTACGGAGCGAGAACGGGGAGGAGGCGGGGCGGGGTGAGTCTAAAAAGTCGAAACCCATCCCACCTTGCTCCGTGGTGCAGAGCTAAAATTTTGCTCCTTCCTCACCCCACCACCTTTGTGGGGCGAGGAAAACTTGTGCGGGGCGAAGCGGGAAGGGGTGGGTTAAGCGGGGTGGGACAAAATTGTTATTTCTACTTAGGAGTAATCGCCAAGGATCTGTGTGGTTGTGGGCAAATTCCATTGATCAGTATGTAACTATCGTGCTAAACTTTGTTAAAATTTTCACAACTATATATAAAATAAATACAATCCAATAAAATTAATGAATAATTAAATTTATAATCCTTCAAAAGGAAAAAACATCAAATCTAAAAAAACATATTTTTAATCTTCTTCACTTTTGATCTAATCCTTTATTTCTCAGTATCTTCTTGTGAAAATTGGAATATTTAGAGACATCAAAAGTTGGGCTTGCAGCTGGGCGATACTCTGGAACTAACCGACCTGACTTGTACCTTACTCCACATGCGTTACACAGAGTTTTTGGCCCCAACGGTCCTTCTCGCCACTGTGGTGTTTCCTCAGCTTCACAATGGGAGCACTTTCTCACATAACCCTCCTCTTCTTCCTTATTTTTTCTCTTCAACTTCAAAATCTTCTTCGTATTCAACCTTTTAGTCGTAAGTTCTTCTTTCGGAGGGTAAATATTCTTCGTATTCAGCCTTTTAGTTGTAGGTGTTCTAGGTTTCTGGGAAAAACTTTCTATGCATTTTACAAGTACACCATTCATATCTTTAAAAGCATCCCTCTTCTTTGTTTCTTTGGCAATCCTTTTCTTCGTTTCTTCTCTATTTATTGTTTCTCCTACCTTTGCAAATTTATTTCTTGTTTCTTCCCCCTTTATCGTTTCTCCCGGATTGCTGTTGTTAATAAAATCACTGTTGTTATGCAACAAATCGCTGTTGTTAATAAAATCGTTCCAATCGCTGTGAATAAAAAAACCATTCGATGAAGGTAACATAGTGCAGTTTATATCACACAAATCGTCTTGTGGTGTAGCTAGTGTGCTACCAAAATCATCGTCAATAGTACTACTGATTGTATTATTCAAGGCTTCTAACTCAGACCAGGTTTCATAGTCATGGTCGTTCAGATCATATATAACCATGGTATAAAAAGCCAACAGAAAAATAAATATGGTATAAGAAGATAAAGATGCAACACGAATTAAGTTTGACAGAGAATGAAAGAAGAACGGCGTAAAAATATACATGTCTCCCACTGTGTATAATGTTATATATATATAGTCGGTGTTTATGATAAAAGGAAGGAAATAATATAGGATCTGTGGGAAAATTTTGCTTCGTTAAGAAGTTTTATCAAAACATAAAACGGCCGTGAGTATGAGTCTAAGAAAGTACATATCCGCATTTTATTTTATTTTTATTTTTATATAATTAAAATTTGGTTTATTTATTTATTTTTTTAAATTTGGCTCTATTTATATATGTCTGATTCTAGGAAAAATTTAATTTGTTACCAAAAATAATTTAAATGACTTTCGCCTATAGGCTATATCTAGTCGGTGATGCAAAAACGTGTAACACTTGGACATTAATAAGAGGATAGATAAAAATTCGGGCATCTTAATTTTCAGACAGGGATGATATCAAGGCTGTTTGTAAAAAAGAAAACAAAGGATAGATTGGATTTCTATAGTAAGTTTGAAATTGTATTAATGAAAATTTCTCTCATAGAATACATGGCAGTTATTTATTGGATAGAAAACGTGTATAAAGTAAAAACCGTGTAAATTTGTTTTTGATTAAATCAAAAACCGCGTAAAGAAATTAATGGTGCTGAGCTGTAATATGGCCGGTTTACACTTAATGATTTAATAACGTTCAAATTCCTTTCCTTTTTGGTTTTTGATAACTCCAAATTCCTTTCCTTTTTTTTTTAAGGGACTCAAATTCCTTTCCTTAGTTACGAAACATAGGCTTGCCCCCCAAAAAAAAAAAAAACTATAAGATAGGCAATAACCCCTAGTTATGTGTCGTCCATTCTATCCTCCAATTCCAAGTATTCCTTAGTTACGAAACTTAGGATAGGCTTGTAAAAAAAAAAAAAAAAAAAAAAAAAAAAAAAAAACACCATTGGATAGGAAATAACCCCTAGTTAAGTGGTGGTGTCCATTCTATCCTCTAATTCAGCGTTTTTTTTTTTTTTTTTTTCTAAAAAAAAAAAGAAAAAGAAATTTTTGTTTTGTTTTTTGATTTTTATTTTTAAAGTTTGGATCAAAATGAATTTGCGTTTGGTTCAAGTGAAAAGCTTTTACAACTTTGGGTGGACTGAAAAACCCAAATCCTTTTTGTTGTAAAATAGGGCTGGTTAGAGTGTAAAATCAATTACACCTTCATTTTACGGCATTTCATTTTCAGCCTTCACTCTCACACGCTTTACATGCTCAAAGCAAAGAGAGATAGCAGAGTGGAGAGCTCGAACCAGCAGCCACCTCCACCGTTGAACATTGCCCTCTTTCTCACACTGGTTAAGTAGCTTGTGCTTTCTCCTTTTTTTTCTTTCTTTTCCTCGGACCTATGAAAGCAACAAAGCTCAATCTATCGAGATCGAGCTAGCATGTACCAAAACTGAAGTTCTTTCTGAGTCATGTCACCAATATGGTATTTTTTTTTTAATTTTACCATTTGCCACCTCTCCATATATTTCTCACAGTGAAAATACACTCTAAGATCTTTTGTTGTTTTCTACCTCAATCTCTCTTAATTTTTATTATTCAAAAATAATTTTACATGGAAACCAAACAATGGAAATCATTTTCTAGTATATTTTTCAAAACGTAATTAAATACTTGAAAATATTTTCTTTTCTGGAACATATTATATATCAAGCCAAACATAGCTTCAACCTAATAATATTTTCAACCCAAGTAACCAGCCAATACATATTTTAAAATAATTGAATTTTAATTTTGGATTTGAAACTTTATTAAGATCATGTGGAAAAGTGGTTGTGAATCTATCCAATTGGATTTAACTAGTTGAATTTTCACATGAAGTGTGGTGCATTTTAAAATATTTTACAAGATAATAATGAGAAAATGAAACTCACTGTTTTTTTTGAGAATCAAATGCAACTCACTAAAAACAATAAAATTAAAAATATGAACCTACCACTTAATTGAATTGATAAACTTTAATTACTTTTATTTTTTTATCACATGAAAACAAATTAGACTAGCATATACTCTCCAAATTAATTCTTTTTTAAAATGAAATAAACTCGCAAACCTTTATTCAAGGCCAGCTATTGTAGCCTCAATTTCTCCTATTTTTTTCTTGTAACTTGTGTTATTAGTTTCCTCCAATAGTTCAATAGTTTTATTTGAAAAAAATTGTAACATTTAATTTTCTATTTAATAGAAAAAATAGAAAGATAATAAAAATAGTATAATGATTTGATCATATTATATGTGTTTATAAATTTGAAAGTTTCACAATATAGTGATTGATACAAATAGGCATGTGTATGTCTACTCAAGAATGCAAATATCATTTTGATAAAAAAAAAATGAAAATATCATGCAATTAGTTTTTTTACATTCTTAATTGTGTATTATTAAATTTAGGAAATTTCCCATAAAAAAAAGGAAGTCTAAATGGTTAAGATAAGTTTTAGTGAATTCATAAAAAAAAAAAAACTATTGTCAAAGTAAATTTACCAAACATTATTTTTAATAATTAATAATAAAATAATTTTATTTTCTCAAAAAATCCTGTCATAAAGGATATGACATATAATTATTATTTTTCTTATATATAAAAGAGAATTTGGACTAGCCTCTACTCTAGTCATAGAGACGGGAAATTGCAATGAAATTCGATACTTGGTAAAATCAATAGTATAATTTTAGGAATGTAAAGTAATGTGAAATTCCATTTTGATAGATGATCAAGTTGAAATATATTGATATATATATATATATATACACTTAATAGATGCTAATTTATTATTATTATTATTTTATTATTATTATTATTATTAATTTAGTTTTGAATAGATATATTTCTCATTTTTTAATGGTGATTTCTTATTATCCATGTACCCTTTAAAGATGAAATCTTGATTCGGTCTCTCGCCGATGGTGTCCCGGTTATTTTACTATAAGTTGTAAATAATTTAAACATATTCTCTCCAAATAAGATTAATTGGATCCATGTATTCTTAATAAATTATAATAATAACCACTGTTTTTTTTTTAGAAACATAATAACCACTGTTAATATTACATTTTATCAATAATATTCTATTAATAAGAGGATTTTCTTGTTTCGACTTCAATTTTTTTGGAATCAAAATATCCTTATACAAATTCTGAAATAACAATTTTTTTCCTACAACAGCAATACTTTCTCACATACAAAAGGAAAAAAAAATGTTATTCTCACCACTTATCTATTTGAATTCAAAAACTTCAATTATCTTTATCAAAAAAAAACTATACTATTAATAAGAGGATTCTCCTGATTCGTCTTCAATTTTTGGGATACCAAAATATCCTTATACAAATTCTGAAATAACATACCTTTTAGTTTAGTTTTTTTCCTAGAAAAGTAATACTATCTCACATACAAAAGGGAAAAAAAATAACCGTTATTCTCACCACTAGTTTGTATTCAAATGTTTGGTTCTTATATGTATTTGTGATCTATTTGAATTCAAATACTTTAATTATCTTTATAAAAAAAATACAAAATTACTTTAAAAAAAAAAAAAAACCCTTATTGTAAAAACTACTCATTCTTATCCCAAAATTTCTATGGTTTTCTTTTTAAAAATTCTTTAAAACATTCCAAAATTTTCATTATCTAAATTTTATACAGTTATCACAAATCTTCATCCTTCCACACTAACATATATCATCTTTCTTTTATTCAAATCTCATATTTTTTTACTTATCATAATTCTTATCCCAATCAATAAATTTAAATGTCCAATTGGATTTCAACTTCTTACAGTTGTCTATCTCATTTTTAAATATTATTTCACGTTACCTTATTTTATTCTTAAAAAAAAATACAACAGTTATTTATATATCACTTTTAAGCATTATAACACTAAACCAAAAAAAAAAAACCAATAAATAAAAAATAACATTAATGCAGGCATAAAATGCGTGTGATAAATTTAGTATATATATAAAAGAAAAATTGAAGACATTTTCCCTTTTGTTCACTTTATAATATTGTCTAGTTGAGAGACCCCACAATTTTCCCACGTCATTATTAATTTTTAAAAAAAAAAAACTGGTTTATTATTTGGATTTTGAATTTCTCCACAAAACCTAAACAACTAAATGTAAGGAACCGTTGTAGTAGCTTCTCCTCTGTCTCCAGTTTACTATCTTCTTTAGCAACAAACCCTACACAGCTAAGCTCAAGGCGACGTTCATAAATAGTGATATTTGTTTTCTATCCATGCTATGCAGCATTCTTTCGTTCTATTCCTTTATCAGATCCCTTTTGCTTTTGAGTGTTCAAGATAGTTGCTCTATTCTGATTTATACAATATAATATTTTCCTGTCTTTACATTCAAGTAATATACATTGATTCAGCTGTCCTTGAAGGGGAAGCCGAGTTGGTTATAAATTCTTTGAAAGAGGTTTCTCCATCTTATTTGTTCTCTTGATATAGGATGCTAAAGTTTTTGTAGAGTCTTTCCACTATCTTAGATTTTCTCATGTTTGCCGTGAGGGAAACTCTGTCGCTAATAACCTTGCTAGATATGTTATCCATATTGCAGGTTATTTAGTGTGGATGGAAGATGTCCCATAACACATTTCTAGTAATCTAGGCCGATTTTGCTATAGGTTAATAAAGATTATATATAGTTTCTTTCTAAAAAATAAGAACAACAATAATATACAATTCCATGTTTGTCTTTATTCGGGGACGGACCCAAGTGGAGGCCCAAGGGGGCCTGGACCCCGAAGTCCAATTTTTTTTTTTTAATAGTTATTATATATTTAATTTTTATAGTTGGGCCCCTCTTCCAAAAACCTTATGCCTCCCTTCTCCTCAATAAGTCTAGCTAATCTCATCCAAATAGCAACTATCCAACCTATAAACTTAACAAAAATAATAAAAATATTCACAATGGTGATTGTATTTTAGCAAAAAAAAAAAAAAAAATTATTTTACTATCAAAGAACCAAAAAATTGTGTTATTAGGGAAGCTAAAACTAATTTTTTTGTAGCTACAGTTGTAGGGGTCAAAGGCTCAATTTTAGATGTTGGGCCATGGGCTGGTCCGAGGAGGTACATCTGTCCGAGGACAGTGAATTACGGGAAAGTGCATGGCTACAAACCTCACAAGGATTTTGCCGTATGTGAACAAAGAAGAGTTGTCCGAGGAAGATTACCTCTTCGGATAATCAAAGAGAAAGCTAAGGCGTACACTTTGGCAGTTATTCTGATATTTTAAGGGATTTTTCTGATACACGTGCGTCTAGCAAACACATAGGATAGGTGGAAGCAATAAGGTATTATGTAGAAAGCTGCAACCACTGCATTAATTACTCTACAGCTAACCCTCTGGCCGCATTAATGAGGAAAGGATGTCTGAACAATGACTCTCAACCTTTACAGCTGTCGTGTAAAGATTTTAAGGGAAGATTGATGGGACAAGTATCAAAGAAAGATTATCTGACCGGCATGTAGGAGAAAAGGGGGTATAAAAAGAGCGAGAGGCAAGGAAATAAAGGATCGAACAATCTTGAGAAGAAGGAGGAAGCAAGAGAGAGAGAGAATGAGAGAGACAAAATTGTAAACATTCAAGTAAATATATCACTTTCCTCCTCGGACCAAGCCAAGGGCGGGTTTATGTACATGTCTGATTTTACTTAAAACCTAGTTTTTCTAGCCCACTCTTTACAAATTCATTGCAAGGACTTTTCAGGCCTGAGTCCATCCAACTTATGGACCAAGCCTTCCAATTTGTGTTCTTACAATTGGCGCTGTCTGTAGGAATAACTGGTGCGTTGGTGAGCTGAATACTTAACTATGGTTGGATCAGGTCCTAACAGGGCTGAATTTGATAGTTCACAATATCTCGATCATTTTCTACACCCTGAACGAGAAAAGGACTAAGAGGGGAGTGTGCATACCATCCATATCGGAAGAAGTTGACTTCGAGATGAGGGTAATGTGTCCCCTAGAGACACTACAAGGAACATGCAACGTAAAATTGATTGCCTAAAGGAAAAGTTGTGCCTTGCATGGAGAAGGCACAGTCCATCCATCTCTGATCTTTCTTTTGATTGTGAAGAGGATGGTGACTATAGGCGCCGGTCACGGACGCCCCCTAGCGAATCTTTTTCCTATGAAGAGGAACGATACCATGACCGCAAAGGCAGAAATTCATCCTCTAAGGGCTTAGGTAATGACGCAATGAATAGTGCACTTAACTAGATTTCCAGGTTGCCCTTCATGCGCCGGATTGAAGGAGGAAAGTTTCCTCGGCGGTTTACTCAGCCCACTTTCACCATGTACAACAGTCGAACTAATCCTATAGAACACGTGAGTCACTTCAATCAGAGGATGGCCGTTTACTCTAGGAATGAAGCCTTTATGTGCAAGTGTTCCCATCCAGTTTGAGGCCTGTAGCGATGAGATGGTTTGATGGCGTTGCAGCAAGTTCTTTTGGATCTTTTAGAGAGCTCACCGAGGCTTTTTGCTTCCAGTTTATTACGTGCAGTAGAGTTCTTCGGCCGTTGGATTCCTTGTTATCTTTGTCTATGCGAGAGGGGGAGACTCTGAAAACATACTTGGACAGGTACTGGGAGATGTTTAACAAGATCGAAGGGAATTTTGATGATGTGGCTATGAGAACTTTTAACATTGGCTTGCCAGCCGAGCATGATTTGAGGAAATCGCTGACTAAGAAGCCTGTAAGGAGCGTGCGTCGACTAATGGATCGTATTGATGAATATAAACGAGTTGAGGAGGATCAGCTACAAGGCAAAGGAAAAGTTAAGGTTATCCATTAGGAGAGGAGGGATTTCAGGTCGGACTGATACAGGAATGACAAGTCACAGAGGGACTACAGTGTACAATCAGCACCGACTGCGTCTCAAGCAATCAACACCGTATTCCGAGTGCCAATATACCAAATCTTGGAGAAGATTCAGAATAAGCCATATTTTAATTGGCCAAATAAGATGGGAGGAGATCCCATGAAGCGCAATCAGAGCCTTCACTGCCAATATCACCAAGAACGGGGGCATACTACGGAAGATTGTAGAACTTTAAGGAATCACTTAGAACAACTTGTTAGAGAAGGAATATTACAGCAGTTCGTACATTGGCCCAATGGTTAGGGAGACCACATCAGGCTTGGGGCTTCAGGGAGTGCTTCTTCAAGATCCCCGTTGGGCACGATTAATGTCATCTTTGTAGCACCTGGAAGGATCGGATCTTGCCCTTCCAGAGTGATGTCCGTAGCTCGGCTGGTTGCTGAGGACACGAATCATGAGTCGAAAAAGGCCAGGGTAGAGGTCTAACCAAAACTCAGCTTCTCGGAAGAAGATAAGAGAGGGACCATACAGCCACATGATGACGCTCTGGTGGTCACCCTTAGAATAGGTGGATACGATGTGAAGAGGATGATGGTCGATCAAGGAAGTGAGGCCGAGATCATGTATTCAGATCTGTATAGAGGTTTAGGCCTAAGACCTGAGGACCTAACAGCATATGATTCGCCGCTAGTAAGCTTTGATGGGAAAACTGTCATTCCCAAAGGCCCAATCAGGTTACCCGTACAAGCTGGGTTAGAGGTGGTCGAGGTAAACTTCATTGTGGTAGACGCGTATTCTCCCTACACGGCCATTATTGCCAGACCTTGGCTTCATGCCCTAGGGGCTGTTTCTTCGAATTTGTATTTAAAGATAAAATTTCCGTCTGGGGATCGAGTCGAGGAACTTTTAGAAAGCCAATCTGTGCAAGACAGTGCCTTATAGCTGCCATTATACATCAGCCTGCCGCCGAGTCTATAGCTTCCGTAGGTGCAGGCCCATAGCAATCAAGAGTCTCGATTCCACCTAAGGTTGTGGAGTCGGATGAGGTGAAATGTAAGATGCTGGAGAAAGTTGCTATTGATGGGGACCCAGAAAGGTTTTTCTAGATTGGGTCTCAGCTGCCTCCTCAGGACAGAGAGGAGCTGTTAGCGCTCCTTAGAAGTAATATCGATGTGTTTGCCTAGAACACTTATGAGGTTCTAGGGGTAGATCCAGGGTTCATCTGCCATCATTTGAACATTAGTCCGACTGCCTTTTCCAGGAAGCAGCCACCTCGGCATTCATCCAAGGAACACTCTGACGCTGTTAAAGAAGAGGTGAATAAGCTTAAGCAGGCATGGGCTATTAAAGAGGTTTTCTATCCTGAATGGTTGGCTAATACAGTGGTGATAAAGAAGAAAAATGGGAAATGGCGTGTGTGTGTGGATTTCACAAATTTAAACAAAGCTTGTCCGAAGGATCCGTTCCCCATGTCACAGATTGATCAGTTAGTAGACGCGACTGTAGGGCATCCGCGGATGAGTTTTTTGGATGTCTTTCAAGAGTATCACCAGATCCCTTTAGCTTTAGATGATCAAGAGAAAACGACTTTTGTCACCCTCGTCGGGAATTATCACTATAAGGTGATGCCTTTTGGTTTGAAAAATGCAGGTTCCACTTATCAAAGAATGATGACAAAGATGTTTGAACCATAGATAGGGAAGTGCATTGAGATTTACATAGACGACATGGTAGTCAAAAGTAAGTTGGAATTCGAGCATGTCAACGACCTCAGAAACGTCTTTGAAATTTTAAGAAAGCACAAGCTACGACTCAATGCTTCCAAGTGCTCTTTTGGTATAGGATCAGGAAAATTTTTAGGCTATATAATTACCCATTGTGGGATTGAAGTCAATCCAGACCAGATAAAAGCGATCAATAACTTGCAACCACCTCGGAATCCTAAGGAAGTTCAGAAGTTGACTGGGATGACTGCTGCTCTAAATCGATTCATTTCCTGGTCGGCAGACAGGTGCAGGCCTTTTTTCCAATTGTTGAACAAATGGAAAGGGTTCGAATGGACTGAAGAATGTGTCTTGGCCTTTCAACAGCTGAAAGAATATTTATCCCGGCCCCCCATCATGTCCAGTCCCATGACAAATGAGGTTCTATTTGCTTATATCGTTGTAGCCGCCCATGCAGTGAGTCTAGTACTTATACTGGTTGATAATGGCATTCAGAAACCTGTTTATTATGTGAGTAAGTCCCTCCATGAGGCTGAGATCTGTTACTTAGCACTAGAAAAGGCTATCTTCACAGTGGTTCATGCCACTCGCTCACTACTTCTAGTCACACACGGTCGTGGTCCCTACCTAACTCCCACTCAGATCTCTACTTTGGAGTGCAAATTATACAGGAAGAATTGCAAAGTGGGGTATAATCTTAGAGGCTTTCGATATTAAGTACATGCCTCGCATATCTGTTAAGGGGCAAATCCTAGCCGACTTGGTAGTCGAATTCACTGAACCTTTGCTAGAAGAAAATGTCGAGAGGTCGAACATGGATGAAAATTCAGTTGGCATAATCTCCGTGTGAAGACCTTTATCTTGGAGGGTGTATATGGATGGCGTGGCCAATCAAAGAGGATTTGGAGTGGGGCTAGTTTTGATATCTCCTGAGAGTGTCATTATTGAGAAATCCCTGAGGTTGGGCTTCTTGACTACTAACAATGAGGCTGAGTACGAGGCATTGTTGGTCGGAATGTCCATGATTCAAAGAATAGGGGGACGCTCAGTAGAAGTATTCTCGGATTTAGCTTTGGTTGTCGTCCAGGTTAGAGGATAACTGGAAGCGCGCGACGAGAGAATGCAGAAATACTTGAGTCATGTTAAGCAGATGCAGTCATAGTTCGAATCATTCTACCTGCTGCATATCCCTCGAAGTGGAAAAACACATGCAGACTCTTTAGCCACTCTTGCAACCTCCTTGGTGCAAGGTCTACCTTGGCTTATTCTTATTGAAGATTTGCATAAACTTACCGAAGTGGAAGAAGGGCCCAGCATCTATCAAATTAGAGTGGGACCAAGTTCGATGGACCCTATGGTGGCATTCCTCAAAGATGATATCTTACCTGAAGACAAGGCCGAAGCAGACAAGGTACGGAGGAAGGCTCCTCGGTTTTGGTTGTTAGAGGATAAGAAATTATATAAACGCTCATTCTCGGGGCCGTACTTGTTGTGCATCACCCTGAGGCTATAAAATTGCTCCTCGAAGAGCTACACAAAGGTATTTGTGGGAGCCACACAAGAGGTAGGTCTCTAGCTCACAGGGCTTTAACTCAGGGATACTGGCAGCCAAACATGCAAAGGGAATCACAGGAGTACATGAGGAAATGTGATCAATGCCAGAGGTTTGCACCAAATATTCACCAACCAGAGGGAGTCCTTAATCCTCTATCTAGCCCGTGGCCTTTCGCTTAGTGGGACTTAGACATTTTAGCTCCTTTCCCTAAGACAGCTGGAAGCAAGAAATATTTAATTGTCAACATAGATTACTTCACTAAGTGGGTTAAAGCCGAACCATTGGCAAACATCAGGGATGTAGATGTCCATAAATTTATATGGAAAAATATTGTCACCCGGTTTGGAGTACTTCGCACACTCATCTCAGACAATGGTTTTCAGTTTGATAGCAAAGCCTTCAGGAGATACTGCTGCGAGTTAAGCATCATGAACAGATACTCTACTCCAGCATACCCACAAGGGAATGGTAAAGCTGAAGCCGTTAACAAGGTCATAGTGAGTAGCTTGAAGAAGCGATTGGATGATGCAAAAGGAAGGTGGGTAGAAGAGTTACCACATGTTTTCTAAACTTATCGGACAACTCCTCGAAGATCTACGAGAGAGACCCCCTTCTCAATGACTTATGGGGCTGAGGCTGTTATTCCCCTAGAGACTAGATTCCCCATGTTGAGAACGAGCTCTTTCACCTTGGCTGACAATGACAAACTGTTAGAAAGGAATTTGGATCTGATTGCCAAGCGGAGGGAAAATGACATGGTCCAATTGGCCTACTATCAGCATAAGTTCAAGCAGAGGTATGATGCCAATGTTAAACTGAGACCACTCATATTGGGGGATTTGGTTTTGCGAAAGGTAATGAGTACTACAAAGAACCCAGTCTGGGGAAAACTTGGGCCTAACTGGGAAGGGCCATATCGTATCTTTTCAATAGCTGGAATAGGAGCGTTCTACTTAAATGATTTATAGGAAAAGGCTATACCACATCCTTGGAATGTAAATAATCTAAGAAGGTATTACTATTAACAAAAATTTCAACTGTTGTACTTAAGTTTATTTCACTGCTTGTTCACTAAGTATTAAACAGAACCTTGGTCATGCCTGGTCTCTGGGATCACATACCTTGGGTAAATTAATACTCTAGTCCATTTCAATAAGTGTTAAACAGAACCTTGGTCATGCCTGATCTCTCGGATCACATAACTTGGATAATTAATGTGTTAAACAGAACCTTGGTCATGCCTAATCTCTCGGATCACATACCTTGGGTAAATTAATACTATAGTCCATTTCACTAAGTGTTAAACAAAACCTTGGTCATGCCTGGTCTCTCGAATCACATACTTTGGGTAAATTAATGCTCTAGTCCATTTCACTAAGTATTTAACAAAATCTTGGTCATGCCTGGTCTCTCTGATCACATACCTTGGGTAAATTAATGCTTTAATCCATTTCACTAAGTGTTAAACAGAAATTTGGTCATGCCTGATCTTTCAGATCACATACCTTGGGTAAATTAATGCTTTAGTCCATTTCACTAAGTGTTAAACCAAACCTTGGTCATGCCTGATTTCTCGGATCACATACCTTGGGTAAATTAATACTATAGTCCATTTCACTGAGTGTTGAACAAAAACTTAGTCATGCTTGCTCTCTCAAACCTTGGGTTAATTGGTGTTCCAGTTCAATGTTAGCGATTCAAAGAATTAACTTCACTTATTTCCATTATTACTCTGGCTTGTTTTATCCAATAGGTTTAAACTTCCTACAGGTTTAAAAACTACAAAAAAAAATGAATGAAGCCGAACGTAATTAAGGACAAATTCAAATATTTTCATTGATTGAAATGAAAAGTACATTATGTTTGAGTACGGGATATTATTACAAAATAAGGGAAATATAAAGCCTTAGCACTAAGTCTTAGTCATCGAAGGAGGGGGGTCGTCCTGTCCGCTCGGCTCAACCTCCTTGGATCCAGCCTCGGACTTCGAAGTTGTAGCCTCGTTGGCCTTGACAGAATCCGCAGCTTTGGAAGAGGTGGCTGCATTCATATCCTTGTTCCCAACTTTTGTCGCTTTTTCCTCCTAATCCTTGTTCTTGGCCTCAGGGGGAATAAGTGTCGGTTTAGATGATTCTCGGACTTGGGATGACGGAGGCGCAGAAACAGTTGGGACAACGCAAATATGTGGATGGAAGTAAATTTTCTCGGGCTGCCTTAACTTCGAGTTGGAAGGAATTCCTGCGAGGTTTAGGGCTTCCTCCTAGGTAAACTTGCAGTAATCCCTGCACACCTCGGAGACCTCTTCAGCTAGACTTATCTCTGTCTCCTCAATCCCACGGATGTAGGTGGCATTCTTCTTGACCTCGGTTGCCTCCTAAGCTCCAGGACCAACTGCTTCTGGGTCGCCAGCTCAATCTCTGTCATGTGCAGTTTCTTCTGCTGGTCCTCAGCTTGGTCTTAGGTGCTTTTCAGCCTGGCTTTGGTGCTTCTCCTTTCCCTCTCCTCGATGACCAACTTCTTGGCCAGGTCTTGTTTCTCGTGCTTGATGATCCCCAGGCTCTTCTCAGCATCTACACGAGATTGGGACTCAGCCTTGGCTTGGCTACGGGCCTCCTTGACCCAGTCCTCGGCCACGTAAACCTACTGAGTAACCTGCATGAGAAGAATAAGTGAGTTGCATCAAATCAGATTGAAGCAGAACATAATTTTCATGGAATTAACTTCAGTTTAGAAACTCACCATAGCAAGGTCTCTTTTCAGAGACATGAACAAGTCCGTCTGGCTCCAAGACCTAACAATTTCCATGTCACAAGGTAGAAGCAAAGGCTATTCCAAGGCCTCGGCAATGTAGGCTGAGTGTCCCTTCTGGAACTCCCTGATAGAAGAGTTTCAGGGAATTGGAGCGCCATCTAACTACAACCGCGGAGCCCAGGGGTGCCGTTGGCGGACATCCAAGATGTTGGTGTCTTCCCTGCTCCTAATTGGGGATACCCATTTGTCCTTGGCATTTCTCTGTTGTTTAGCCCCTTTCTGTGGAGGCACTTCGCCCTCCTCCAGATCTACAACCTTTCTCTTCCTCTTCAGGTCTGGGTTTAGGAGAAGGCCAGTCACGGTTGTAGGAGGAGGAGGAGGAGGAGGAGGAGGAGGAGGAGGGTTATCAGTAATCTGGGACTTGGGCGCGTCCTTAGCAAGTGCGCCCTTGCTCCTTCCAGCCAAGAGATCTCTCAGTCCCTTCCTCGAATTCAAAGACATTTCTTCTTCTTCTTCGGTGCTCTCAGAGTCTGGGATGTTGAGGGGTTTAGCTTGTACCTCTACTTCTTCTTCAAAGTGGAATTGATCTATCTCGATTTCAAGAGACAGCTGAAATGAAGCAGTTTCTTTCCTTTGGATCACCGGCGGAGGGAGGGCTTGTTGAAGCGGCCACTCAACTAGGGGAAGATCTTTTTTAGCTAGAAACCTCGGTCGAGATACTTCGATCTTGTGGATTCGGGGGTCATCTGCTCTGATTGCGTTCTCGACGTCTTGGAAATTATCCGACAGAGGAGCAAAATCCAATACCAAGTGCATCACACATAGCTGATCGTCTGTACTCATGAATATCTAGGATCTGTGTAGCTTATTCAGGCCCACTACGTTCACGTGGCTGATCTTGGGAGTAATGAGTTTTCTATCTGTAATGACAACCGAGAACCACAAAGGCAGTTAGACTATCAAATCATAATAAAGGGAAAAAAAGTTAAGTGAAAAAGCAAAGCGAAACCTAGAATCTATGTTAACCCAACCTAGTCCTAAGGTATCCCACCTGGCTCTCCCTCCTTGGTCGGACAATAGTAGCCGTTATGCCACACCCCGGAGATGATGACGTAGTCGTCCTTCATGCCCTTGTTAGACTTTGGAAGACACGACACGAGTTTGACGATGGGAGACCTGGATTTTAGGTAGTATCCCCCATCGGCGAGAGAGTGACACTTGTACATATGTATGACGTCGTGCCAGGTGAGTTGGAGGCCCATCATTTGGTTGAGGGCATCGTCGCAACCTAAGACCCTAAATAGGTTGGGAGCACATTGATGTGGGCATAACCTATGGTTTCGAAGATAATCTCGAGTTACTTCGCCTATGGGGATGGTCATTCCTCCCTCTAAAAAAGCGATCACGGGAATGACCACTTCACCAGTTTTCCTATCGGTCAAAATCTTCTTCGGTGGGTAGTACCGTAGGCTTACTCCCTCGAGCATATGATATTTTGTTTTAAAGGCCTCTATGGCGGCAAGCGACTCAACAAGGTACTTAAATCTGCCCATCTAGGTATGTAAAGGAATACAAGGTAAAGTTCCTAATAGGGGTAAAGATAACAATTAATAGGCCGAGAAGACCAGCCGAGAAGAAAATAGAATGGAAATTGAAAACTTATAAAAACTAATGAAATTTCTACCTAAGTTACTTCTTGAAAACCTAGAATTTTTAGTGAAAACGACTTTAGAGATTTTTGTAATGAGAGGAGTTCTGAAAACTGAAGCGCTCAAGGTCTCTTGATGATTCTAGGATGTGTGAAATGGAAAAAGTAACTCCCTCACGGCGTTTTATATAAGGAGCGAGGGTATGTGGGAGTTATCCCGCTTAAAATTTCAAGGAGAAATCTCAGTCACACGATTTACGTCTCACGGTTGATAAGGGGGACAAGGCGCCGCCTAGAGTAATAAATAGCGTATCATGGTTTTCGAAGCGTCAACAATAATTAGGAGACGTGCGAGATAGCGTTCCCACACGTGTAAATTGAGGAAATTTATGAACTTAGCTCTTAAGAAAATCAAAATCCCACATTTCTCCTTGGATAAAGGAGAAAACCGAAATTTTGAGGGGCTATTGTAGGGGTCAAAAGTCCAATTTTAGATGTTGGGCCGTGGGCTGGTCCGAGGAGGTACATCTGTCCAAGGACAGTGAATTACTGGAAAGTGCATGGCTACAAACTTCACAAGGATTTGGCCGTATGTGAACAAAGAAGAGTTGTCCAAGGAAGATTACCTCTTCGGATAATCAAAGAGAAAGCTAAGGCGTACACTTTGGCAATTATTCTGATATTTTAAGGGATTCTTCTAATACATAAGCATCTAGTAAACACATAGGACAAGTGGAAGCAATAAGGTATTATGTAGAAAGCTGCTACCACCGCATTAATTACTCTGCAGCTAACCCTCTGGCCGCATTAATGAGGAAAGGATGTCTAAACAGTGACTCTCAACCTTTACAGCTGCCGTGTAAAGACTTTAAGGGAAGATTGATAGGACAAGTATCAAAGAAAGATCATCTGGCCGGCACGTGGGAAAAAAGGGGGTATAAAAAGAGCGAGAGGCAAGGAAATAAGGGATTGAACAATCTTGAGAAGAAGGAGGAAGCAAGAGAGAGAGAAAGAGAGAGACAACGTTGTAAACATTCAAGTAAATATATCACTTTCCTCCTCGGACCAAGCCGAGGGCAGGTTTATGTACACATCTGATTTCACTTAAAGCCCAGTTTTACTAGCTCAATCTCTACAAATTCATTGCAAGTACTTTTCAGGCTTGAGTCCATCCAACTTGTGGACCCAGTCTTCCAATTTGTGTTCTTACAACAGTAAATTGGTATAAATACTTGTTAACCATATCAAATTGTTAAAAATAAAATAAAATATTTTATTAAGATTATATTTCTTCCTTCAATTAAAAAGCTCAAATTATCTCTCTTCCTTTATTATTTTAATGAGTTATTTATATTATTTTAAATGAAGTGATACAAAAAATAGAACATTTGATATCGGGTGTATTGTAAAGTGGGGTAGTAAAATAGATAAAGTAGCTTGATGTTTTAAAAACTAAAATTTTTAGTACCACCAATGTGAATACTCTAACTTAAAAAAAAAAAAAAAAAAATCCTAGCCAACCTAATATTAAAAAAAAAACATTATTTTGTTTTTGTTTTTGTCTTTTTTGGTAAATGATTGCATCTTAATGTATTTAGAAACAACGATTTTGTGTATTTATAATTTTTTAATACTATATAGATGCCTATTTTGAGGGTTTTTTTTTTTTTTTACTTTGGCTCCCACTAGCTTAAAATCCTAGGACCGTCTCTATCTTTATTTATTTATTCCTTTTTAGATTATGTGAAAACAGGTTTTGTTTTATTTTGTTTTTTTTTTTTTTAATTTTAATAATTGTTAAGTTGTGCAAAGCTATTTGAGAACCTGAGGTATATAATTTGATCCCTATCGTTGAGAATCTTGTGATACTTCTCAAACAATGGCAGCAAGAGTTAACCCTGCGATCTTTACATTAGACTTTGCTTTACATTACTACTTTTATGTGTAACGATATAACTTTGGTACAAAAAATTCAAGGCCCTTAATAGGGACGAAGTCAGAACTTTGAGTTAGGGAGGCAGTTCTACTGTTGACTGTGTGTAGCGATTTTAACCTCTGATTCTGCTATTTAGCTATTGAGATTTTTTTTTTTTTTTAATGTAAGAACAAAATTATTTTTGTTTAGAATTTTTTAAAGGGCTAGGTTATTTATTTTAGATAAAATTAATTAATTGAGCTTAATTCTGTTTTTAGTTTTACTGGTAATTTTTTTTAGCTATTATTTTTTGGCTTGTATATTTTGTATTAAATTTTAGATTTATAAATTTTCTTATGGTCACTAAAATAAGGAAAATGCTAGAGCTGCAAGTTTTTTTTTTTTTTTTTTTTTTTTTATAAATTACTTATGTAATAAGTGGTTACTGGTAAGTAAAAAAATGATGTGAGTGGTGTGTCCATATGCAAACCAATAAGAATTTGCTACTAAAACGGTTTGTAAAAATGTTATAAAAAAGTTTGTGAATATAACATTACTCTTAAAAGAATCAATAATATTATTAAAGGGAAATAAAATATAATTTTATAAAAAAAAATTGCTAAAATTAATATACTTATATGTAATAATATTTTTTTTTTAAATTTAGGGGGGACCATTGCCCCCCTTAGTCCAAGGGTAGTTCCGCCCCTGGCCCTTAATGTCTTTCCTACTTAAAGATATACAAAGCATGCTTGTGTTTGCATGTCAATTGGGCTCTCTTTCTACTGTTGTTTACTACTTGCACCATGTGTGACTTCTCACAGCTGCATCCTAAATGTTGTTCTTTAAGCCATACTAATGATGACATATGACGGAAAAAATCCAGGATTTTACAGACCGAGCAATGTGAGGGATTATAGTATAAAAAGGAATGATAGAGACCTTAATTTTCGTTAAAGAAAGGATGCCATTGAAAATAGACATGGTAATATGGTATGCCTAACGATATTGGTATTGGACTTTCTTTACAAGTGATCATAACTTTAAGGAAGTTGAAAATTTAAAGCTTTTTTTTTTTATTCTCACTTGGAGGAAGGAAACACAATTCTGGCCAATAATAAAGGACAAGCAGACTATTATTAACCATTATCATCATATCATAAATAAAGTTGTTTCTCAACAAACAAAAAAGATCATACATTTAGTTCACAAACATGAATTGCATGAAAATATTTATACCTTTACTTTTCCTGCAAGCATAAAGGCCTTGAGGGTCACAGTTTTTATCACATTAGGACCACCCCAAGCACTCTCAAGCTCCTTAATCACTTCTTCAGGTAATAAATCCACCCCTTGGTCCTTGGCTTTAGTGACTGACGAAGATGACCTTGAAACCCTCACAATTTCTTCAAAGGACATCACTCTTTGTATGTCGAGTTGCGATGGTTCTTCCTCAGAACCTAAACCTACACTCTCAAAAGGAAATGGAAGTGTCCTATAACCATCAAACAAGCATTGTGCCTTTGGGTCATAAAAGGGGAGCGTTGTTTCACGGACTCTTTTCATCACAGGATCAAATGTTGGGCTTACTTCCATGTCATTGTAGCCCCATATGGCAATTACTCCTCCTGGCTTACGTAGAAGCCGTGTAACAATGGAGTAAAATTTTGGGAGTTCAAACCAGTGCACAGCTTCAGCCACAGTCACCAAATCAACTGAATTTTCACCACCTATTTGAGTCACTAATTCGTCGTCAGAGAGGGATAAGGGGGTGTGGATGTATCTGACTCGAGGATGTTGCCTTGCATGTTTTAGTTGAGCTTCACTTAGGTCTGTTCCAATTACTTGCTCAAAATACTCAGCAAACCTGGAAAAGCGAACATAATTTATATGGTTCAAGAATATCTTAAAAAGAACAAAATTATTTCAGAATTTTTATTTCAGGTTTTCATCCAATTTTCCTTGGAATATTTTATATTTTAATATTTTATTTATTTAGTTTGGGTTTAGATATAAGTTTGGATTACATTAGACTACTCATGAATTAGTAGTTAGAATTCAGCTAAGATTTGTTTTCATGGATGTTATCTTTATCTCTTTGTTTCCGGGGGAGCTCTATAAAAGCTCCAGATTGTTTATTGGTTTTCAAACTATATATTGTTGATTAATAAAATTTCGTTGGTTAAAATTATGTTTTTGCTTGGTGGTGATTCCAAAATAACTCCAGTAGTGAAGTCTAAGCTAAAATCATACCTACCTTGGACTTCCCAATTGAATTACCCGTTTATACTAAATTTAATTGTTCTTTGAAAAGATAACACTAAATATATGTGGTTAATACACTTAAGTATATAAATTTAATTGAACAACCTAATATACTGCGCCTATCATTATTTATTTACTATTATAAGAAAACCTTCATTTATGACTGAACTCTTTTTTTTTTTTTTTTTTTTTTTTTTGGAGAAAACCTTTGACTATGACTTGATTGATCTTTTTTTTTTTTTAAGAATACCAAGTAATTTAACACACGCGAGGAGAGCAAGGTTTTCAGACTCGGACCGTTCATTGAACCATAAAGGGAGAGGTTCAAGATTTTTGAGATCGAACCAAGGTCGAACCGGGGTCGAACCGTGATGACGTCATAATTAATTTAATAATTATTTTAATATAAATAAATATATTAAATTAGTATAAATAGAAAATTTAACTAAAATAATCTAATTAAATATAAATATCTATATTTCAAATATATATTTTCATATCATAACTTTTACAAGACAAATAAGAAATATCAAATCCTAAGCAAATTTAAGTATAATATCTATTTATTTATTTATATAATGATTAGTTAAACTTATAATAATAATAATAATAATAATAATAATAATAATAATAATTATTATTATTATTATTATTATTATTATTATTATTATTATTATTATTATTATTATTATATAAGAATTAGAAAGACACTCAAATAAAATAAAATAAATTATTTAATATTGTCAAATTGAAATAATTATTTAATAATTATTATATACTTAACCGTAAATATTAATTAAAATTAGAGCAATAATAGTACCATTACATTTTATATAAATTGTCACAATTTGTCATGTGACGAGATGTGAATGATAGAGATGTAGACCCATAATTATTTTTTCATTACTTACACTTTACCATGTGTGAAATTATAGCAAAAAATTATGTAAAATATTGTGATATTACACTACTCTTAAAAGAATAATGCTAGAGATACAAATTAGTTTACAAACATTTTTACAAACCACTAATGTGATGAGTAATTATTGCTAAATAAAAATGTGATATTATTGATGGGCCTAGATGAAAACCAATAAAAGATTGGCCACATTAACATTTTATAAAAATGTTGTAAAATAATTTGTGTCGAATCATTGCTCCTCTTAAAAATACTTAAAATATTTAATGCACCTGCAATGCTTGTCACATCATGCTGGGCAGCTAAAAAAAAATCTGAATCTAATGGCTGAAATTTTTTTGCTTTTATTAAAAAATTAAAAGGTTTCATCATTCCAATGTTAGCCACGTGAGGGACTTGGTGAATCTAATGAATCTAATGGCTGAAGTTTTTTTGCTTTTATTAAAAAATTAAAGGCTTTCATCATTCCAACGTTAGCCACGTGAGGGACTTGGGAGTTGGGAATTCAAAAATCAGAAAGAGTAACAAAGTAACAAAAGAAAGAAAGAGAACACATAGCTTTAGTGTTCAGCGAAAGAGAGAAAATTGCAGAGTGATCTCCATCAACGGAAAAAAGAAAGAGAAGAAGAAAAAAAAGAAGAAAGAAGAAGAAGCAGCAGCAGCAGAAGACGAAGGTGATCGGCGACTGTGTTGGCAACCTGCTGGCTGCTGCTTCAACTGGGCGCAGACCCTGCTTTGTTGTGTTCTTCTTCTCTTTTTTTTTTTTTTTTTTTTTTTTTTTTTTTTTTTTTTGAGGAACTTGTCTTCTTCTTCTTTGGTTCTTTTTTTTTTTTTTTTACTTACAAATCCCTTTGTTCAAGATCTGAAAATATCAGATTTCCTTCCGATCTTTGTTCTTCTTCGTGTTCTTTCATTTCTTCCAGATCTGATCATAACTTCACCGGAAAATTCACAAACCGTCTGACCTCAAAAACCGGTCACGGTTCTCGGAACTGTACGGTCCGACCACGGTTCGCACGGGTCCCTGCATTTTTCCCATAGAGCGGTTTTTGAAGCTAAAAAACCGCAAAATTGAGAAGTTCGCGGTTTTTCCAGTCGGATCGTACGGTCTGGTCTGGGTTTCAAAACCTTGAAGGAGAGGGAAAAATGTTATAAAGAAACTGATAATAATGCATATCCAAAAGGGCATTGATTTGATCTAATAGATGCGAACTTAATCATTTAATTCTGATACCATGGTATTAGCATATTTATCATACAACTATTATCACTCATTGATAATGATATGAGAAAGTCCATGCTTCACTTATTTCACAAAAAAAAAAAAAGATTTATTAAATTTAATATCATGATTGAGTTACATAAAAACTCTAAGGGCGTGTTTGGTAGAGTAGATTTTAGGGAGGATGGAAAACTTTGGAGAGAAAATAGGTGAGAAAACTTTTTTGAGGTGTGTTTAATTGAGTGGAGGGGAAGGAAAAGAAATGGTGGAACCTAGGCATTTTCTCCCTGAGCCCACCTAAAATAAGGATAAAACTGGAGGGGAGATTATTTATGGCTTTGTGCACCTGGGCTGACAGAAATGCCCATGTGCACTTGCACATGGGCTTCATCCATTCCCAAGTCCTTTTTTTTTTCCCTTTCTTCTTTGCCGTCCAGTTGCTTTTTATTTTGTTTTTTGTTTTTTGTTTTTTTTTTTTTTTTGTTCCACTTGCACATATACAATTATTTTTGCTAAAAACAATGTGTTATTTTTTCCCAAAAAATGTGTTGGTTTTTTGTTTATTTAACAAGGACATAATTGTAAATATATACCTACTTCACTTTTCCATCTTTTATTTTTTTTTTCAACCAAATAAATAAGTTTTCTATCTCTCCACTTTTTCATCCTAACAAAAATGAGATAAAACTAAATCTTTTCTATTTTCTCACTTTTCTATTCCCTCCCCATTTTCTATACCCCACTTTTCTACTACTCCAACCAAACGAACCCTAACTGATTTGAATCCAATAATCTCAATTCTGCACTTGATAATAGATTATATGGTTGAATAGAAGTGCTTCGTCCAATCAGATTCTGAGTCACCACTAGTTATAGCTATGAAAATCAATCAAATTTTTAGAGCACAAAAATGCTTTAGGGGTTTACCTAATGGGTGTGCATGCGACTAAAAAGAAGTAAATATTCATTCATCATCTTTAACTTATGCTTTCATGTCACTCGGTTAACAAATCCACAAATCAGCAAAAACATGTAGTTATTAGCATAGTTTATAAACCCGGACCGGACCAGGCGGTCTGACCGGGCATACCGGGAACCGGAGTGAATTCCGGTTTTTTAATCTCCAGAACCGGGCTTCATTGACTTGTGAGAGAACCGGACGAACCGGGGTTGAACCGAAAAATCCGGTCGAACCGTAGACCGGTTCAACCGGTCATGGAATGGAGAAAAATCAAGAAAAACTGCGGCTGGCAGGGGTAGAACTGGAGCTCTCACACATTAAAAATAAGACTGAAGCCTTGACCAACAAACCAAGTGCCCCACTTGGGAACTAATATGCAATATTATTAAATTTATATTAAATTTACATGATTTATAGTTTCTAAACTTCTATGTCATCTTTCTCAACATATTAAATATTACTAAATTAACTTTTTATTTAAGAATAATACCTATGCAATTTATGAATTTATTTTAAAAGTCATTTTTAGTTAATTGAAATGATTTCTCTTAAAGGATTATTATAAAAAAAAAATTTTATGCTTATTTATGTTGTACTATTTTTTATTAACCTTATAATGTACTATTTTATGTATTTTGTTTCAATTTTAAAGATATTTTTAGTAAATTTTTCTAATATTTACAAATTTAATATATTTATTTATATTTAAATAATTATTAAATTAATTATGACGTCATCACGATTCAACCCCGGTTCGACCTCGGTCGGACCTCAAAAACCTTGAACCTCTCCCTTTTACGGTTCAATGAACGGTCCTCAAAAACCTTGAACCTCTCTCTTTTATGGTTCAATGAACGGTCCGGGTCTGAAAACCTTGGTTATTAGACCAAATTTGAGAGAGAGAGAGAGAGACTAACAGCAAGAGCAGCTTGGCCGCTGCCAGTGCCAGCATCCCAAGCTAAAGAGTGTTGAGAGGTCAGAGCAGCCAGCTTCGAAAGCCATTCGCTTGGATAGGCTGGCCTTGAATCCGAATATATCTCGGCCTGTTTGTTGAACAAACCAGCCATTTTCACTACTTGCTTCTTATGATTGGGCTCAGTCTTATTGAGACAGCAGAGAACATTTTGAATTCATATATAAGCTTCAGCCTTGAGCCTTCAATGAAAGTTGGATTATTATCCAACCACATGGCGGAAAAAGAATTTGTAGACTTTGACCAGCAACCCAGAGTTTGTAACCAAATACAATTTGGCTTGCGTGCACGCGAACGGGGATTGGGTAGAAAATTAAAAATCAGAATTTCATTTGGACAGCATAACGTATACTTTATTTATTTATTTATTTTTATTGATTAGGAAATTGGAATGGGAGAGACTTGAGACGAAGCGGTCAACGAATTTAAATAGATTGGTTTATTTTTCCTAGGGGGTCTATTTGGTTGAGAGAATGAAAAGTTGGAGGATAGAAAATGGTAGAATGATGGAAAATATTTAATTTTTCCTAGATTTGTGTTTAGTTAGAAGGATGAAAAAGTGAAGGGATGAAATTTTTTTTTGTTTGGTTGTAGAGAAAAGTAAGAAAATAAAAAATGTAGTTTATATAAATTTGCTATTATGTCCTTCGTATATAATATGCAAAATATCATTTCTTTGTTATAAACAAATATATAATTTCTTTGTACGTACTCATTAAATAAGAAGAAAATATTAATTATTTATAATTAAAGTTAATAAAATAACATTATATATAATATAATATAATATATTACTTTTTTTTACTCATTATATTATTTTCCTTTATTATTATTTATAATATAATATATTAGTGGCACTAAACAAATAATAATAAAAAAATTGGCAAAGATATAGAACAAACCTTCTTTGCCAATTTTAGCTGGATATGTATACTTTCACGTCGGCTGCGCAGAAGAAACAAAATAGAAGCAAGGGGAGAGATATTTTTTATGTCTTTCACGTGCTAGAGGAGAGTTTAGGTGAGAGTGAATTGGGGACTTTTCATGCCTATCTTCTCTTCAATTTGAAGAGATAGATTTTTTGTGGACTCATTTGGAAAATATCTGGGCCCCACCTCCTATCAAACATACCCTAAAACATAGGGGTACCATCAATTAAATTAATGAGCCAAATGTTAGGGAGAATATATTTGGATAGACTCCGATTAAGTAGTTAATACAAAACATAAGGGCACCACTAATTAAGCTCAAAAGTAAACTTATGAGTTTGGGTCCAACTATGTTACATTACTTAATTGTTCATCATTTTCAATATTATTCAATGTCCGACTTTCTTCACTTACACGTGTATACTCAATAAATCCTCCACGTGTGAGTCTCTGCTTGCCCATGGGATTTTCAAACCAAATGTGAGACTTTAACCAAGTCTTATTAACTTCACCATCACATCATACATGGGAATCACGTGTCAACCCCACACGCTTATCCATAGAAAATGGCCCACATGTTCATGTCCATTGGAACCTTTATGTGCCACACTGTGATCTAGCACCCATTGGCAATAATCCTTTGTTGAGCCTTCTATGTGAGCTTTATGAGCTTGCCCTGTACAAACTATACTTGTAAGGGCTTTAAGTACACACATTTTTCCCTATAACAATACACCACTCTGATCCCATTTGTTAGGGAGAAAACAACTTAGGGAGATTTCAATTGAGTAGTTAATATAATATATAAGGACACCACTTAACTCAAAAACTTAAGCTTATAAGTTTGGGCCCAACTATGTTATATTAATTGATCACCCTTCTAATTATTATTTAATGTGAGATTTCTTTCATTCACACGTATATACCCAATGTGTGAAAATCCTAATGTGCACTAGCTTTTTTAGAAGCTTGGAATGCTACTAGTGACATGGCAAGCCTCATGCATAGTTAACTTCTTGAATTGTTGGAGCTACTAAACACACTTTTTGGCCTTCCAAAAGAAAAATTATGGACTTGGGCTATGAATCAAAGTTTGAAGTGATATACTACGTTTATTTATTGTAGGTGAAGAGATGTCTTCAAATTTTCCAATGATAACCCATTGAGATGTTTTTGTTTTTGACTGAAGTTGCTCTTACTTTGTTGTAATTATTATTTCTATTTAAGTAAAATGAGAAGATGATGAGTTCCCAAAATCCTTTTGGAATGATTTTTCATCCTGACAGATCATGGGTGATGAGAAATCTCCTACTTCTTTGTTTTTTGCCATGGCTTCTTTGAACTTTGAGTGAATGTCAAAACTTATAGTCTTTGGTCTTTCTTTGTTTAAAGGAAAAGATAGAAATGATGTGGCAAATGAATAAGTTGGTACCCATGAGGTTGGGTTGGGGTTGAAGTGTAGAAGTAGACTTAGTCTTTTTCCTTTTAAGTACAAATTTGATATGGATGTATTGCAAAACTCTCGCTTACACCATCCAACAAGAGTCTGTCACATCAACATTTTACTTAAAACTCAATACATCTTATCACACACAATAACAAAATTAAAAAACTCAATATTTCACAAACGTTTCAAATCTAACCTATCCTCCTTCTTAACATTACCGAATCTCCAACCCACCAAAGACACTACGGATACTTCGATAAGATTTCAAACTCCGCCTACCATTAATTAATGCTGCCATTATCTCTGGTGGTGGTTTCTTTCCACCACCCCATCTCTCTCTCTCTCTCTCTCTCTCTCTCTCGGACATGCACACACACATGGTTTGAACCACCATAGCTAAACCCTTATGCTTTCACCACAACCACCCTCCAATGCCATTGATGCACCGCTAAAGAACCAAAGAGCCTCTAAATCTTCAATTCATGAATCATTAGTTTCTCTCTAGTGCTAGATTGAAAAGTGAGTGCATGAGATAGAGAGGGAGCCCGGTCTAGAAGAGAGAGAGAGCGAGTAAGGAGGAGACAAGAGCTTTAGTTTAGGAGCCATTGTTGTCGATAGTGATTGATGGGTGGTTGTGATAAAAGCTTAAGGATTTGGCCATTAAGGTTTGACCCAATGAGAAAGATTGGGGAGAAAGGATGTATTAAGATGGAGTGATTGTGTGTGGCATGTCTATTTGATTTATTAGTAAAATGCTAACATGGTATGTTTTTATTGAAGGGTGTAAAATGGGGAAAACACAATGTCCTTTATTGAAGGACACAATTTGGCTACAATCTTGGTTGTAGCCAATGACTATAGCTCCCACTCACCTAGCTAGTTCCCATTTAATTCTTCTATCCTTCTTATGGATAGACTTGGCTTAGGTAAGCTTACTTGACTTGTAGTATGATATGATGAGGTAGCATGACCGTGAAAAAGGAAAAAAGAAAAAAGAAGAAGAGGACTTCAACAAATACTAAGAAGAGTTATATATACATGGTGGAATCATGTTATTGGGTGGCCCTACCAAAATTTTAATTTTTTTTAATCCTTAAGTAAATAATTTAAAAATATATTTCTTCGTTTTTGCCCTCAAAATACGAATTTCTTCATCTAAAAGAAATTAAAACTTGTAAATTCTAATATTTAAGAGGTTTGAATGTTTTAAAAAAGTAAAAGTTATCTCATAAATAAAAGTAAAACTATATGCATATTTTAGAAATATACAAATATCTGAATTTTACTTATATTTTTTGTGCATTGCATGAGTTAGTTATCTATTAATTTTCATATTTTTACCTCAGGTCCCACACCTAGTGCCAGAGCCACATAAATTTATTTCTCTCAAAATGTTAATCTTATTTAATACATACGTAAATTAAAATATTTACAATTTGGAAATTCATAATTTTGATTTGGACCTCTCTTAAAAAATGTGAGCTAATCCAAATTTCACAATGACTGTTCTAAAAAGAGTGCAAAAACATTGACCAACTAATACTGTGGCATACTGTGGATACAAGGGGAGAGTCGCCACCTAGTTTTTGCAATGGTTTAGGAACCATATATATAGTGTCCTCTTGAGGAAGGACTTTTTGATCTTACTACAAGAGATTTGAGTTCGGAGATAAGGTACGGTCTTGGGAAGGTGTTAGATACCCAAAATCGCCCAATCCTAAGGTTGGCTTCCCATCATTGTGTCTTATGACTTAACCCTATTAAAGGCATACTCAATATTGTTATTCTAACTCCCTCTCTCTCTCTCTCTCACACACACACACACACACACACAAACACAAAATAACATTCTTCTACTAATTAACATGGCATCAATCATCCCAAAAGACCTAATCATACATCTATCATGGCAATCAACCAAGGCCTAACATCTAATCATGCATCTCATCACATCATAGACCATAACATTCATCTAGCATGACATTTCACATCATCCTAGCATTCATCTATCATACTTCTCATCACACCATATTACATCATTCAAGGCAATAGCATGTGAATCATTAAAATCAAGGTAGAAACAAAACAAATCATGTTATCACCCAAAGCATTAAGAACATAATCATAATATCAAACTTAAGCAAGATCATATTAGAAATTCATGTACATTACAAATGCACGACTTATCTCACCTACCTTGTAGCAACTCAGCACCTATGCCATTATGCTTGAGCATGTGAATGCATGTTCATAGCATTAAAACAATAAAACCTTAATTTTAACATGTGAAAGCAAACAAGCAATTAAACATGTGAAACAGAAGCCCAATATCATGTATAGATGAAAAAGGATCTAAAACAGAAGTATTGCATGTGAGAACAAAAGCAAAAACAGATAAAACAAAATTAAGGTTTCTTGGGTAGTTCATATGCACGCATGAACAACCCTGCATGAGCATAATCAAGCCTACGTGCACAGGCAAGATTATGCACATGTGGGTTTTTGCCCAAAAACCCTAGAAACACAATCATTGACATACACTTTTATCTCATTGTGCATCATATCATGTAACAAGGTTGTGGCAATTCTTTGTTAGGTCGCACCTGCATTCTTGAGTCCAAATGGCATTACGGTGTAACAATAAATTCCCCATTCCGTGGTGAAGGTAGTCTTGGTCATATCCCTTGGAGCCATATTTATTTGGTTGTATCTTGAGAAACCATTCATGAAAGACATCAAGGTAATACCAGCCGTGTTATCCACTGAGACATCTATGTGAGGAAGAGGGAAGTCATCCTTAGGGCAAGCTTTGTTCAGATTCCTAAAATTCACACACATTCTTGCCTTCCCATCTTTCTTTTGTAAGGGTACAACATTGGCTATCCACTTGGCTTGGTATATGGGTTTGATGAACCCTACATTCAATTGCTTGGAGACCTTTTCTTTGATCTTTAGAAGCTATTCGATTCTCATACGCCTCAACTTTTGCTTGACGGGCACTATGTGAGCATGAGTCAATGTAATGTTGAGCTATCTCGAGATCAATACCGGTCATATTTTCATAGTACCATGCAAACACCTCTTGAAATTCGGTGAGCAACTTTTTAAGATCTTTTCTTTCTTTTTCATTAGGGTTGAGTCAATTTTAATTAAACATGGAGTCTCATAATTGCCCAAATTGAGAGTTTCAAAAGTTGGTTCCGTGGTTCAATTTTCCTTTCCAATTGTTTATTAATTTCATTTTCAAATTATTTTGAATCATTTAAGTGCAGAATTTCAATATTATAGGACACATCAAAATAAGCCAAATTAGAATTCATCTTATTAAAATGTTGAAAAGTACATTGGGATTTGCATTACACATTTTCTTTCCCGCATTTTCAAAAAACCCAACCCAAGTCTAATTATTAAGTTACCCCACAACAGGCATGATGAAGGCAGAAGGATCACTTGGCTCCTCGTTGATGATGGCGAACACGCTCCGTTCCATCTTCAGCATAGCTTCCATTGCTTCAGCATCCATGTAATCCACCCAGTCGACTTCTTCTTGAACTTCCTTGATCACCACCGTAGGCTTCTCTTTGAAGGTGAGCTTCTCGTTGAAGAATGTCTCCTAACCCGGATACACCTTTCCATCCTTACCTACCCAAAGTTTAGGAAAGCCACAAAAAGGGAAATCTCCCCCTTCCTTCACAAGGTTTCCATTACAGGTACCAAGGTTCTTCTTGATTCCGTCGCAACCTTCAAAGAATCCTAAACCTTCCTTGGTCAGTTGAGTCTTGAATTTGTGGAATTCAGCCACCCTTTTTTCTTCTTTTCCAAGGCCCATACCAGACATATACCCCATCTTCTTCATCATTGCAATCACCTCATGGCTATAATATGGGACCAAATTCGAAGTATACCTTTCATCCTTCAATCTATAATCAACCATGTTCACAAATTCAAAGCCACTCATTTGGAGCTCACCTCCTCCTTCCTCAAGTCCATAAATTGGTGCTAGGATCTCACCATCACCGAACACTACAGCAATTCCTCCCTTTCATGGGATCTTCATCTATTAGTGTAGAGAAAAGGGAATAGCCCCAATAGGATGAAGCCATGCCCTTCCTAAGAGAAGGTAGTTATGAGTGAAGTACATGACATGGAATTCCACAATTGTCTCTATTGGGCCAATCTTGCAAGGAGAGTACCTATAACTTTTCTTGAGGTATTATCGTATGCCCTAATGGTAAAATGATAGGGTATGATGGTCTCCACGTCTAGGCCAATGGTAAAGGCAGTCTTAAAAGGGCATACATTCAATACGAATCCATTATTAACCAACACTATAGGAACTTTAGCGCCCATGCACCCAATGACAATTTGTAAAGGTCTAGTATGAGTGGCTCCTTCGAGAGGAAGTTCCTCATCAGAAAAGGCGTGGAGAGGATGAGATGGGCCTCAACTCCTATGAGAGATAGCACTTTCTGTGGTGTAGTTTTTATAGGTACCTCCTTTCTATTCAAAGCATCTAAGAGAGCACTAAGATGCTTATGAGAAGCCATAAGTAAGCCCCACACCAATAGATGAGCTTGAGTCTTCTTCAATTAAGTCAAAACTTGATCCTCTTCCTCTTTCTTTTCTTTTCCTTTAGGTTCTGTGGGCTTGGACCCTTCTCCTAAGTCCCTACCAGGATGATCCTTCTCCAAAAAGAATGGTTCGTAGTGTTTCCCACTCCTAATAATATTGGCCACATTGTCCTCTATGACTCTTTTCTTTAGCTCGATCATTCCTTTGGGAAGTATCCCCCACACAACCACCACATTCTTTAAAACCTCGTCTTCTTCATCCTAAATTCCTTGGACTTCTTCAACATTAACTTCCATAGTCTCTATCAAATTTGAACAATCCTAATGCTAGGCTTGGTGATGATATTAGGATTTGGGAGGGTTCCATTGTCTACGAGATCTTGTATCTCATGTTTGAGGTGAAAGCAATTGTCGGTTTTATTGCCAGATTTTTTATAGAAGTGACAATACTCATTGAGGTTCCAAGTAGGAGGTATGGGATTAGGTATGGATGTGGGATCTAGAGGCTTAATGAATCCTTTGGAAGATAAATTCTCATATGCTTGGGCAAGGGTCATTCCTAGGTTGGAAAATTATTGACGGGCTTTCTTTGTGAAGCTTCGGTAGGCTAAGTTTTGTTAAGGTATGATGACACTTACATTCACGGGATTGGGAGCTTTAAAGGTAATCACACCTCATCCATATGCCTTCTTGATTAGAGGTTTGCTCTTACCCTTCTCCAATTGTCCATTGTTGATGGCATCCTCTAGCCTAGTTCTACAATCACACGACTCTCCAAAAGAACTAATGACAAGAGCCTACTATTATACGCTGGAAGCAAATTCTTGATAATCATGTTGATTTGATCTTTCTCATTTGGTCTATTAAACATCCTAGATGCCTTTCCCTTCCACCTTGTTATGTATTCGAAAAATGTATCCCCTACTCCTTACTTAGTGGTCTCCAAATCTCCTAAAGTCACATTAATCATAGTATTAAAGACGAATTGACCCACAAATAACTCCCCCAGCTCATTCCACACCTTAGTTTTGCTAGGATCTAAGCTATAGTACCATCTTGATGCTTTCCTAATGAGTGAAAGAGGAAATGCATGCTAAGTTTGCTTCTCATCCAACCCCTTCATTTTAGCAATGCTTAGGTACTTCCTAACATGTTGCTTTGGATCTCTAGTTCTATCAAAATTTTCCGCATCGGATATCTTGAACTTTAAAGGTGCAATGGGAGTCTTAGAGCTTATGCCCTCCCATGTTACAGAGACAATCATTCATCCTTTGGGCTTTTTGAAAGCAGCTTTGTCCCTTTCATCCCAATCTTCCGCGTTGAGAACCTCTACACGTGGGGGCTTCTTCAACTTGGCTTCCTCGACTTTTTGAGAGCTTCACTTTGTTCCTCCATTGCCTTGAATATCTTTTATGCAATTTCATCACTAATTGGAGCGGCCATTGTTGCTTGAGAAGATTCCCCTACTTGGAACTCTTCTTATTGATGTGTGTAATCAATCTTGACTAAACGCCTTCCATTCTTTTCTCGAATCCAAATTGGAGTGGGGACATTTTTTCTTGACTTTGGTGGTGCAATGGTGCCTGAAAAGTAGTTCCATTTTTATAAAGTCCATGTCCCAATTAAAGATTCCTTTTGATTTTAGGTTTTCTTAGAAAGTCTTTAAGTCTATTTTAATGTAGACCCAATTACAGAATCTCTCCTTTTCCTCTCATGAACCTTGTCCCTTGTTTCATTGGGCTTTAGTCCATTTACAACAATGCTCTTATCTTTCTCTCATGAGCTTTTATTAGAATGTACTTAGAGATTTTCAACCTTTTGTCTTAAACATTGGCTCACAATATATTCATCACCTTTGGGCTCTTCTATTTTCATTTCATTATCATCATCCTTTTTTTTCAAAGTAGCCCTTTAGCTAGAAAATATCGTAGCCTTCCTCTCAAGGTCCATGGAGTTCTCATCATTTTGGGCCTAGGCATATAATAAAGAGGCCCAAGATTAGGGAAATTCATATTGACTTTGTAGGATCTTGGACGCTAAGTCCATGGCATACTTGTTATCTTAGGCCCAAAGTCTTTTTTTTCAAAAGGGCTTTTTGATTTGGGCTTACGATAGCAATTAGGTTATGGTCTTATGAACCTTTCAAGTTATAATATACCCTTTAGATTTAGGGACAAGCCTCTTATATATGAGAACTTCTTTTCTTTTGTCCTATTTGTCATAGGGTATTCCTTAACTTTGGGGTCATCATTCCATTTTTTACATCTTTTATTTTTCCTTTAAATTTAGGCGAGCACAAGATATATGGTTGAACAAACAAGAGATATATAAAAGGTATCTCCTTTTGATTGGGTCTAGGATCTCTCTAAGCGTGGGTAAGCTTTTCTAAGACTAAATGGATAGATAAGTAGGTCACTCACAACTAGGCAGACCATGATTCCAACCAAGGGCCTAAGTGGACCTTTGTGAATTGATGGCAAACCGTTAACGTACTCAAAGCCCATCATAGGCAATGGCATACATTGTGAGCTGGTGGGATGAACTTCAAAAGACTTGAGCCCAAATGGAGCCTTCCATCTTCCCACTCATCACCAACCAAGATAAAAGGGACAAAAGAACCATGTGATGTGTGTGCAAACAAGTATTAAGTAAGCCTTTATTAAGGTTAAGACATAAGACACATAGGAATTAAACTCACAATCCTCAGTGGAGTCGCAACTGTGGACACAAAGGGGGAGTCACCACCTAGTTTGGCAATGGCCTAGGAACCATGTATATAGCGTCCTCTCGAGGAAGGACCTTTTGATCTTACTACCAGAGATATGGGTTTGGCATTAAGGTATGGTCTTGGGAAGGTGTTAGGCACCTAAAACTGCCTTGCCCTAAGGTTGGCTTCCTATCATTGTGTCTTATGTCTTAACCCTATTAAAGGCATACTCAATATTGTTATTCTAACTCACACACACAGTAACATTCTTCTAACAATCAACATGGCATCAATCATCCCAAAAGACCTAATCATACATCTATCATGGCAATCAACCAAGGCCTAACATCTAATCATGCATCTAATCACATCATAGACCCTAACATTCATCTAGCATGACATTTCACATCATCCTAGCATGACATTTCACATCATCCTAGCATTCATTTATCATACTTCTCATCACACCATATTACATCGTTAAAGGCAGCAGCATATCAATTGTTAAAATCAAGGTAGAAACAAAACAAATCATGTTATCACCCAAAGCATTAAGAATACAATCATAACATCAAACCTAAGCAATATCATATCACAAATGCATGTACATTACAAATGCATGACTTACCTTACTTACCTTGCAATAACTCAGCACCTATTGATGCGAACCTCAATCGACACGTTTTGAGACCCAACAAACAATATTGGAATATTTGCCCAAGAAAGCTAAAATTCATATTTTTGATAGAACCCTGACCCAACGTTTATAAGTGAAATGCAAACCAAAAGTATATGTAACAAACCTTTGACCCAATGATTATAACGGAATCACGAACCGAAAAGTATAAAGTTTGAACGCCACAAGGAAGAATCTTTGATAAGTTCACAATTCTTGAAGAACCAAAAAGAAGAGCAAAGCCTCACCTTTTTTTCTGATTTTTTTTTTTCAATAATCTCCCTATTACAATAAGTGCATGCTATTTATAAGACATGACTGAAAATAGAAAATATAAAAAAAATGTAATAAATAATAAAACCATAAATAAAAGCTGATTTGGTCTAAAGTTAGCATATCCAAAATAGGAAAATAGCTAAAAAATGTTCTAAATAATAAAAGCCTAAAATTAAGGTAGATCTGGTCTGAAATTAGAAGATCCAGATTAGGAAAAATATCTATTAACTGATATGAAGCTGGAAAGTCAATCAGCCATTAATCCTCGCCATAAATCACGTCCAATTACGCCAAATCAACCCTCAATAGCTTGGATTAAATTTATTACGCCTTCATCTTCCTTTGGGCCAAGTTTGGAATGTCCTGCGTTAGAATTAGCCCAAATCTCTTGAATCAGCCCATTAAGTGCTTCTTTAATCTTCTTGGATCTTGCTCTAATAATAGGCCCAACTGGAACATGCAATGGATCCTTGAATGCTTGTTAATTCTCAATCAACATGGCATCAATCATCCCAAAAGACCTAATCATACATCTATCATGGCAATCAACTAAGGCCTAACATCTAATCACGCATCTCATCACATCATAGACCCTAACATTCATCTAGCATGACATTTCACATCATCCTAGCATTCATCTATCATACTTCTCATCACACCATATTACATCGCTAAAGGCAGCAGCATGTCAATCATTAAAATCAAGGTAGAAACAAAAAAAATCATGTTATCACCCAAAGCATTAAGAATACAATCATAACATTAAACCTAAGCAATATCATATCACAATGCATGTACATTACAAATGCATGACTTACCTTACTTACCTTGCAACAACTCAGCACCTATGGCATTATGCATGAACATGTGAATGCATGTTCATAGCATTAAAACAATAAAACCCTAATTCTAACATGTGAAAGCAAACAACAATTAAATATGTGAAATAGAAGCCCAACAACATGAATAGATGAAAAAGGATCTAAAAAGGAAGTATTGCATGTGAAAACAAAAGCAAAAACAAATAAAACAAAATTAGGGTTTTTGGGCTAGTTCATGCGCACACATGAACAACCCTACGTGCACATAATCTTGCTTGCGCACGCAGGCAAGATTATGCGCACTTGGGTTTCTACCTAAAAACCCTAGAAACAAAACAGAACTTCAAAACGATAAATCTAACATCATAACATGCTTTTAAAATATACAACTACATAAACCTAAGATAGATAAACATATTAAAATGTAAAACAACAAAAATTAAAGTAGACAGAAAGATTAAAGAGTAGAAAAGAAAGGAAAAGAAAAAGAAAAGTTTGAAACTAATACCTTAAAAAAAAGCCCTTTAAGCTTGATTTTTGACCTTTCCCCTCAGTCAAATCTATTCACAATTCAATAAAAGAGTGATTAGTAATCTTAAACTTAAGGATCAATTCAAGAAAAGGCCCTAATCAAAAGAAAATTGACTTGAGGATGTTTTGTGAAAAACTCCCTCTTTGATTCATTATTTCTAGTGAATCTTAGTATTTTCCCATGGGATTTCCGTGTGTTTTGAAAATATACCATATAAGGCTACTTCCAATGTGAAAATAGGGGTTTGGAATGACTCCTAGACGATGTGGAATTTATTCCAAATCTCAACATTAATATAAAAAACTTGTCTTGCTTAGTTTCTAGAATTTGCTATGGGTGCAAATGTTAAAGTGCGTAAGCTTATATGTTAATTTTTTTTTTCCTTTTTTTGGGGTGTAATAATATAAATTTGGGATGCCAATTACCAACACTATAAAATAAAAACATGAGCAAATTCAACATTCACAATGCCTACAAACCAAGCTTAAATTAAGAGAATGGCTTCTTTGTATGATAAGCAAGCTGATTTTTACGTGGAAGCTAGGCCAACTTATCCAACCGAGTGGTACTCCATGCTGGCTGCTCTCACTCCTCACCACTCTTTAGCTTGGGATGTTGGCACTGGCAATGGTCAAGTGTTGGGGTTTATGCCCTAAAATCCAATTTATTAGCATGTCATATATAATTAAATTGTTTAATTATATGAGACTATTTATAAATGAACAAATGAGGCATTATCTTAGTCCATGAGATGCATAGTATGCGATTTATGTGATTTAGTTACAGAAGATATAAATTGCAAGTTCTTTGTAAACTCAGAATATAGTTCGTAGTCGGTGATGAAATTGGGCATTTCATCTGTGAAGACTTTAACATATCAACTAAGATGATTTGTCTTGATCATGGAAATAGAGATTTTTAGTTGGTATGTTGATATGTTTTAAGAGTTAAGACATATTGAACTGGATCGCTGTGTGATTTATTATTTTCCTAACAACTGTCAAATGAATAATAAATCTCACGACTTCTATTTACATCAACTCTAAATCCTGAGAGAATAATGGACCTGATCATGAGATGTAGGTTGCTTTGATATATCAAGAGTGAGATCTATAAGTTACGGTCAAAATCTCAGTATGTTGGGCAGGCGCATTTAGTGTTGATGGAATATATATTCCCAAGATGGAATTCATAATCTCTTAACAGAGATATAAAATATTCCCTTGAGATAAGTTTAATGAGTTTAAATATTCAGAGTGTTGGACTCAACCACTTTAGTAAGGAGTTACTAAAGTATATATTTATGGAATTGGATTTCATAAATATATGATGAATAACATTAAGGATTAAACCGGGTACTCAAGGATTAAGATGTAGTAATCTTCAAAGTAGCAGTCTATATTCATGACTTTGTATTACTACGAATATTTTAATGAAGGGGTTGATGTATAATAAAGTCTTGATATATAATTTATTAATAAGGCCTAGAGTGCAATTATATTCATATAGTGCTATTGAATATAATTAATGATAACTTTAGACTTGTCAAGAGTTGACAGAAAAGTCCAAGGCCCATTGGAGCTAGAGTCTTATTTGTTCCCTTTTAATCCCACTCCAAGCCACACACTAGAGCCCAATTGGAATGGCCTAAAAGGCTAGCCCAATTAGATAATTAGTTATATATAAGGAGAGAAACATATAGAATTTGATAAGTCCTTTCATGAGTGTTTTTAATCAAGATTACACAAAAAAATGAAATGGTTTGTATGTGAGGGTTAGACACTTCCTTGTTCTTTCCTTGGAAACTGATTGAGAGACCACATGTCTTGGGCATTAAGTGGAATTAGAGTGAATTTCATCGCACCAAAGCACGCTTTCTTGTTCTTAAATTCTGAAACTTTCATAGTGCATGTTATCAATTGCAAATGAAGTAGATTCGTTAATTTTTCGCTGCGTATGTTTTGTATGTGATATAAACATGTATTTTTCCCAACATCAAGCTGCCATTAGTGTTAGTCTCTTTTTTCCTCTCTTTATCTCTCTCATACATTGTAGTTTGATCCATCTTAGCCAATTTCTACTGAGCAATTTACATTTTGGGCTTATAAAATTCCAAGTGGTCATGTTGGTCATTTGAGACTTTGTTTTAAGAAGTCAAGAAAAGTAATCAAAGAGAGCTAGCGTACTTCATGTTCATGATCAGCGAAAGATGAACATGGTCCTTTGTAGAATCGTTCATTTCTCATGTTCAAATAGGGTAGTATAGTTCTAAGACATGCACTAGCGTTAGAGCCTGGAGTCATCTCAGCCGCAATGTAAATTTAGAAGTCCTTTTATTACAATTGAGATCCCAATTGATGGTGATTTTTAATTATTCATTTAGATGGATAATATTAGAAAAATAGAAAATTCTTAAATTCTATTTTGGATTAATGGTGGAGATTGAGAGTTAAAAAATTAACTTTCAATCTCAACCCTTGAATCAAATAAGTTAAATAAATAAAAAAAGTGAAGGGTTAAAAAAAAGTTAAAAGAGTTAAAAAAAAAACTCTTAATCTCAACCATAAGAGCTTTAAACATAAAAAAAAAATCTCTATAAGAGCTATTGCATCTTATGTATTGAGCAAGATATTAACCTATGAACCGTTTGAATCATGTACCGTTGGACCAATTCTCTTGACGAAAAAAATTACTACTACCTTTTCCACAAATAATAGTTCCTTGAATCTTGACATTCGCAAAGAACCAAATAAAACTAAGATTGTTATAATCGCACGATAATTTTCTTGGCAGGTTGTCGAGCATTATGACCACGTTGTTGGAACCGATGTGAGTGAGGCTCAGTTAAAACTTGCAATGCCACACCCTCGTGTTAGATATCTCCATACTCCATTATCCGTACCGTATGATGAATTAGTGGACCTAATTAGAGGAGAAAATTCCGTTAATTTGGTGACTCTGGCAATGGCTATCCACTGGTTTGAGCTCCCCAAGTTCTACTCCATTGTGACACGTTCTAAAAAGGCCAGGTGGTGTAATTGCATATTTGGGGCTATTTTGACATAGTAGTTAGCCTCATTTTTGATCCCTTAATAATGGGTTTTCGTGACTCCACTATTCCCTTTTGAGACCCAAAATTACAATGCATATATAATACTTATAAGACACTTCCATTTCCTTTTGAAATTGTTGGTTTAGGATGTGAGGGGGAACCATGACAACTAGATATGCCGAGGGAGCTCTCATTAGAGAAATTCTTAAATATTTTAAGGTTATTTGTTGCAGTGAATACAGCCAAGGACCAAGGTGTTGATTTATTACCTGAAAGTGTGGTTAAAGTATTTGAGAGTGCTTGGGGAGCACCTACATTGGTTAGATCAATCATCTTTAAGGTATATATGCTTGCTGGAAATGTTAGGCTTTAGTTCTCTTTCTTTGAATTTTATTGTAAAAACAGTGTAACGGGTTGGGAAAAGAGGGAGTAGGTTCCTATTGTTTATGATTTTTACAGAAAATATTGTAACACTTAATAATCTATATATATATATATATATATATATTCTAATCTCTATTTATATAGAACATAAAAGCGAAATGTTTGACTTCTTTTTACCACTCTTTATTGTGCTATGTGGCTACATAAATTACTATTACATATACATTTAAAAATACCGAACAATTGTGTCTTTTTATTAGGTTCTAAATATTTAAGAATAAATGTTTATGTTCTAATTTTATGTAAGTTGGCAAACTAAGTACAAAAACATGTCTAGTTTTAGATATTCATGTCTTAGAACAGTGTTAGACATTTCTCAAGTTGGTTCAAGTCGAGATTCAAGAACAGTTATGCTACAGAAAGAAGAATTCAAATACTACCTTGCTCAATAGATCCAGAGAACAAGTTCAACCGATCGAAAGTCATTTTCTACAAATTTTATACCAGACCCGGAAGCCTGCGAAACATTTAGGGTTGAAGTCCAACACTATTAGGTATAAAAGGAAAATCCTAAATCACGTTTCAGAAGCCCTAGGAAGTCTTGTGAGGTTTTGTAACCTTCTAACTCAATAAGCATCTACTGGAAAAAAGACCCACATACAAGATCAACTACTGCTGATGGTTTAAAGTTTTGAGTGGAATCTCAAAGTTACAACAAGGGGTTTTTGTGTAATAGGCCCTGCCTATGCTAGCGGTTTTAAAATTGCCACGATAGGGTATTTACTAAAAAAATATATACCCTATTGCATCAGTTTTAAAACTACCGCTATAGTTAATTTTTTTTTCCCAAACACTTGTCTTGTTTTCCTGCACTTTGCTTTAACATCCTCACTATAGGTAATCTAAATACAAACCCAAATACCCAAACGGATCCACTTTAAACTAACCAACCAACCAAATATATTTACTTCCATCATATTAGTGAATATATACAAAAAAAATACATTCTGCAATTGTAGAATGTTATGCACCAAATAATACATCCCAAATGTCTAGAATATTATGCACAAAAGAATACATTCCAACCGTCTAGAATGTTATAACAAAGTGTCCAACTAGCTATTTCCTAATGCCAATCTGTGGGCGCAAGGGAAAGAATTTCGGAGTCACCACCTAATTACAAGGTCTAGGAACCATGAATATAGCGTCCGTTCGAGGAAGGACCCTTAATCTTACTACCAAAGTATGAGTTTGGAGTTTAGGTATGCTCTTGGGAAAGTGTTAGACACTCAAGATTGCCCAACTCTAAGGTTGGCCTCCCATCATTGTGTCTTACATCCTAACCTTATTAAAAACATGTTCAATACTTGCATCTATACTTACACACACAATAGCATACATACAATCATGGCATCATTCATCCAAAAAGACATATCCATCCTTAAAGCAATAAAGAGCCGAACACATATGAGAAACCCTAGCGTGTGAAACCCTATCATACATCTCAAGGCAAGGCAGCAACCCAAGCATGGCAACAAAGCAAATCACATCATAAATCAAAACAAGGCATAAACTTCATACGCATATATCAAGGGAGGATTAAACAATCAACATGCATGTTCATGTGAATGCATGACTTACCTTACTAACCTCGCAGCACCTCAGCACTTATGGCATCATGAATGGGTATGTGAATGCATGTTCATGGCATTGAAGCAAGAAACAAGCATAAAACCCTAATCTAAACATGTGATAACAAACAAACATGTTAAAAGACGGACAAGCAATTATAGGGCTTAAAATATATGAAAAAGAGGCTACACAGAATAAACATATGAAAGCAGAAACAAAACAAACAAAAATTAGGGTTTCTGGGTAACGGCATCACGCACGCCAGAGCAGGTCTGCGTATGCATGAGTTCAGCCTACATGTGCAGGCTAGATTATGCATACGCAGATCCTTACCCAAAAAACCTAATTAACACAGAAACCAAACAAAATAGAAAAGCATAAATCTAGCAACCTAACCTAAACAAACATATATAAACATAAACTAAACAAAGAAATAGATTAAAGGCAGAAAAGGAAAAAGAAAAGTTCAAAAGAATACCTTAAAACAAAAGCTCCTAGGCTTGATTTTTTACTATTCCTTTCAGTTAAATCTATCACTATTTAATAAAATAGTGATTAGTAATCTTAAACTCAAAGGATTGGGGCTAGAAAATGTCACAATCAAACAAAAAAAGACTTGAGGGTGTTTTGTGAAAACTCCTTTATGATTCACTATTTTCTAGTGAATCTTAGGTTTTTCTTGTGGAATTTCTGTGTGTTTTGAAAATGTATCACTTAAGGCTTTTTATAGTTGAAAAATGGGGTTTGGAACAGCTCCTAGATGATGTGAGATTTATTCCAAACCTCAGCCATTATTGCAGAAAACTTATCTTTCATTTGCTTCTGAAACCTTAGTTGCGTACCCAACAAGGTGCCTACTACGCAAGCTTCAGCTCGTGTACGCAGGCCGCGACTAATGTACGCAGGCCGAGGGTCACTTTGGTCATTTAATTTTCCAGATATGTATTTTTGCTCATTTAAAAGGTAATATTTTCCATTTTAACACTCCTCAAGTTAATGTAATATCTCATTAGGCTTTAAACTGGCCTTAGGACTTAGAGTTTGAGCATCATTAGGGAACGGGGGCCCGAGTCGTAAGAGGTACAAAATGCGATGTCTACACTCTCACCAGATGATAAATCCACATCACATGAGAATGGACATCCCCATCCCCATCATCATCATCATCATCACCATCCTACATCATAATAAAAGCACAATACATTAGTTCATTTAACAACATCGTTACTAACTAAATGACACACAATATCACTAGTTTATTAGCAGTTGAACACATTAAATAAATACATGAATAACATTATACGTTATCGACAACTATGTCTTGATATACAAGTCCAATCCTAGTTAAGGCTAATGTTCGTTATAGTGCAAATATTGTAACATTTAGTTAGTTTATGGTAGTTAATTAATCTAATAATATGTATAAATTATATCTTTTGTTCATCAAAATAAACCATATTTCTTATTAGAACGACAATCTTAATAGGATATCAAAAATGTGGCTAATGGACTTTGAAATTTTTTACCTGAGTGAAAGTAAATAATGGATTCATTTGAGAAAACATTTTCTTTATCAAACTCATCTTAGCTCTCAAGGATTCAAAATTGCAGCATTTCTCCTCCAAATCAGCTACTTGATTCGTCATCTTCTTAACCTTTTGGTTTGAAATAGATGTAGGAGAATTAAGAAAAATCAGTCCTAAAACAAAAGAAAAATCCAATATCTTCACTACAAGAAAAAAGAGTTATTGCGGCAGGTGCAAAAACTGTCGCTATATATCGCCTATTGCGGCATGTATTTGGCCTATAGCTATACATGAGATTTATTGCGGCATTCTATTGGCCCGCCGCAATAGTTCTAGTATTTTGCGGCTTACTATAGCGGTGGGCCAATGATCCGTCACAATAGACCTGTTTTAGCAGCGTTAAGCTTAGATATAATAGCATGTCAATGACCCGCTGCAATAGACCCTAAAATTGCCCCACCTATGTCTTAAATTTTCCCTCTGTTTCTTTGCCCCCCCCCCCCCCCCCCCCACACACACACACACACACACACACACACACACACACACACTCTCTCTCTCTCTCTCTCTCTCTCTCTCATACACTTTGAAAATCTCTTCACTGTCTCATCTTTACCACTACCCACAAACCCACAACCACAGCCACCACCACCCACAACTACAGCCACACCACCACCACCACCACCACCCAACCCCCAACCACAGCCACCACCACCACCACCCAAAAATCGAGCCTAGTTAGGTCCAAAAACAAATGGGTTAGGTCTGGCCCAACCCATTTCTCTTATCATTTCTAACCCTAGCGGTTCATCCCCCTAATCTAGAGCCTTCCCTCTTTCTACTATCTCGTCCAAACTCTCTTGACAGAAACCCATGGCTTGAGCTACTTGATTTCATCACCTCAAACCAGCACCGCCACCACAGGGGGCGGCTTGCTCCTCATCAAAAACCCTTACTGAGATCTCTCTAATCTAAGTTCGAGCTCTCTCTCTCCCTCTCAGCGTAAAGCTTTTATCTCCCTCTAGACCTTGATCGACCTTTCCGATCAACATTCCTTTGAGCTTTGAATTCGACCACTCTGTTTTGTCCAACTTGGCTCGCAAAGTTCCAGGTATGGCTTTTTGTTTTTAATTTTGTTTGTACATTTATTGCTTCAATTTGTGTTAAAGATTGCTTTTTTTAGATGTTTTGGTTTCTGGGTATCTACATTTTACCATTTCTTCAAAGTTATAGACATAGAACATAGTTGGGTTCCTTTGGAAATTCTTATGTGTATGATAATGGCTGATCTTATATCAGCTTTGTTTCAATTTTGAGTCAAACAATGTATACTATCTTTATTTTAGAGGAAAGTGATGTACAATGGGCTAAGCATGGAAATTCTATAATGTGGACTTTTTGTTCATTTCAATAGTGAACTTAAATATCGTATTGTTACTAACAAAGAATCTATTAAGATTGAACTGGGGTTACTTCTCCCCTAATTAAACCATACGAATGTAGGGACTGGGTTCTATGTCTCTATGGTTCAACCTGGTGTTCTAGGAATTCCAATTGAAGTTAATTCATTGTATAAAATACTAGCTGATTGGTATAGGTATGTGGGGTTGTCAATTGCATTTGAATGCTCAAAATACTAGTGTAGCATATAATGAGTTTAATTTTGTCATAAGATTGTCAACACAGTTGTGTAAAACCTAACAGAAAGTGAACATGGGTGCTCTGTTTTGTAGCCTTAGTTTTGATTTGATCTTTGGTTCTTAAAATTTTAAGGTTCCTGTCAACTTAAATTCTAGATTGTTTCATAAGCCAGTTAACCTTGTGAACTACGATTTTGAGAAGTATAAGCTTATTGTCACAGTTCTTAATGACCAGAATTTCAGTTAAACTCAATCACTTGACCATTATTAATGATGAATGTTCCTAAGTTGTGGCTAGTTTAGACACCAATTCAGTAAATCAACCAATATCCTTGCATATTTAAGATAATTGAAAACCTCCAAAATTTCTAGTTCATGTTAGGTCCATATTTGTCATGATAAAAGTAAGACTTAGACCTCGAGGCTAAGTTTTTCTTGAATACTTCTGGGCTCCACTGACACTGTGACCCATGGTTAATGTTCATTATTTTATCAAATAATTTTTGCTAGGCTCCACCTAGGCTAAGTAATACTTTAATACTTCTAATATATGTGTTGGTCTCATGTTTGTATTGTAAAAATATGGCATGAAATATCTAGATGAATGATAATGTAAAAGCAGCCTGCTTTACATCTGAACCCGAAAGTATTAGCAATAGAATTATTACATGAGGAGGAATTTCTTGGATAATTTTAAAGTATGCCTTTTGGAGTAATTAGAGCATATTTAGAGAGTATTGTAGCTGTCAGGTTTCTGGACTGACTTCAATCATGAGAGTTTATAAGGACTCATTTTCATTTAGTGGAACGAGCATTCTCTTTTACTAGACTAGGGGAAGTTAGAACTTATAATTTATAGTGGTTTTTTTGTTTTTCCCTGTTAGTGTGTATGGTTTTCTACTAATGCTCTAAGTAGAAGATTACGAAATCTTTTTTGTTTGTTCAGTTATATTTGGTTGTTATTAATTTGTTTTCTTATGTAGCTGACATGTTTGATGATTTGGCTTTTTTTTTTTTTTTTTTGGGTTTCTGGGTTACAAGGAAATTGGGTTTAGTTTTCTGGGTTTTGGTTATTTGAAGTTTATATGGGTCTTTGGAATAAGATGTAGAAGATTGTTTTGGTTTTTGGTAATTTTGTATGTACTCTTTTTTCAGTTTAGTATAGTTAATTTGGGAGTATTTACACCATATATTTTTTATAATATAAGTCTCTTTCTCTCTCCTTTTTACAGGCACCAGCGAAGCGAGGAAACACAGTGAACACACTACACAACACAATCACTTTTGGTTATTTGAAGTCTGATTTGACATGTTTTTTGTTATAAACTTTTTTTTTTTTTTTTTTTGTTTCCTCGTAACTCATTGATTAATTATAAGATTTTGAAAACTGAAAGCAACTTGTTTTTCTTATTCTTTCATGAAGAAATTGTTGAGTAATTTTTTGATCTTCCAAATGCTATACACAAAAAATGGAACAAATAAAATTCCAATAGAATATTTGAACCCTTTTTTATTTAATTGAATATTGGTCCTATTTTTGTATGGTAGAAGAAATGATTGGGTCAGAGAGATTAAAACCCCAACATGAATATCTGATTGTGATGCCTTAATCTTCAAATGTGGGAGAAACTATAGAATTGGTTTGCTTCCAACAAGTATGGAATGTGGATATTTGAACCCAGTTTCTTCCTGTGGAGAGAACTGGACAATACCATTTAGCTACAAGGCTCGTGATGAACTGATTTGGCATTTTTAGTGTTAGTGCACAATTCATAGAAAAGGACATCACCCCTCCCCACTCTTTTTTTCCTCACCCTTTCATCTTGTTAATGTATTTCTGCTTTCTACCTAACTTGATATCCTTTATAATGACAATGTTATTGTCGAAGGGTTTAATGCAGAATTGCTATTAAGATCTTTTCAGATGGAGTTCTATATTATTAGTTTTCAGCATTATATAGAGACTTAACCAATATTCTTTTATTTCAGAAAGTTCTCAAGAAAGAATAGGAGGAAAGGAGAGCCAAAGAAGAGAATACTGGCAAAACCATAAGAACTAGTCAGCTACTTACAAAAAAATAATTTCTTGGTAATTATATTAAAATATTTATTAGTAATTGATAATTATACTAAATATATCTAGGTAAAGTTGGAGGTCCAGACTTGAGTAGTTTCGTTCGGCAATTTCTAGCTGCGTTAGAAGGTATTGTAATCTTTAACAAAACTATTGCATCAAGTGATTTTTTTTTTTTTTTTTTGATAAGTAAAAATGTTATATATACGAAAGGTTACTCTATGCATGAATAACATAGAGTAGACCCAAAAATACAAAAAGAAGAAAACAAATAAAAAACATAAAAGAAAACCAATTGACAGAATAATTACAAAAGAGAAAAAGAGTTAAGAAAAGAAGGGAGAGAATCAGTAGTCGTGAGTCCTCAAGCTAAAGACCAATCTAAAAGAGTCCTACTAAAAGAAGCAAGCATCTGATTACCGGAACTATCCAAATCTTCAAAAGTCCGCTAATTTCGCTCTTTCCAAATACACCATAGGATGCACAACGGAGCTAAGTTCCAAATCTGAAACGAATGCTTCCCCAACCAATTTCACCAGCCAAAAAGCAAATTTGGGATCAATCTAGGTATAACCCAAGACAAATCAAAAGTTATAAAGACAAAGCTCCATAATTAATAAGCCATCTCACAATGAAGAAATAAGTGGTTTATCGTCTTTCCACAATGTCGACACATAATGCACCAGTCCACAAAATCCAATCTCCTCAATCTCAAGTTGTCACCCGTTAGGATCTTATTCCAAGCTACACACCAAACAAAAAAAGAAACTTGCCTCGGGGCCTTTACTCTCCATATACCTTTCTAAGGAAAGACAATTGAGGGAGAATCTCGCAATTTGTTATAATACGATCAAATGTCAAAATCCCTATTAGACTTCAACTTCCATCTCATCCGGTCTCTAACATCCATTGGAGGAGTATTAGCTCCCAATAAACGAAGAAAATGCAGCCCTTCATCCATCTCCCAATCGTTAAATTCTCAAATAAAACGAACACCCTAAATTCTTCTATCCTTCATCCCCTACCTTGACAAAGAAACTTCTACAGATACCTCCTTATCAATGGCAATACCATATAGTCTTGGGAAAGCCAATTGGAGAGGTTGATCACCATTCCACCCATTCTGCCAAAATCTCACTCTATTCCCCAACCCAACAACAAACTGACAATTTTTGCTAAAATCTTCCCATCCTATGCAAATATCTCTCCACAATCCACACCCATGAACTTCCCCTACCTAGTTTTGAGATCCATTTCCCTCATTCTTCCCTATATTTTGAAGCTACCACCCTCCTCCATAACCGATCCTTTTCCTTCCCAAACTACCACAACCATTTCCCCAATAAGGCTTTATTGAAAGTAGTAAGTTTCCTTATCCCCAAGCCACTGTTTGCTATAGGCGCACAAACTTTATTCCATCCTACCAGATGAGTCTTACTATCACCCCATAGAAAGTCCCTTTGCAACTTTTTTATTTTATTAGCCACATAAGTAAAAATGGTTAATAGTGATTGTAAGAAATTTAGATCTCTATAAAACTAGATTGTTTAACCTAATTAATTAACGAAGTGAATACTTAGGTTTATTACTCAGATCTAGGCTAAACACAAATAATCATAAAAAATAAAACAACGGAAAATAAAGAACACAAAGATCTGATGACCTAGGAAAACTAAACCGGTAAAAAAACCTGGGGAGAATTTAACCTAGTTATCCTCAAGATAAAATAGCAAATCCACTAGAAAGAATTGAAGTTTGTACAATAGCGACTTAGAACACTAACTTCTTATTGCTACCTTGAGTAAAAAACTTACTACCACGATCACATGATAGCTCCGAGTTCACGAACTACTTCTTTCTTTGGCCTTTGCAAAACATAAACACCCACGTTTGTGACTTTGAGATGCCACTCAAAAGTTTAGCAACACAAACTCTCATGTTTGTGACTCCAAGACCACCCTTAAAGGTTTAGATCATCAGCACCTTTGATGATTAGATAAAGCAGCAACTTCAACAACACCGGATCTTGAGATCTTCAAGCAATAATACCGGTAGAAGATATGAGAGAGCCTTTTAGGAACAAAACCCTAAATACACAAGAGTCACACTCATCTCTCTCTAAAAAGCCTTATAAAAACGTGCCTAGGGTTTCTTTTATATAGTGGGAGAAGTAGATTTGAAATCCTAATCTTTAATGGGCTTGAACTGCTATTTGGGCCAACTTAAAATTCTGCAGATACGACTTTCGATCGGTCGAGCCTGTTTCTCGATTGGTCGAGCCTGTTTCTCGATCGGTCGAACCAGGCAAATTCTGAAATCTTCTTTCTGCAGCTTGTATGTTCTTGAATCTTGACTTGAATCACCTTGAGCATTATCTAATAATACCTATAGACTCTAGGATCTATATCTAGACAAGTTTGTGTTCACGATTTGCTAATTGTTCTAAACTTTTAGAACCTAACAATCTCCCCCTTTGACAATTCGTGACAAAACTTACATAGAATATGAAATGCTCAAATACAAGAACAACCCAATACAATAAAATGCCTAATTATATCACAAATCCCAATCTAAGACTCCTAACCTAGAAGTTGCAAAAAGAGGTAGAAGGTCTTGATCAGAATGTACCAATCTTTCCTAAAACACTTAACAAACACATCACTGCATGTGTGGAAAGAAAGACATATAAACAATAAACAGAATATAAAAACAAAAATAAATTCTAACTCTCCCCCTAAGTTGAATACATCAAAAAGTTTTTATATTCTCCCCCTTTCAAAAACAATTTTATCTCCCCTTAAACAAGACAAACAGGATTCCCACATTTCATCTATTTCTCCCCCTTTTTGTCACATATTGACAAAGACAACTCAAACAAAGAATAGAGTGACAGTAAACATAAGAGAAAAAAGAGAACCAAGGGAATATAAAATAGTTTAGCTCTATAGATAATAGAGAGAACTCCCCCTATGAAAAGCAACAACTCCCCCTATGAACAACAAAGGTTAAAAACAAGCTTCTCCCCCTATAAAAATAGGAAAAACAAAACAAGTTTTAGAAAAAACATTTTTGGGGAAAAATTTAGGAGGTGGGAAAAAGTAAAAATACACAAACCTAACTTTAAAAACTAAGTTGAGGATACACATAGAAAAAATATTCTCTCTTTCAATAAATACAAACTTAACACTATGTGACCCATAAATAGTTGCATGAGTAGAGAAAATATTTGCACATTATTATCCATCATATCTCTTAAGAAAAATATTTTCTGCAATTCACACATTAAGAAAAATAGCATATACTAAAATGTACAAAGGACTCAAAAATTAACTAATCAAATTTTAAATCAAGTTGAGTACCCAATTTAGCAAAGTGTATGCATGTTATGTGTGAAAACAATGAGAGATATGACTGTAAAATTGCAAGATGGATACAAAAAATAATGCAATTCATGTGAATCCTAATCATAAATGATGCATGAAAAAAAATTTGGACAAAAACTTAGAAACTGAAAATTTTTCAGTTTTGATCGGTCGAGCATCGATCGAATATCGATCGAGCCAGGCAAATTCAAACCAAAATTTTTATCACAATTTCGATCGGTCGAGAGACAGATTCGATCGATCGAAAATCTGAAAAAATTAAATTTCTGAAAAACAAAGCAATTTTATGCAGAAACTTCTCAAAGCACAATATTTCATGAATGAAATGCATGAGTATGAGACTAAAAGTTTTTCAAAAACACATGAATACAACCCAGATCTCTTCAAAAACAAGTTTTTAACCAATTTGACTCCAAAACTCAAACATTAAACACTTTTTGCATCATAATCAAGAAATTTTCAATCTTGGATGACCACAACAAAATCACACACAATAACATGTATAAAGTTTAGCAAAGAATAACTTGTGTAGTGTGTGCAACTAGCAAAAGCTTGAGATACATATGAGGTGATATGTAAATAGAAATTAAACCCAAAGTCTTCAAAATTCATCACATAGAATTTGAAAGAGACTATCACCTTAAAGAGTTACATCATATAACTCTCACATCTCCTAGAATAAAACCTTGCAATCATGTAAGTTTCTTGATTTGCCTCATAATGTACACACTAATTTTATTTAATTTTAATTCATTATAGCCCAATAATGTACACACCAATTTTAGCATTTAGTCCGAGGCTACACCTTATGTTCTTTTTGTGCATGTGCTACACTTTATCGAGCACAAAATCTTATGATATGCATTAAGGTATTCATGATTGGCTAGTAAACAGTAGTGAGATGGTTATTTATGCCTTTCTCATTAAGTTCAAGTTTGACAGACAAAGGCATGTGACTTCAAGATCAAGACAAAATGATCAAAAACTATAAACATCTTCCCATACAACATGCACTACAAAGCTCAAACTAGTAAAGTGCAATAAAATAAGTTTATCCAAGCTAAACAAGGTACATAAACATATTATATAAAGATAATATGGCCAACCTTAATTATAAATCCAAGATATAAAATACAAAACACATAAAAATCTTTTTTGTTTAACCAAGCTATGCATGACAGTGCTTAACCAAGCTATAGAGGGTACACAAATAAGAAATATCAATTTCTTAATTACCCTTGAGTACATGTACAAACTAGTACATACTCAAACAAAATCAAAAAATAGCTTAGCACTTATAGAACACATACTTTTTATGTTTCTCCACAATATCAAGCATGTTCTAAATCAATAGAACACATACTTTTTAGTGTAATCCTCAAGAAAAATTAAAACTAGACACAAAATAAAATATTTTTGTCTTTTTGAAAATTTTCAATGTTTTTGGATTTTTTTTAATAAAAAAAACAACCTAAAAAAACAAAACAACCAAAAACAAAAACAAAACATGTCCACAAACAATTGAAAGAATTAAATTAAGGACAAGTAAACAACACTCACCTTAGAGAATCTTTTCTCACCCATATAGCACGAGTTTTGGGCTTTGTAGGTGAAAATCCATGTAAAGTAGAGTGTGTTTGAGGGATTACACCAATCTTTTGAGAAAGGCTGAAATCCTGCAAATCCTTTTCACAAGCCAACAAGCTCAAATTTTTCAAAAGAATATGAAACAATTTGTATGGACTTATGGCAGGAGAAATATTATCACATGTCCTAGATTGAAACACAGAATGCTTAAATTTCAATTTATGACAATTATGACGAATGTAACCACGGACACCACAAAAGTGACAGACAGGAACAAATTTAGGCACATCAGTATTCCTAACAGCAAATCTAGTCTCAGATTTTGGTTTTTGCCTCAACAAAGAACAATTTGGTCCAATATGACCAACAATACCACAAAGGTGATAGGTAGGCACAAAAATAGATTTCTTATGCTCTCTAACAGTAGGTTTAGACTTAGGTGTAGAAACTTTAGCGTCTACATCAGAATTTTTACTTTTGTCTAACCTAGCAAAATAAGCCTTTTCTTTATTATTCCTCTTGAAAGGAGGGATATAAACTTTCTCAGTTTTAGGCTTAAGAGAAACAGAAACACTTCTGTTATTAATAGCAGGCTTGGTACTAGTCAAATTTTCAATTTTAGTTTCAGATTCAACTAACTCTTGTTCCAAGCTTTTCATCTTTTCATCTTGAGAGGAAATTTGATTTCTCAAAAATTCATTCTTCTTATTAGATTCATCTAATCTAACAACCAATTCCTCTTTTTCAAGATTAGCCAATTTTAACTCTTCCTTGAATTTCTTAGCAAGTCTTATAGTTTTCAATAATTCCTTACGAAGAGTTTCACAGGCATCAAAAAGATCAACAGAAACAACATTGTCTTTTTTATTCAAATCATCACAAACATGAGCAGAAAGACACTTCAAATTATCCATGATAACAGGGATCAAGGATCAACTCTTAGATCAAAAGATCTAACACAAAAGAGCCACCCGCTCTGATACCACTTGTAAGAAATTTAGATCCCTGTAAAACTAGATTGTTTAACCTAATTAATTAACCAAGTGAATACTTAGGTTTATTATTCAAATCTAGGTTAAACACAAATAATCATAAAAAATAAAGCAGCGGAAAATAAAGAACACAAAGATCTGATGACCCAGGAAAACCAAACCGATAAAAAAACCTAAGGAGGATTTAACCTAGCTATTCTCAAGGTAAAATAACAAATCCACTAGAAAGAATTGAAGTTTGTACAATATCGACTTAGACCACTAACATCCTATTGCTACCTCGAGTAGAAAACTTACTACCACGACCACATGATAGCTTCGAGTCCATAGACTACTTCTTTCTTTGGCCTTTGCAAAACACAAACACCTACGTTTGTGACTTTGAGATCCTACTCAAAGGTTTAGCAACACAAACTCTCTTGTTTAAGACTCTAAGACCACCCTTAAAGGTTTAGATCATCAGCACCTTTGATGATTAGATAAGGCAGCAACTTCAACAACACCGGATCTTGAGATTCTTCAAGCAATAATACCGGTAGAAGATATGAGAGAGCCTTTTAGGAACAAAACCCTAAATACATAAGAGGCACACTCTTCTCTCTCTAAAAAGCCTTATAAAAACGTGCCTACGGTTTCCTTTATATAGTGGGAGAAGTAGATCAGAAACCTTAATTCTTAATGGGCTTGAACTGCTGTTTGGGCCAACTTAAAATTCTGCAGATACGACTTTCGATTGGTCAAGCCTGTTTCTTGATCGATCGAACCAGACAAATTCTGAAATCTTCTTTCTGCAGCTTGTATGTTTTTGAATCTTGACTTGAATCACCTTGAGCATTGTCTAATAATACCTATAGACTCTAGAATCTATATCTAGACAATTTTGTGTTCATGATTTGCTAATTGTTCTAAACTTTTAGAACCTAACAGTGATAAAAAAATAGGTAGGAAGACTATATAACGTACTCTTGAGTAACATCAATCGACCCCCCTTAGACAGATACAACTTCTTCCACCCGGCTAATTTTCACTCAATTTTTTCCAAAATAGGATTCCAAATTGAAGGGGAGTTATGCGTTGCCCCCAACGGCATGCCAAGATAAGACATAGGGAATGTTCCAACTTTGCAGCCTAAAATTTCAACCAGGGCATGCACATCATTAACCTCCCGTATTGGAACCATTTCACTTTTGTGCACATTGACCTTCAAACTTGTTACCGCCTAGAAATTAAGTAACAACAACCAAATATGAAGAATTTGATCCACATCTGCATCATAAAATAGGATAGTATCATCTGCAAACAATAGATGTGAGACACATTCCCCACCACCCCCCCTGCCCTCAACAATAAAACCACGGATCAGGCCAGCTCCCTCCACTCTTCTCAACATCCTACTGAACACCTCCATCATAATCAACAATAACATAGGAGATAGCGGATCTCCTTGTCCTAAACCCTTTGAACTACCAAAAAATCAGCTGGAGACCCATTAATCAAAGCAGAGAACTGAACTGTGGATATACAAATACGGATCAACTTACACCACTTCACTCTAAAGCCTATTCTATTCAACAAATCTAGCAAAGCCTCCCAATTCACATGATCATAGGCTTTCTCAATATCAAGTTTACATATGACTCTAGGAACCCTACTATTCCCTTGGCTATCCACACACTCATTCGCAATAAGAACCGAGTCAAGGATTTGTCTTCTTCCCACAAAGCTATTCTAAGTCTCAGAGATCAACTAATCTAAAACTACTAAAACGATTTGCCAAAACCTTAGCCAAGATTTTATACACACTCCCCAGCAAGCTGATAGGCCGAAAATCTCTAATAGTAGAGGCGTCATTCTTTTTAGGAATTAAGGCAGTGAAGGTAGCATTCAAGGATTTTTCAAACTTACAATGTTGAAAAAACTCTTCAAAAACTGCTAAGATGTCTTTCTTCACTACTTTCCAACAATGATGATAAAACGCCATAGTAAACCCATCTGGACCTAGAGCTTTGTACCTTTCCAAGTCACTTACGACTTGAAGTATCTCCTCCCTCTCAAACTTCCTTTCAAGCTAAATCCTCTTTGTATCCCCAATACGATCAAATTCCAAACCCTCCACAAAAGGCCTTTACCCCTTAGACTCCTTGTACAAATTTTTATAAAACTGTACTACCTGATTAGTTACCTTGGATTCCTTCTCAAAAACCACCCCATCCACCTCCAAGGTCCTCAAATGATTATACCTTCTATGAGAGTTAGCCATTTTATGGAAGAACTTGGTGTTATTATCCCCTTCCTTGATACATAACATCCTAGATTTTTGTCTCCAGGAAATTTCTTCCGAGAAAAGAAGATACTCCACCTGGGACCTCAAGTCTGCCTTACGACATTTCTCCCCATCAGTGAGACCAAAATCCCCTTCCTTAGCATCTAATTTTTCCAACTCCCCCAATAATTGTTTCTTTTAACGCTTTAAATTACCAAATTCTCGGTGATTCCATTGCACAGTATCCTCTTTCAAAGCCTATAATTTTTTGGCAAGCACGAAACTAGGTGTACCTACAAAAGAATGCTGATTCCACCAGGATTGAACTCTATCCATAAACCCCTCCATCTTCAACCACATATTTTCAAATCTAAATGAACTTTTCCCCCTTGCCATTCCCCCTACCTCCAAGAGAATTGGACTGTGATCTAAGATAGGACGGGGTAAAATCCTTTGAATAACATCTGGGAAATGTTCCTCCCAATCTGGAGGGACCAAAGCTCTATCAATCCTAGACATCGCTAGTTGATCAATACCACTTAACCATATATAGCTACCTCCTTCCAAAGCAAATCAATCAAGTGAAGATCCTCATTAAATTCATAGAATTTTTCCATAGCTAAGGTCAAACGTGTCTCACACTTACACTCACTAGGAAAGCGAACAATATTAAAGTCCCCAAAACAACACCATGGTATCCTCCAATACTGCTGAATACCCACGAGCTCATCCCACATGTGACCCCTCTCGTTATTCTCATTTGGGCCATAAACCGCAGAGCAAGCCCGTATAAAACTATCCCCCACCCATTGCCACTTTACCGAAACTAAGAAAGTACCAACCATAACATCCACCTTATCTAAAACCCTTTTATCCCACATAATCAAAATACCACCAGCAGTCCGATCAGCCTCTAAAATATCCCAATCCACATATGGACAGCCCCACAAACTACACACCAGCCGTCTATCTGTGCTAGCAATTTTCTTCTCTTGTAAGCAAACAACATCACACTTCCACTGCAACAAATTCTTCACCACAAGTCGTTTCTGAGGATGATTTAAACCTTTAACATTCCACGAAATCATTTTTATCTTCATAAACACAAAAATATCCCCATCTACTGACACCAGCACAAGACCAACTCTGTATCTCCCATCATAATTTACTGAAGAGATCAAGTTTTGCAGCTCTCTACATCCCTTGTTTTTGGACTTAGCCACTTTTTGGCTACCCATAACTTTCCGGTGTAACACATTGGCTGCCTCCATCTCAGTTTCTAGCCTTTGTAGGAGAGCAATGCACAACTTCTCATGTCAAGTCATTGGCAACCCAACCAATTTACTGAAATCGGGAATTATGTGTTTCACCCACCCAAAAATATCTAATTCATCCTCAATGCTCAATACCTCAGTGACCTCCTCCAGCTCTACTGAAGTTGTCGACACACTCGAAGAAATAATCTGCCAAGGTAAACAATTTGACAATTTAGTTTCACCAAAACCCACAGGAGAATCACCTACATCCTCCACAAGCATGACCTCCCTAGAAAGGCTCAAGAGTTCCTTACTAGAAAAGGAGTTAACCTCCTGACCTGATGCTTCAAAACCCACAAACCCAGCTCACAAAAACTCCAAAAAAAGATTAGGAAAAGATGGTCCAATCAATCTCGGCACAAATTCGAGAGTGACCGACCTCGTATCTTCAGAAACCAACCCACTCGTCAACATATTAAATCCCAAAATACTGTTCCGATCAAAGCTAAACCTGAAAAACATCTTCTGAAGATACACGGTGCAGCCTGACACTCCTACCGACGAAACACTCCATGGATGTGTAACCAAACCTCCATCTGCATCTGTCAAGAGAGCCCCTACCGGCGAAGCCACTTGCAACTGAGAAATCAAGAGGCCTCCTTCAATATCACTCCTCGGCATCTTTGCCGTCGTCACTAGACAATTTGGACAGACTGTGGTATTCTCTTTAGATCCATTGGGAGTAGATGTAGAAGAGAAGGGGTCTGACAAAGTGTTGGAGCACTCCCCAATCTCTAAGTTTCCTGGGTTTGTGGTCATCAGGCTTAAGTTATAAACATAATGGGCTTCTGACTATTTTGGGCCCAAATTGATACCCACCTTCTCCTTACGTACTATGGAAGCCTGTTGTACCTATTTAAAAGAACTCTTTCCACCTTTGGTTTTATCCCAAGAAACCCATCGCTTCCCATTTTCAGCCACCTCCACAATTAATCCTTTCCCAGTCCATTGTGAATCCTTTAAATCACTCCCCTTCCTAATTTCAGTTTTTTTTTTTTAAATTCAAATTGAACCTTAAAGGAAATCTTTTTTTATTTTGCACTGGTGATTTCTCTCCCAAAGTAATACCCAAATTAATGCTCCTCTCTCCCTTCCCCTCCCTTCACCGTTGTTGTACCAGGCTGACTCACTGGACCATCCGTCACCTGATTCCGAGATTGTTTCAAAGACACTGTCGTCGTTTCCCTTGTCCTATTTTTCTGCTTCTCCACCATCACCTCATCTATAACATTCTTGCCTGAATCCTTGGTATTATGGAACGATTGAATACCACCATTTGCCTACACTGGCCCCTTCGCAATCTTGACAAAAGGCCGTGATGGGTGAAGCACTGAATTGCGCTTCTGTGCCTGAGGGAAAAACTTTGCACGGCCTGAGTCACCAAAAGCATATTGGTTGGGTTCTAACATCTTCCTTAATTCTAGTCCAAATACCTTCCAACCATGTTTTTCTTTTCCTTTAGGTATTATGACAGTCCTCTGGAGCTCACCAACTTTGAGTTTAGACACTAGAAAGAACTGACCAAAAGAGTTTGATCATCGCTGTACAGTGTAAGTAGTATCGCCTTCCCTAAGTGCAAAAATTTTTTTGGGATTTACCCCAACCACCATGTGTTCTATATTTTTCATCAACCATAATGCTGCGCTTTTGCCCATAAATACTGATTTCATGAAGTATTTACCCCCTTCAAAAATACGTAATGCAAAGAAATTTCCTCCTTCCTCCACCACCAACAGAAAATGCTTTGATTCAATGAAGGGCATCAACGATTTGATGCATGTCATTCTGTTAGTGACCAAAACTTTAATGTTATCTCATCTCATTTGGTCAGCTTTGGTATTATAAAATTCTGTATACTGGTGAACTGATTGCTTAGAACCATATGTAATTCATAGGCTAATTGAGGATTTTTGTGTCTTAAACCGATTGCTTAGAACCATATGTAATTCATAGTCTAATTGAGGATTTCTGTGTCTTATAGATGGGCTTTTACATCAATGTATTCTTGCTCAACTAGCACCTCCTCCCCTTACAAGTGTTAGGTAGAGGGTGAGCTTTATCTAACCTTCATCTAGAATCTGGATTTTATGTTTCAATTTTCATTGAGTTCTCATTTTTTTTGGCAATATTATTAAATGATAGCTTCTTTTTTCCAATGAGCTTTGTCCCACATGGCACTTCCTTTTCCCATAAGAATGTTTGGAGGGTAAGGTTTTGGATTCAGAATCCATTGGATGCACATCTAACTTACCAATATAAATAAAATAAAAAGAGAGAGAAAGAAAGAAAGAAAAAATACTACTTGGTTTATGATTATATATGTTATCATCCTGTACAGGTAGCATCCAAATATTTCTTCTTTGTTTAGCATTCATTTGATTGTTTCAAGCAAATGGGTCACTCAGTTTTTTTCTCTCAAGTAGTTTAGCCAAGTTATATTTGAGTTTCTTTTTTCCATACAATTAATTCCTAGGAACGGTTTAGGGTGAGCCGTCAAAATTCATCAATTACCAGCTTGTCCCCTTGGACAGTTGAACTGCTACCAGCCCTGTACAAGTGGAGAAGAACAAGCAACAATTGAGTATCCCTGTTTTCTAGTTCATCGATGTCATTATCAGTCCCTTTTCCCTTCTTTTTGTGGCATAGCATTGGTTATTTTCTTATGTGCCTTGGCAATTTAAGTAACTAGAAGGTTGCCCGCGCGTTGCGCGGATAATGCTATAAGCTTTTATGTAAAATGGATTTTGAAATTTTTGTACATATATTATAGAATAAATGGTGGATATTTTCATTGCTAAAATCACCTACAATTATAGTAGAAACTTCGGAGCATGTAGGCATATTTTGTTGCATACCATCAGTTGATCGTAAACTAATTAATTGCAAGCATACATTATGCATATTAAACTCCTTCAACCTATCCCTTGTCATTCAAAATGTCTAACTAAGGCGTTGATCTTATGAAGCATTTTCAATAATATTTTAACTATAGCAGTGCTAAGGTTGCATAGTGATTCATGTCTTGGCAAAGCAACAAACACACTTTGATATTGTCAAGGCTTTTGCGGACAGCTGTACATGATACTTGACCAATAAATAAAGCAAGTAGTTTCAATGATGGGTGAGGTAGACATGATTCAACATATTTAACAATTTTTTAACATAGGTGTACCAGTATAATATATTTAACAATTTTTTAATACCATTTTGAGTTTATATAGATTCTAGGCTAACCTTCAAATAATGGAGACACCACATAATTTTTTCTGCCCACTCAGTTCTTAATTTGTACCTTTGCTATTCTATTGTTTCTTTCTTTGTTCTTATTTTTATCAATTGAGTTTCTATCATTTAGTAGGACATAGAATATGTGTAGATTGTGGTGATTATTTTAAAACTTTGCTACCAAATAATACTTAACCCCTCAATAGGTAAAAGAAAATTATTCACCTAAAAATAATAACAACTTTCTTACCCATAGCTAATTTAATTTGTTTCACTCATGTCAATTGTATAGGCTGCTACATCATACAACCAAATAAAAATAATAAATTTTCTGTCAAGCATTTTATCAAATACTATGGATTCAAAATAAAATTTATAATTACTCTTGGGCTCTTTGCACTTAAAATCCCACAAAAGTTTTGCCTCCATTGGCACTTTGAATGTGACCCAATCCATATAGATACATGAGTTTGTGCTCCGACTACATGTGGCATGGAGGAGCTTGATTTATTAATTAAGCTTCTTCCTCATTGATCTTGCTACCTTCCCAACAAATCCAGATCATTTACTCAACCTGTCTTTGCATTAGGGTCTAATTAGTACCCAATTCAACTAATTTTCTTAATCACATCCTCATGTAACATATTTAAATCACTCACCAAAAGCCAAATCATAAATTACAAAAACGGTGTGGCTCAATAAAAATCTCAACCAGTAAACAGTTCGAATGAAAAGAAACAAACCACCATCTAGTTTGGTTATCAAAAACCCATTACCAAACAATAGCAAAGAACGAAAAATTGACTATTAGTATTTTGTACCTCTTAGATACTGAAGAAGGGTTTGATAAATTAGGGGCCAGTGGCTTTTTCTCCTTGGGTTTAGTGACTTTAGTCCCCGGCCAAAGTAGGTAAAGTTGAAGCTTCAATCTCCCTGAGCCTGTCTTCCCTCAAACATTGCAAACTGCAAACTTAGTATCCCCAATAAAATTTTGAAAAAAAAAATTGAAAGAAAGAAAAAGAGAGAGAGAGTTTTCAATTTTTATTTATTTACAGACACTAAGAAAGGAGCTTTTGTCCATGAACTCATAGAGGAATCCTTGATCCATTAATATATAATTTTCAAAAGAAACAGGTACGTGTAGTGTGCATTTAATTGAAAGGGGAAGTGAAAGAGTTTTTTGTTTTTGTTTTTGCTAGAAGAAGTGAAGAGTTAAGGGACAGAGAAAGAACTAAAGAGTTAAGAAAGAGAATGAATGACATTTAAAAAATTTAAGATGGGTTTGATCTCAACAGAAATTACTTGGAAAGTATATTATTATTGTAAAGGTGTGATAGTGCAAAGCTTGGTCTCACGTTGCCAGGTGCTTAGCCATAGTGTGCATTTAAATTTGAACGGGGAAGCGAAAGTTTTTTTTTTTTTTTTTTTGTCCGGAAGAAGTGAAGAGTCTTTGTTTTTTGTAATGGAAAGAAGTGAAGAGTTAAGAGAGAGGAAGAAGTGGATTGATTTTTGATGAAGCAATAAGTGCTAAACATAAAAGCTGCATTGTTTTAATTTTTGAGGTTGGAAAACATCGTTTCATGATAAAGAGGATTGCAAAGAACTCATATAGAGCGCCACATGGCAAAACCTCATGCATTCTCGCTTGAGATCTCTGCTTTTATATATATATTGATTTGTGAAGAAATATTTTTGTAGGTGGAGTAAGGGGGAGCAGTCAACCGCTTTACCAACTGCTACTGGTTCTAGCTTACAGGTTCGTATGCTGCAGCAACAAGTATAAACTGTTAACAATTAAAATCAAAGATATCAATTGCCTACCTCTGCTGGCATGTTCTTTGGGGTTGGGTGGGGGGAGGAGGAGAAATAAAAGAAGTACTAGAAGAGTAGTTTGTACAAAAGAATTTATTTACAACTTGACATTACACCTTCTTGTAGCCTGGAAATCCTCTTGAATTAGTTTGTGGAAACAAACTTTTGTTTTCGATGTTTTGTCACAATATTTTTATTTAAAAAAAGAAGAAGATGTTTATGCTTAACTGACTGAAGTTTGCTCCTGTGTTTTTATGTCAATATGGTTCAATAAACACTGCATCTTTGAGTTTGAAGTTGGTTTTTTCTTATTTCTTTCTCCTAATGTGTACAGGAGAATTTTCAGCAGTGATGAGAAAAAATATAAAGCATTGAAGCGGGCAACTAAAAGGGAGATTTCTCAAAGTCCTGATGTCATATGTTGCACATGTGTTGGTGCTGGAGATCCTCGATTGGCAAATTTTAGGTTCTGCCAGGTTGAAATACATCTAACATGTGGAAGTTTGTCCAGGATTCACTAGTTTAAAAGCTTACTCTTTTTAACTTTTTGTTTTTTGTTTTGCTGCTATTGGTATAGTGCATTTGGATCATTCAGAGTGGTTTTATTTTTTTGGATTTTTCTATTCACTAATTTTTTTGGAATGTTTTTCTAAAAAGTTAACCTCTTTTTATATGATATATCTGCAAATGTTGAACTTTTAACTTGCTATTCCACTAAGAAATTACCAACAGTTTTGACAATCAAATGAAATCGATAAAATTTTATGCATGTTTGGCATTGCTTTAGGAAGAGAGTTTTAATTATAGAGTTTTAGTAGTTTGTAATATAGAGTTTTAACTGAGAAGCTCTTTAGCTTTTTTGGCTTTTGAGTGTTAGACAAATTGCGTTAAACAATGCTTTAAAGTGGTAGATTTGTAAAGCATGATTAGTGAATTGTAGAGTTTTTTCCCTAAAAGCTTCAAATTTTAGCTTTAGCCAGCTTTAAGAACCCCCCTTAAAGGTCCTCCCAACCAATAAAATAATGCTACTTATGCAAATGTGTGAGTTAGCTTCCTAATTAGCATAAGAAATAAAAAATAAAAAATCACCAAGTGATGTCACATTTGCACGAATACTAGTGAGCTAATTAACTGTCCCTTTCATATGCTGGAGCTTAATTACATGTGTGTGTATGTGTCCTCCACAGTACATATTCTAATACTAGTGAGCTAGAGAATATCTTAGGGTAACTGTAGTGATGCCTTATTAGTTTCGCTGAGCATGCGCAGTTGCACCAATTGATATGCTAAATGTTAATATATCAATAAACTTTGGGACTAAAAAAAATTCCAGATTTTTCTCATAATAGTTGTGATTGGAGCTAATAAAATAATGTCACTGCGTTTCAAGTTATTATTAATTTTCATTTAGATCCATCAATGACACAACTTTATTATCTACCATTTACAATTTGACAAATCAACTGTTGTGAAAAATTTGTAGGTTTAGATTTATTAATGTAAAAATGATGTTACTCGGTTACTCTAAATCTCTAATCACAACTTATCATATTAACAATTATGAAATTAACATCAAGTTTTATATCCCTAGCATTACTTACCGTTTATTGATCTATTGAAAAAAGAAAAAAGAAAAAAAAAAAAAAAAGGAAGGTGGAAATAATTAATACAATATAAATATCTTCAAGATTGAAGGATTCCATATTCAGGCAAAAAATGATTGGAGTTCTCCTAATACCTATTGGTGTCTTGACTCTTGATTTCACTTTTTATTTTTTGTTCATATCTTGTTAGTCGTGTCAGTGCTTAAATACTATATAGTCTATATTGCTTTACTTACTCAGTTATGCAGCCCTTTTTTTCCTTGACTTTCTCAAAGCTACTGTGAAGCTAGGCTCCTTTTAATTAACTTCCAAAAGAACATCCCTATCATGTATCACGCACCATGCATGGCTTTCAATATCCCTATCAGTTTCCTAGCCCAAATAATGTTTTTGGAACAGGATGCATACTATGGGTACATCAAAATCAAACTCTAAAAGTTCAACGATCAGTCAAATGTGATAGGGGGAAAAAGGAAAATGATCCTATCGCTGACATCAGATCAAACAAAGATTTTAAGAACAACAGTTTTAGTTCATATTCTATGCTCATTGAAAAGGTAAACAAATTATGCAATGAGACTTATCAATGATTTCAAATCCCACATATTCTTATGGTTTTTCTCTTTTTGGTTTTAATTTAATATGGGAAAATGAAGGAATTTATTTATTTATTTCATGCAAAGTTTTTTAGTTGTACTATTACATAGCAATTGAAATAACAATATTCAAATGTCACCACATGCTCTTCACATGATAATTAGTTTTCATGATCTTACAAATTGGAAGCTAGTGGTATAGAGAACGGCTCTGCAAATGGATAGACGTCCTGTAGAGCGTGCAGTATTATATCAAATACTACATACTCGTAAAGATGGATGCAGTTAATCTTGTAGTGAAAGCAAAAATAGTGAGTAATTTCTCCATTGTAGTTAGGGGTAAACAAAATAGGAATTCAAGAAACAATATTATAGTTTTTCCCTACAAAGTTGTCTCAAAGATGAGTGTTCAAATAATTCAAGTCTTGCAAAATATTGTATGTAACTTTTGAACCAGCATGTCTTTTTTGACAAAAACCAATCATAAGATGAAATCTCATGTGGTTGTTTGAACACTTGTGTAACTATTTTGAATCAATGATAATTGTTATAAATGATTCTTTTAATTTTTAAATTGATATATTTCAATTTGATGTTAGCCAATACGCATTCCTTTTTATTGTGGGGTCATTTGATTGTTGGATTACATAGCAAACTCCATTTCTTTGTGGAAATGTTATTCTTACTGAGTTGAGGCCTCTATGTTTAGTTCCTTTGTTATATTACAGCATACCTAGCGGATGTATATGACTTCTTCTTTTTTTTTTTTTTTTTTTTTTTTTTTGGAGAGGTTCATGTGGTGAGTTGCCTATAGATTGTCAATTTTCTCTTGAGAATTACTGGTACATATTGGTGCTTGCTTGTCCCATCCTATATATATGTATATACATATGTCGTGGGGTCATTTTAACTATATGATTTCTAACTTTTTTTGTTTTGTTCAAACCCAAATATCAGGACAAAATAAAGGAATTGTTGGTTGAGCATTTGAATCAATTGTAGTCATCTGACACAAGTGGTAGTATTGCATGGTCAAAAGATGATGTGTTTGCCAAAGTGATGGGTAAGGAGCACAAAGGTCGTATTCATTGGGTAGGATTTGGTCCAAGCCCAAGTGGTCGAAGTAGCAAGAGTGCTCTCACGGACATTGAAATACACTTAAGTCAGGCAAGGGATAATGAAGTTGCACAACTGAACGCTTCCTTGGCTACTATGGAGGAGAAACTAGCAAGTTTTGACGAAATGAAGGAAAGACTTAGTCAATTCGAAGAAATTGAGCAAAGAATGGCTCGTTTGCTTCAACAAATGCAACAAATTTCTTCCCAATGCAATCAGGTATATTAACAAAGACTTAGTCAATGTTTTTCTCTTTGTATGCACTTCGTTGTTGATTTCTTTTGTGATTGGGATTGCTATTGTGTTTATCTATTTTTACTTATGTCAATTATTGGTCAAGTATATTAACAGTTGGCTTATAGCTTAAACTTGAATAAGCCATAAAATTTGGGGTTTAAAGAAAATAATCAAAGTAATAGTTTTGTGTAGTGACTTTTATTCTTAACTAGGACCCTACTTTATTAAAGGGAGAGAGTTTAGGATAGAGAAGATTCTACATAAATATGTAGACTAATAGTATTACCATTTGATTTTTTATTATTTAAAATTAATGGAGCTAATTTAAAAATATAAATTAACAAATTGACATCAAATAAGAATTTTTGCTCAACATATTCTTTTGCCATATTTTGTTTGGCTACTTGTTATTTATTTATTTATTTATTTTGGGGGAGAGCCAATCCTAGGCCTATAGTCCACTTAGGCCATAATCCAGGGGCCCATGGAGAAAGGCTCCCAAATGTGGGAGAAATAAGTGATTTTTTTTTTAATTATTTAGAAAAACATATATGAATTGTACTAATTTTTCCCTCCACTTATAAGAAGGCCCATGAATTAATATAAAATCATCCCAATTATCATTAAGTAAATTAATTATATTAATAAAAAAAAGAGTAAGTAAAAAGAGACATGTCAATTTTAAAATGACTTTTAGAGGTTTAAAACATAAGAGACATCTCTTCATTTAACTTGTTCCCATTTTTTGCCTTTGTAATATTTTCTTGTCATTCTATTCCATTTATACGCACTTATTGAGTAATCATACTTTGTATGTAGGATGTTCCTTCGGTCCAACAATCTGTAGTTCTCCAAAAATCGTCAACCGCATCCCGTCAACCATGTAGCTTAAAAGTTTTATCTTGGTGTTCGAGGACTTTTTTTTGTACGAAGAACTACAGAAGAACAACCGCATTTTTTGCAAGTGTTAAAGGATATTTTTAAACACTTTGGAACTATGATTATAGTATTAGCTTAATTTGAGCAGTTGTTTTATTCAAAGGACCACGTCTTTTTTTGTTAATCTTATGATGGTGGTTATAGATAATGTTATGTATTTGATAATATATTTCTATGTTAATATTACGTTAGTTTGGAGACATTTGTGGTGTTGTTAATTAATTATGTTTGTGGTATTGTGTTAGAACAGCTAAAACTATTACAGGTTCTTTGTAACAGGTCTGAACAATATATTTGATGCAAACATTAAAGCCCACTTGAAAAGAAGAAGAAGAAGAAGAAGAAGAAGAAGAACCTATAGCAACGGTCAAAAAGCGCCGCTAAAGTTGCACATTTTATGTTTTAAATGAAACCCTATAGCAGCGCTTATCGCCCGCCGCTAAAGGTACGAACATAGAGCGGTGTTTCCACCCGCCGCTAAAAGTGCAATTAGTTCGTTTTAATTGATTGCCTATAGTGGTGCCGTGTGCCCGCCGCTAAAGGTGGACACCAATAGCGGCGTACATAATCCGCCGCTAAAAGTCAATTGACATGAATTCGAACGTCGTATGGTGGCGGTTTGATGCCTGCCGCAATAAACCAAAACCGCCGCTAAAAGGTATATCTATTGCGGCACTTTTTGTTACCGCATCAATAGATCTATGGTGATACCGCAACAGTGGCAAGAAGAACTGTTGCAGTAGCACCCGCTGCTAAAGGTCAAATGTACCTTTAGTGGCGATTTTTGGGGCTTCATCGGCGCTTTTGGCCCACTGCAATAGGTCTTTTTTTTTTTTTTTTTTGGTAGTGCTTGTTAAGTGCGTTTTGAAAAGCTTTGTCATTTGAGACACCATATACAGTTTATTCTAGTTCTATAAATAGAACAAGTAACTTTTAGCAACAGAAGAAGCAGTGGAAAATGGGCATTAAAGCACATAGAACCAAAATCATTGAATTTTCTTTAAAAAATGCAATAGCATTGCACATCATATATTCTGAGAAATTATCGTTACTAGACACACAAACACACACGTCCAAAAAAGTTAAAAAGTTAAAGAAAAAAATTCTTAAAACTTCACCTCACATGCTTCACTTTAGGTAGAACCACAACTAAAGGAAAAGAAATTATAATTCAATAATGCAAAGCTTTTATCAGCAATATTACCCTATTTGGTGCAACATCTTTCTAAACCTGTTGCAGTTACCCATGTATCTCCACAAAAGAAGTTACGACCTCCAACAACAATTGCCACCTAGGATATTACAAAAAATAAGTACATTATGTGTAAAAACTCAAACTATCAGCAAAAATCCCATGTTGCAAAGAATAATCATGCAAAAATTAAAACATCTACACTAAGGCAGCAAGCAATTGTAACTTCTCTCGCAATCAACCTTACCACCTGACAAAAAAAAAAAAAAAAATAACAATTTAATTTAGGTTACAACATAGATAACAAATTAAGATGGAAGCATTTACTTGACAAAAAAATCAATATCCATGACCTTATGATGTTCATAAAGACAAATGCACAAATGTAGCTCTTTATTCAAGATATTCAAGATAAGAGACGGAGATAGAGAAACCCAAACTTACCACAAGTTGATGCTTCTTGTGAAGAGCATAAGCTAATAATAATTTGCATTGATAATGCATTGAACAATAAAAATTTGCAGCTCAATCTCGTAATCAATAATAATCAGGGACCATTCATGTCATAATATAGCTCAAAGCATAGCCAACTGTCAGTATTTGGAATTAGGATCGGCTATAAAGAATTAATAAACAATACAATCAACTTCTTTCCATTTTATTTTATTTCTATTTTCAATCAAATTGTTTGTAGTTTAATACTCAATCAACTCCTTTTTAAAAAATGGATTATTTATCAATCAAGAATAACAAAGGAAAGAACCACAGATGACTGTTTTGACCAATTATGAATTAACCACTTAATTGAATTTAAATGTTCTTGGCAAGGACAACACCTTTTGTACTTCATTGGTCAATGTAACCACATAGTTAAATTTCATTGGGAAAAATATGGTACCGCACCTCAGGAATCATACCTAGATTTTTTACTAATTAGAATGATATATAGGAAATCACAACAAATGCCAGGAAATTCCAATCAATCTTCAATTGAAACTTAGTAGCTTAATAATTGGCTCCTCTCTTATTCTCTCCAACAACACAAATTTCAAGTAAACCAGAATTTTGCAATCTTCAATTTAAAAAATTAAGTAAATCCTAATTTTTTTTTACCCAAGTAATCCTCTAACAAATTTCCATAATTTTTTAAATATATTTCATTGCAGTTTTTTTTTTTTTTCAATACAAACAAATAGAACATAATCGTATTCCATAACAATCCCATACTTAATATATATACATACTTTACAACGCCCTAGCGCACAAAATCCACACATGCCAGAGCATACAAAAACAAAAAACCAATTCCAAATCCACAACCAAACAATTCCCTCACACAAAATCAAATAAAAAGTGCGGAAGCGGGAGAGAAAGAGAGAGAACTAGGAGCCCTAGGGCAAGTAAAGTTAGATTAAGAGTGAGTTTGAACAACAATGAATGGATTCTTTTGTGAAGTAAAATTAAAAAAAAAAAAAAAAATTTAAGAGGAGAAAATATACTGTCGGTAACGTATGAGGTAGCTGAGGGAGGAGAGGAGTCTAGTGGCTGATAAGCATACAGTTTATTATTATTTATATATTTTTTGTTTCATTGAATACCTTATTAATCAAGAACTATCTTATGACTTCCCAAAAAAATAACTATCTTATGAAAAAAATTTCTTTTTAATTTTTTTTTAAAAAATCATTAAAAAAACCCTTAAGAATTTGTTATGTTTAGTTTGGCCTCCCCTAGAAAAAATTCCTGACTCCACCATTGACTCTAGCTTTAAGTTCAGAGCAAGAACTAAAAAGAATTGAAGAAGACTCCTTTCTTGTTGCTGGACACGTGGGTCAACGGCAATGTGGATTGGAGGGAGGCAGCGGTGGCTAATGGTGGAGGCAAGGGCAGCAGCAGTGGAGTGGGGAGAGTGAGGGGGAGAGAGAGGCGTCGTTTGAGAAAAATGCAGTCTAGCTTATTCTTGTAACTGGCGACTGGAACTAGCGACTCATCCCAGTATCGAGTGACTCGCTAGTGCACCCTGTTTTTCTGAAAAGTGATTTTTCACATTTCATCTCATACCCTACTATAAATACCCTTATACCCACGAAATGTAGAGAGCTTCTAAAGAGAATTTTGAGAGAGAAACCCTAGAGAAAAACAAGATTAATTCATCCACAATCTTATACACTTGATTCTCCAAATTCCTTTACTCTCACCCTCTCTATTGTCATACCCATGAGAGGATCATAAATCAAATCCTTACCTCACCAAATTCAGAGTAGTGAGAAAGTTCTTGGTGTTTGGGAAATAGTTCAAAAGAGAACCAATTCATATTGGTTGATGCAATGGGCTAATTGCGGGATATGATAAGCTAGAGAAGACACGGTTTGGCGTAACCTTGTTGGAACAAGAAGCTTGGAGGGCTTAGATGCATTGAGTAGATTAGGCTTGGAGAGTCTATTGCTATTCATGTATCCCAACTAATTTTCTAGCGAATCATTTACCATTTGGAGGGTAGCGGAGAGGTTTTTTGCCGAGTTCTTCGATTTCCTCTTCGATAACATGTTCCGGTGTTATCTTGTGTTTTCATTTCTCTTTCCCTTACTCTTAGCTTTTAATTTCTGCTGGTTATGATTAATTAAAGGCCTAGAGTAGTTTGCTAATTTGGGTATTTCTTATATTTCATATTTTGCACATATATTGTTTGAATATAAGCTTGTATTGGAAAATTTGTTTTGGGGGGTCTAAACATTCACAAGTGTTTTATACACAAAGTGAGTTTTCACTTGTTAAAGAAGTAATGTATTGCTCGTGCAAGAAGAAATAGGAAAATAAGTGTTAGGTTCTAAGATTTAGGAACTAATGTATTAGAACTTCAATTTGTAATGTTGGCAAACCATGATCAAAACATTCTTTAAGTTGTGTGTTAGACTTGCTCAAAGTATGGCTTTTTATGTAAAGTTGGAATCGAGCTAACTGCAGAATTTACTGTGCACTTTTGCCTGACTCGATCGATCGAGAATTAGACTCGACCGATCGAAAATCGTGCAGAACGTTTTTTTGCAGAAAATTCTCAACTCCGCCCTAGCCCATTTAATGTATAGGGTTTTATGTTTTGCCCTAAGTACATAAGGGGAAACCCTAGCCACGTTTTTACAATTCTGAATGCTGTGTTTGTGAATCTATTTGTTAGATCTAGAGGTGTTTACCTTCACATATACTTAGGGTTTCCAAACTCAAGATTCATGTCAAGAGATTGGTAAATCATACAGTTGCAGAACAACAATAGAGTTTCAAGATATACAAGCAGGTGTTGCTTGTGCTTTGCTGAAGAATTCAAGGAAAGAAGGAGTCCGTGGTCTTGGAGCTGTCACGTGGTCGTGGTAGTAAGTTTCTTACAGGCAGGTAGCAATAGGATGTTAGTGGTCTAAGTCTCTATTGTGTAAACTTCGATTCTTTCATAGTGAATTCGTTTTACCTTGAGGATAGCTAGGTTAAATCCTCCCCAGGTTTTTTACCGGTTTGTTCTTGAGTAGCTTTTGTTTTTGATCCTTTGATCTTTAAGCTGATCATTGACCCTTGTTGTTATGGATTTCTCTAAAATCTTATCTTTAGTTTGCAACATTGTCTACTTGGTGTGCTTTTCCTTTACCATTTGTGTTAAAATTTTTCTTGAGTGTCTTGGTATAATCACATGTGCTATACTGCTTTAACCGCCTTAAAGGCACGTGATTCTTGTCTTTGGTATTTGGATAGTGGTTGTTCCAGGCACATGACAGGAAATAAAGCTTTGTTCAAGACACTCTTCGAAGGAAAGATTGAAACAGTTACTTTTGGAGATGGAAGCAAATCTGTGATCAGAGGCATTGGTACTGTGGATATTCCAGGACTACCAGTCTTTGAAGATGTTTGGTATGTTGATGGGTTGAAGGCTAACTTACTCAGCATAAGTCAGATTTGTGACAATGGACTGAATGTGTTCTTCACTAAACAAGAATGTGAAATACTTGATGAAGAAGGTGACTGTATGTGTGTTGGTGTGAGGACAGCTGATAACTGTTATGGTATCACCCCAAGTATAAGCAACAAATGCTTCAGTGCTAAGATCAATCAAGTTGACTTATGGCATCAAAGGTTGGGAAATGCTAGTCTCAAGCAATTAGAGAAGATTTCAAAATGTAATGCAGTAATTGGGTTGCCCAAGTTTGAGAAGATTGAAAAATGCATCTGTGGACCATGTCAGATGGTTAAACAAGTGAAGTCCAAACATCCGTCTGTAGCTGATGTTCAAACTACAAGACCTTTGGAGTTGCTGCACATTGATCTCATGGATCCTGCCAAAGTTCAGAGTTTAGGTGGAAAGAAGTATATTCTCGTTGTTGTGGATGATTTTACCAGATTTACATGGGTTGTACTTTTAAAAGATAAAGCTGAGGCTCCTGAAAATATGATCCATTTGTGCAAAAAATTGCAAGTAGAAAAAGGAACTGTAATAGCCAGAATTAGAAGTGACCATGGAAGAGAGTTTGAGAATACAAAACTGGCTACTTTTTGCAATAATCAAGGCACACATCAGGAATTCTCTTCACCCAAAACACCACAACAAAATGGAATAGTGGAAAGGAAAAATAGGGTTGTACAAGAAATGGCCCGTGTCATGCTTCATAATAAGAAGATGCCTAAATCTTTCTGGGAAGAAGCTGTTAATACTGCATGTCACACTCTCAATCGGGTATATTTCAGACCTAACTCCAAGCAAACTCCCTATGAACTTTGGAGAGGAAAAAAGCCTGTAGTCAAATACTTCAGAATATTTGGCAGTGACTGTTACATTCTGCGTGATAGAGAGAACCTGGAAAAGTTTGATGCTAAGAGTGACAATGGTTATTCTGGGATACTCTTCCACCAATAGAGCATACAGAGTATACAATCTGAGAATTAAAACAGTCATGGAGTCTTCAAATGTTGTGATCAATGATGAGTTAAATTCAGATCGTCATTCTGAAAATGCATCTCCAGTTCAAGAACAAGTTATGGAAGTTGATGACTCTCTACCTGAAAATTATGTGGGAAAGCACACTGAGGAAGAGTTGATGTTATTGTATGATACAGCCTCTATACCATCAAGTTCAGAACTATCTACACCAGTTCATGATACCCAACAGGAACGGAGAGAGTTTCAAGGTTCATCAGAACAGAAAGTTACTTCTACATCATTAGTCAAAGGTCCATACTCTAGAGTTAAGTTGAATCATCCGGCTACTAATATCTTGGGAAGTTTGAATGATAACATGAGATTGAGATCCAAAGCTTTAAATGTGATCACTCACTCATGCTATTTATCCCAATTTGAACCGAAAAAAGTGGATGAAGCTCTACAAGATGCTGATTGGGTAAATTCTATGCATGAAGAACTTCATCAGTTTGTTCGGAATGATGTGTGGGAATTGGTTCCTAGACCAAAGGGAGTCAATATTATTGGAACTAAATGGATTTTCAAGAACAAGTCAGATGAACATGGAACTGTTATCAGAAATAAATCTAGGCTTGTTGCTCAAGGATACACATAAGTAGAAGGGATTGATTTTGATGAGACTTTTGCACCTGTAGCAAGATTGGAATCCATTCAAATTCTTTTGGCTATAGCAAGTCATATGAACTTCAAGTTGTATTAAATGGATGTCAAGAGTGCTTTCTTAAATGGCATGTTACAAGAACAGGTATATGTTGAACAACCGAAAGGTTTTTTTGATCCTCACAGGCCGAATGATGTCTACAAGTTGAAGAGAGCTCTCTATGGATTGAAACAAGCTCCACGGGCTTAGTATGATAGACTAACTGCATATCTCACAGACCATGGCTTTAAAAGAGGTTTTGCTGACACCACTCTGTTCATACGAAAGGATAAGAATAATTTTGTAGTTGCTCAAATTTATGTTGATGATATTGTTTTTGGTGTTACTAATGATTCTCTTGCTCAATCTTTTGCAGGTGAAATGAAGGCCATGTTTGAGATGAGTATGGTTGGTGAACTAACTTATTTCTTGGGATTGCAGATAAAGCAAACGGATGATAGAATTTACATAAACCAAGCTAAGTATGCACGAAATTTGATCAAGAGATTTGGTCTTGACAAGGCTGCACATGCTAGGACACCAATGGCTGCTAATGCAAAACTAACAAACGATCTATCAGGTGAGTCTGTTGATGTTACCCTATACAGAAGCATGATTGGTTGTCTTTTGTACTTAACTACAAGCCGACCTGATATTGCGTTTAGTGTGGGTGTTTGTTCTAGATTTCAATCTAATCCTAAGGTTTCTCACTTAAATGCTGTTAAAAGGATTATAAAGTATGTTGCTGGAACTTGTGATTATGGTCTATTTTACAGCAAAGAGTCAAATCTTTCTCTTGCTGGTTTTTCTGATTCTGATTGGGCTGGTAATGCTGATGATAGAAAAAGTACAACTGGTGGTTGTTTTTATGTTGGTGCTAATCTTGTTGCTTGGATGAGTAAGAAACAAAATTCTATTTCTTTATCTACTGCTGAGGCAGAATATATTGCTGCTGGAAGTTGTTGTTCTCAGCTTCTTTGGATGAAAAAACTCTTGAGTGATTATGGAATATCACAGGACACCATGGTTGTTTATTGTGATAATTCTAGTGCTATAGATATCTCTAAGAATCCTGTTCAACACTCTAAGACCAAACACATTGAGATTAAATATCACTTCATTAGGGATCTAGTTGAAAGGAAAATTGTTGCTCTTAAGTATATTCTAACTGAACGTCAGAATGCTGATATTTTCACCAAACCACTTGATAGAGGAAAGTTTGAGACTCTTCGTCAAGTTATTAGTGTGATTCTTTGTCCCTAGTCATTATTGACTTCTTGGTCCTTGTGCTTCATTGTTTTATCTTTTGTGACCTTTGTTTTTAGGATTTGCATTGCATAACATTCATGCATTTCATTCTAGGGTGTTTATTTCCTTTATATAAAAAAAATTTTTTGTGCAAATTATGTTTCTGCTATTTTTCTTGAATTTGAAAAAAAGGTTGGTCAATCTAATTTTGCATAACATGTTTATGTACCTTATTTAGCTTTGATGCACTTATTTCTATTGCACTTTCCCAGCTGAACTTTTGTTGTGCATGTTGTGTTGGAAGATGCTATATCTGTTAATCACATGATCTTGATCTTGAAGTCTTATGTCTTTAATTGTCGGACTTGAACTTAATGAGAAAGGCATAAATAACCATCTCACCACTGTTTACTAGCCAATCATGAACACTTTAGTGCATATCGTAAGATTTTGTGCTCGAGAAAGTGTAGCACATGCACAAAAAGAACATAAGGTGTTGCCTCTATTAAAATGCTAAAATTGGTGTGTACATTATTGGGCTATAATAAATTCACAATTCAAATAAAATTGGTGTGTACATTATCCCGGCTTTATTAATAGAGTTTCTAATCAATTTAAATTGATATTAATTATGAGGCAAATCAAGAAACTTACATGATTACAAGCTTTTATTCTAGGAGATGTGAGAGTTATATGATGTAACTCTTTAAGTTATAGTCTCTTTCAAATTCATGTGATGAATTTTGTAGAAACTGTGATTGATCTCTATGTGCATATCACCTCACATGTTTCTCAAGCTTATTCTAGTTGCACACACTACACAAGTTATTCTTTGCTAAACTGTGTACATGATATTGTGTGTTTTTGGTCTGATCAACCAAGTTGAAAATTTTCTGGAAATTGTTGCAAAACATGTTTGTTTGTTTAGAGTTTTTGAGGGATATTAAGAGAAAATCTTCTTTTGAGAGATCTGGGGTAAATACATGTGTTTTTGGAAAACTTTTCAACTCATACTCATGCATTTTTCTCATAAAATCTAATGCTTTGAGGAGTTTCATCACTGAACTTGGTTTGTTTTTCAAAAAATTTATTTTTTTAGAATTTCGATCGATCGAAACTGTGTTTCGACCGATCGAAAATGTCTCAAAATCTCTGGAAAGTCTCGGGTTGTTTAGATCGGTACTCGATTGGTTTTGGATCAATTGAAGGATTTTCGACCGATCGAATCTATTTTTCGATCGATTTGAGAGTTTTTAAAAAGAACTTTTCTTCACGTGTTCTTCACTTTTTCAAAAACTTTTCAACTCTCTTTTGTCTCTCACCAACCGGTCAAGCCAACTTTTACTATTTTTGTCATTTTCCTCCGTTCTTTTTGCATCAAATCTCTCTCCCAAGGCCGGTAAGACTCTTTTGCCCCTCCTTTTGATTTTTTTTTCATTTTTCATGCATGATTTTCATGCATTTTGGGTATTTTCGGCATTTAGAGTCTTTTGTCTTTTTGGCATTGATTTTGGGTGTTTTTCTTTCAAATTAATCATGGGTTTTTGTGGGGACGCCATATACAAGCACTGCAAGTGGTTTAATTTGATTAAATTGGTGTATTGTGGGAAACTTGAAAATCTAGGGCTTGAAATTGACGAAATTGGGGATTTTGTTCAATTTGATATAAATTGATGAAATTAGCTTGTTAGATTGATTAATTTGATCATTATATTGTATTATTTAACTGTTGTGATGATCAATTTCTCAATTTGTTGTGTTCTGAAAATTGGGTTTTTCCCAAATTGGGTATTTTTGATTTAAATTTTATGCTCAAGCCAATTTTGTTAATTTGGATCATAATTGACCTATGTCACTACATTAGTTCATGCATCATTTGCATATTTTGTTCATGCATCATATAGATTGATATTTCTATATTTTATGCTGTGCTAACTTGCAGTCTGCCCTTGGTTTTTGTTTTTGCTTTCCTCTTTCTGTGTCTCTCTTTTCTGTCCTTAGCACCATGCCTAGGAAAACTAGAGCTCACAGGACTTCTGTTCCTTCTCCCTCCTTTGATGGTGATCGGTTTCCTAGTGAGAAGAACTAAGAGACATACAAGACCCTTAATCTTAGGCGTCAAATTTGGGGTGAGTGTAGGGTCATTTTAGATGAAGTTGATCTTGAGGTGAGACGTAATTTTGAGCGTCGGGGTTGGTTACCTTTGTTGGATATAGATCATCCACCTCTGGCTACCTTGATTAGAGAGTTCTACTCGAACCTCTCTATCCACGTCTATGATACCAACACCTTAGTTAAGGTTTGGTTACGAGGTGTGGAGTATCGCATTACCCCTTCGGTGGTGTCTGATGCTCTTGGGGTGCCTATTGTTGATCATCCCGTCTTTCCTTATGATGAGCCTCCGCCTCTTGATGACGTGATGTCATACATCACTGGATCTTCTATCCAGTGGGGTTCTAATCCTTGGATCACGTCTGCTGAGCTCTCTGAGTTTCATTTCCTTTTCTTTAGGATTGCATGTCATTCCTTGTGGCCTATTTCTTATCTTCATACTACTCCTATTGAGCGGAGTGTCTTTTTGTATGCTCTTGTTACTGATGCTCCTATCAGTTTTTCACACATGTTTCTTCGTTCTTTGAACGAGGTACATCGGAGTAGTTCTACGGCTCATGCTTTATTCTTTCCTGTTTTTATTCATAGGATTCTCCTTCATCTCGGTTTAGGTGCTTATCCTGTTTCTGAGGCAAAGGGCTGCTCAACTTCGAGCTAGCTCTAAGCGTCCTAGGGTAGAGCCTTCCGGTATCACTCTACCTCCTTCTTCTTCTACAGATGCTCCTGCAGCTGAGACGTCTGCTGATCCTGCTGTTGCTACTGATGATGTTCCTCCACCTTCTCCTTCGGATGTTTCTGATATTCGTCAGACTCTGGACACTGTCATGACCGTTCAGGCGGCTCATGGTTAGCTTCTGGTGGATGTTCTTGATGTGCTTCGTGCTTTGAGAGTGGATTTGACGAGTTTTCGTCGTTCTCCTCCGCCACCTCCTTTTGATGATGAGTGAGTGCCCTTTGGTAATTCGTCACAAAAAGGGGGAGTGCATTCTATTGAGGAGTTCATATCTTGTAGAGGAGATTTTTGTCTTAGGGGGAGTTTTTGTACCTTGCTGTGATACTGAGGAGCTTGGGCTTGTGGAGTTATTAGATTGTATCTAGGTGCTTCACTTTGTATTTACATTTTTGGCTCTTGTTAGGAGATTTTTTTTTTTTTTTGAGATACATTTTTATGTATTTGTTTCTTGTTTCACTATGCTACTTTGCTTATTGATTTATATTAATTATGTTATTCATGATATATGTCTTTATTTTGTGTCATGTGAAATCAAGAAGTTCTTTTCTATATTCCTTGTATTTTCCACACATGCGTTTATGTGTTTGTTTAGTGTTACAGGAATATACAGGTTGATTCAGTCGTGCTGCTGTCTACTTTGCAACTGTTAGATAGTAGTTAGGTTGAATTTGTTTAGTGGCTTTTTATTTTGTAATGGGCTGTTTCAATTTGTAAACTTTGAGCTTTTTGTTAAGTCTGTGTTTTGTCACGGATTGCCAAAGGGGGAGTTTGTTAGGTTCTAAGATTTAGGAACTAATGTATTAGAACTTCAATTTGTAATGTTGGAAAACCATGATCAAAACATTCTTTAAGTTGTGTGTTAGACTTGCTCAAAGTACGGCTTTTTATGTAAAGTTGGAATCGAGTTAACTGCAAAATTTACTGTGCACTTCTGCCTGACTCGATCAATTGAGAATTAGACTCGACCGATCGAAAATCGTGCAGAGCGTTTTTCTGCAGAAAATTCCCAACTCAGCCCTAGCCCATTTAATGTATAGGGTTTTATGTTTTACCCTAAGTATATAAGGGAAAACCCTAGCCACATTTTTACAGTTTTGAATGCTGTGTTTGTGAATCTATATGTTAGATCTAGAGGTGTTTACCTTCACATATACTTAGGGTTTCCAAACTCAAGATTCATGTCAAGAGATTGGTAAATCATACAGTTACAGAACAACAAAAGAGCTTCAAGATATACAAGCAGGTGTTGCTTGTGCTTTGCTGAAGAATTCAAGGAAAGAAGGAGTCTGTGGTCTCGGAGCTGTCACGTGGTCATGGTAGTAAGTTTCCTACAGGCAGGTAGCAATATGTTAGTGGTCTAAGTCTCTATTGTGTAAACTTCGATTCTTTCATAGTGAATTCGTTTTACCTTGAGGATAGCTAGGTTAAATCCTCCCCAGGTTTTTTATTGGTTTGGTTTTCCTGGGTCATCATATCATATGTTCTTTATTATTCCGCACTTTTACATGATTTGATTTATTTGTTTTAACCTAGATCTGTTTAAATTACCAAAGTTAATCACTTGGCTAATTCTCTAGGTTAATCTGTTTGGGTTTAAGGGGTCTAAACGATCTTACAATAAGTAATATAGATAGACAATGCTACAAAGAATTTGAGGATTTTAGCCTAAGGGTCTTCCCTATGTGTAGAGGGAAAATAGAGCGTGAAACCAAGAGAGAAAAAATATATCAAGGAGGAGAGAGAGCAGAGTGATGCCACCTTCAAAGAGATAGCAAAGAAAGAGAGAGCAAAGTGTTGCCATCTTCGCAAAGATAGCCAAGGAGGAGAGAGTAAAGTGTTGCCTCCTTAGAGAAGATAACCAAGGAAAGCTATGTGGAAAAGAGAAACAAGAAGAGAAGAAAACTATAGAGAAAAGAGCGAAGTGTTGTCGCCTTTGAGAAGATAGCCAAGGTGAGCTACCTGGAAGAGAGAAAGAAGAAGAAAAGAATGCAAGAGAGGAGAGAGAAAAGTGTTAGAGCAAAGTGTTGGTGCTTTCTAAGTAATAATTAGTGTGTGAGAGCAAAGAAAAATTAGAAGGTGTTTCTTTATCCATGAGACACAAAGAGAGTCTGTGTGAGAGTAAAGAAAAATAATTTTCTTTAGCCGCGATACATACACGAGATATTGTAATTGATTTGAAAATAGTGAAATTGATTCAGAGTTTATTCCATTGTTTTTTCCTTCAAGGAGAAATGGTTTTTCTCTTAAATATTTGGGTTCTTGTGTGTGATTACTATTTGGATTGCTAATATTGGAGATAATATTGTTTGTGACCCAACAGATTACGCACTTAAGCAATTGCACTTCGCATGCGCAATGACTTTGGACCCGTGAGAGTTAGGTGACTATATAAGATCATTATTTATGAATATATGTGATCTATATATAGATGATGATGCAAAAAATGGTCGTCAGTCAATGACCTTGTCTAAATCTAGATGAGATAGCATTCCGTACAAAATGGAGAGAGAAAGACACCGAATTGGCGTTAGCCAATGGTTCTCCGATAATTTAGTCAGTAGAATTCTCAATATCTCTCAGAGAATCACAATGTAATTTTGTATGTTTGAATTTGTGTGCCTTTCTCCTTGTGCTTGCTGGCTTATTTATAACCTTAGTGCAGTTGTTGGGAGCTTCATTATGAGTGTAATTGTTGGTAGCCTCTTAATAGCTCTTCTGGTTGTTTTTTATAACGTGTGTCTAAGCTTTAATGGAGGCTTAACTGGCTCATGATTGGTCTTTCTGACCATTGGAGCTCGTTGATTATGAAACTATTTATGATTGTGCCATTAATGTTTTGCGGTCAACCTCTCATGGACAGCCCTGTAGATTGGGTGCTCGTAATTTGTATGGACGAGCTTGTAATTTTAGTACTCGTCAATATATATAACAAATATAATAATAATTATTTTTAAGTAAGATGACGTAGGAAAATCTTGGGTAAATCAACAAAAAAAAAAAAAAATCAATAAAACAGTTGATGATCAACAATGGCTTAGAGGCAACAATGGCCAAAAGTTTTGAATTGAATTATATTTTTACTCCACCCAAACACAAATAAGGAGCTGTAGAGACTTTGGGCGGTTGGCCACTTGGGGGTTTTAATCATCAACCTTTACGTCAGCTCGTTAATTATTGATTGCTACAATATTTTATACAAAAATCATAAACAATCCCCATTCGCTCTTTACCTGAGATTTTTTTGCCCTTTAAAACAATATTTTTTTTAACAATTTCATTAATTAGCATATTTTTAAAAATAGTTAAAAAATTAATATTTGAAGTCTTTAAAACTTGAATTCAGTGAAAAAAAAAAAATTCATGTAAAATTCGAGTCTCTAACCTCAAGTTCTTAAAAAAAAAAGAAAAAAATCCATCCGTGTGACCGTTTTCCACCAATTTGAAAATAGAAAATGAAGTCCCAGCAAAACAACCTCAGTAGAGAGAAGCCACCCATTCACGTGTCCCATAAAAAGCAGAGCAACATTAAATCAATTGAAAAAGGTAATTGGATAAAGAACACAATTTAATTATCTATAAAACACATTCTTAAAGTACATTATCTATATGTTACCTCTGTTATAATCAAATTTTTCTCTCTCAATGAGAAATTTTAGCCTTACAACTAAAAGAGTTCGGAAAAAGAAAAAAAAATATTTTTTAATAAAACAATGTCATAGAATAATGGATAAAACTTAATTACATATATGACAACAATATCTTCCTTATCTCTCTGTCTTACTCATGGAAATTGTCTTACATATCAATGATAAACATCCTATCTACAACGTTCAAAGTGAACGCACACGCGCACGCACACACACACACACACACAAATCATTAGACCTATAAAGAAGTACTGAAAAACAATTAAAGGTCGGTTATTGAAAAAAAGAAAAACAATTAAAGGTCATATGTTTTTTTTTTTTAGACAAATATAAGGTTGTGTTTCCATTAACAGAAAAAATAATTTTTTTTATTATTTAACTTGTTTTTGTTATTATTCAATTTATTTTTGTTATTATTCATAGACCTCATTGCATTTTTTGATATAATTTATAAGTCCCACTGTACTATTTCATTTAGTTTTTAGTTATATCTACAGTACTTTCAATAATTTTTTTTAATTTCAACTAAATAAGTTGTTTCCAAATTGACACTAAATATCCAATAGATATTCAAATAAATTACACTAGTGCATTTCTCTTGATTTGATGTTGCTGTGCTTTTGATGGGACAGGTGAATGGACATGGCTTCTCTTCAAATTTTTTTTGATGGGATCTCAACTTCTTTTCAAATTTGGTGGGACATGGTCACTCGGCATGGACTTATTTTTCTTTGAAATTTATTAACATATACCCTTTGGACATACATTAGTAAACCATTTTATGAAACTTTTTATGAAAAAATGAAAATATAATTAACTAAGTTTTTTCAATTCCTCATAAAAACTTTCTCAAAATAGATGGTTAATGTGTAACCATTTTTCTTTTGTGGAACTCAAGTCTTTAATACTCGAGTTACACGTGGATTTTTTCGGAGACTTGGGTCTTTTCACAGAACTTGAGTCTTAAAGACTCGAGATGTTAGTTTTTTAAATAGTTTCAGAAACATGTTAATTAATGAAATTGGTAAGAAAATCGTGCTAAATAAATTAACGAAATTGTTAAGAAAATCGTGTTAAATAGCAAAAAAAAAAAAAAAAAATCCTCTTTACCCACCTCTTACCATGTTTTTACAATAAAATTGAAAGAAAGAAAACTAAAGCCTTACCTTTCCAGCAAGCATAAAACCCTTCAAGATGACTGATATAACCAATGTAGGTGCTCACCAAGCACTCATATATTCTTTAACCACACTATCAGATAACAAATTAACATCTTGGTCCTTGGCTATAGTTACTGTAGTAAATGATCTTAAAATCTTCAAACATTTCTCTAATGAGAGCTCCTTTGTATATCTATTTCTCATGTAAGCATTATATACAGAATGTAGTTTTGGGAAATGTTCTGAATACTGTTTCGATGCCCATTTTGGTTTGTCCATCGGAATGGAATATTTCGATACCAATATATTTTGGTGTACTGTTTCAGAATTACTGTAATAATAATAATAATAATAATAATAATAATAATAATAATAATAATAATAATAATAAAATTATTACTTATTATTAAGTTAAAGTATTCAAATGGTTAATCCAATGCAAGGTTTCTAATGCAAGGTTTAAAAGAAAGGGGAAATAAAAAGTACTTTCGAAAACAAGCAAGTATATATATATATATATATATATATATTTTTTTTTTTTTTTTTTATAAGAAACTTTGGTTAACTTTCATTAAACCGAAACATAGTTCAAATTAGATACATCTTTAAGAGCTTGATGAGTTATAATGGGCAGGGTGTCCTTCACGCATATATTACAACATGAACTTGAGATGGCATTCCTAGCCATAAGATGAGTTGCTACATTCCCATTTCTACGAACAAGGTTTGCAGTCCACGATTTGAAGCAACTGAGGCTTAGTTCGGATCCCAAGCTAGAAGAATTCCTTCCTGCACTGCCACAACTTTTGTTTCCAGAGCCTTGAAAGGGAGCTCAACCCTTTTTCTCATTGCCCCCATTAGATGGGCCCCTTCATTTCTAATAACAACCCCAATCCTACAGCAGCCTGCCTCTTTAAACACTGCTCCATCAACATTAACTTTGTACCAGCCCTGTCTGGGAGGGGACCATTGGGAGTTGGTGGGCTTGGAGACTTACTTAGGGGGGGGGGGGGGGCGGGAGGGGTTCCTGCCAAATTTCCTTCACATACTCAGCTACCTCTCATGCAATCCTGGTTGCTTCATTTCGTTGTCCTCCATGCCTCACTACATTTTTGTGATTCCATAAACTCCATACTGTGAAAACGAAGAGGTCCCATTCTATCTCCAGTCTTCTTTCCCTAATCTCCCACACAATATCAATGAAGTCCTTCGGCAGGTTAGGAATGAAGGGCAGTTTGAGTCTTGTTTCCCCCAAGACCTCCGAAGCAAGCTTAAATCCCCAAAGAATATGGCTAGAAGATTCACTCTAACCGCAAAGGTCGTAACAATCCTTCTGACTGATTCCCTTTGTCTTTAGGCGATGCTTCGTTGGGAGGATATTCCTGCATGATCTCCGCATAAAATGGTTAATCTTATTTGGGCAATTTAGGATCCCTATCGATTTCCACAGGGTTCGTATCCTCGAATTGTCAGAGGGGCCTCCATCATCAGACTTGTAACTGCGACCCTTCAGCCTTTTTTGGGTCACCTTGTAAGCACTCTTCACTGAGAATCTTCCATTGGTGGTCCAGCCCAAATTAAGAAGTCATCCAAAAAGTGAGGACTGATAGGCATACCAAGAATTACCTCAGCTTCGTGTGGAAGAAAAGTGCTTCTCACTTTGTCTACATCCCATGATCTTGTATTTTAATCCAGTAAGCAGGCAACTTTTTCTGAGTTCATAGAAACTTTTGTACTAACAACCTTCAAGGAATCCGAGGTGGGTATCCACCTATCCTCCCATATATTCCCACTTTCCCCATTTCCAATAATCCACCTGAACCCTATATCCACAATGTCCTTGGCTCCCAATATGCTTCTCCATGTGTATGACAGACTCCTTCCTAATTGGGCATCCTTAAAGGTCCTATTTGCAAATTATTTCGCTTTAAGAACCCTATGGACTAAGGAGTTTGGATTTTGCTGGATTCTCCACTCTTGTTTAGCGAGGAGAGCAAGATTGAAGGCTCTAAGATCTTTGAATCCCATGCCACCCTCATCTTTTGGAGTACACAGCTTCTCCCACACTATCCACGCCATTTTTCTCTCCTTATCCTTCTACCCCCACCAAATGTTGCTCATCATGGAATTTAGATGGGTGGCTTAAGCAACTGCTTTGACAAGAATCTCCCTACCCGTGCTTGACAGTAAGCGGCCTTTCCATTAGGCAATTTTCCTGCCCACTTGGTCTTTAATGCGGTTAAACGCCTTACTTTTGCCCTTACCCACTAACGGGGGCAAACCGAGGTACTTTTTATGGTGCTGAATGATTTGGGCCCCAAAAACCTGCTTTACTTGGTCTTGGACTTCTCTCTTTGTATTCTTGCTGAAGAATAAGGAGGTTTTTTCCTTATTCAGCTTTTGCCCCGACTCAGCTTCATAGTCCTCTAACACTTGAAGTATCCTTCTGCCTTCTTCCACAATGGCTCTACAGAATACTATACTATTGTTGGCGAAGAATTGGTGGGAAATTTGTGGGGCCCCCCTGCTGATTGAAATCCCAAGTATATTTCCCTTCAATTCTTCCTTTCTTAGCATGGTGGATAGGCCTTTAACACACAACAAGAACAAGTATGGTGATATTGGGTCTCCTTGTCTAATACCTCTTGATGGGATGATTTTACCTTTGGCCTCCCCATTTGTTAACACTGAGTGGGATACGGTACTAATGCACATCATCATCAGGTAAATCCATTTCTCATAAAACCCCATCCTTTGCATTATCACCTCCAAGTATTGTCATTCCACCCTATCATATGCTTTACTCATGTCGAGCTTTAGGGCCATCAGAGCATCCTTGCCTTTCTTCCTCCCATTAATACAATGCATTGTTTCAAAAGCTGTTAGGTTCTAAGGAATTAGGAACTAATGTATTAGAACTTCATTTTGTAAGGTTGGCAAACCATGAACAAAACGGTTTTAGTCATGTTTAGACTCACTCAAAGTATGTGGTTTTTATGTAAAGTTGGAATCGAGTTACTACAGAAGTTACTGTGCAAATCTGCTTGGCTCGATCGATCGAGAATTAGACTCGACCGATTGAAAGTCGTGCAGATTATTTTTCTGCAGAATTTTTCAACTCAGCCCAAGCCCGATTTGATGTGTAGAGTTTTATATTTTGTCCTAAGTATAAAAGGGAAAACCCTAGCCACATTTTAGGAGAGTTCTTTTGTGAGATCTAAAGGTGTTTGCCTTCATATACACTTAGGTTTTCCAAACTCAAGATTGATGTCAAGAGCTTGGTGATCATTTAGTTGCAGATTCAAGAACTTAAACATATACAAGCAGGAATGCTTGTGCTTACTGTGAATTCAAGAAAGAAGTAGTCCGTGGACTCGGAGCTGTCACATGGTCGTGGTAGTAAGTTTTCTACTTGAGGTAGTAATAGGATGTTAGTGGTCTAAGTCGCTATTGTACAAACTTCAATTCTTTCATAGTGAATTCTGTTTTACCTTGAGGATGGCTAGGTCAAATCCTCCCCAGATTTTTTTTATTGGTTTGGTTTTTCTGGGTTATCATATCGTGTGTTCTTTATTTTCCGCATTTTGCATGATATGATATATTTGTGTTAACCTAGAACTACATAATTTACTTAAGTTGATCACTTGGCTAAATAACTAGGTTAATCTGGTTGGGTTTTAAAGGGTTTAAAAACGTACAAGTGGTATCAGAGCAAGTAGCTCTTTTGTTCTAGTTCTTTTGATTTAAGAGTTGATCCTTGATCCCTGTTATCATGGATAATGTTAAGTGTCTTACTAGTTTTTTATTGTCATAATTTGAATAAAAAGGACACTATTGTTTCTGTTAATTTTATTGATGCTTGTGAAACTTTTCGTAAGGAATTATTGAAATCTATGAAAATTGCTAAGAAATTCAAGGAAGAGTTAAAATTGGCTAATTTTGAAAAAGAGGAATTGATTGTGAGATTAGATGAATCTAATAAAAAGAATGAATTTTTAAGAAATCAAATTTCCTCTCAAGATGAAAAGATGAAAAGCTTGGAACAAGAGTTAGTTGAATCTAAAGTTAAAATTAAAAATTTGACCAGTACCAAGCCTGCTGTTAATAACAGAAATGTTTTTGTTTCTCTTAAGCCTAAAACTGAGAAAGTTTATATCCCTCCTTTCAAGAGGATTAATAAAAAAAAGGCTTATTTTGCTAGGTTTGACAAAGGTAAAAGTTCTGATGTAGACGCTGAAATTTCTAAACCTATGTCTAAACCTACTGTTAGAGAACATAATAAATTTGTTTTTGTGCCTACTTGTCACCTTTGTGGTGTTGTTGGTCATATTAGACCAAATTTTTCTTTGTTGAGGCAAAAACCAAAATTTGTGACTAGATTTGCTGTTAGGAATACTGATGTTTCAAAATTTGTTCTGGTTTGTCACTTTTGTGGTGTCTCCGGTCACATACGTCCTAATTGTCAGAAATTGAAATTTAAGCATTTTGTATTTCAATTTAGAATATGTGATGATATTTCTCTTGCCATAAGTCCATACAAATTGTTTCATATTATTTTGAAAAATTTAAGCTTGTTGGCTTGTGAAAGGAATTTGCAGGATTTTAGTCTTTCTCAGAAGATTGGTGTAATCCCTCAAATACACTCTGCTTCACATGGATTTTCACCTACAAAGCTGAAGACTCGTGCTATATGGGTGAGAAAAGATTCTCTAAGGTGAGTGTTGTTTACTTGTCCTTGATTTAATTCTTTCAATTATTTGTGGACATGTTTTGTTTCAGTTTTTGGTTGTTTTGTTTTTTAGGTTGTTTTTTTTATAAAAAAAAAAAATTCCAAAAACATTGAAAATTTTCAAAAAGACAAAAATATTTTATTTTGTGTCTAGTTTTATTTTTCTTGAGGATTACATGAATTATGATATATCTCTCTCTTGATTTAGAACATGCTTAACATTGTCGAGAAACTTGAATAGCATATGTTATATAAGTGCTAAGCTATTTATGATTTTGTATGAGTATGTACTAGTTTGTACATGTGCTCATGGGTTAATTAAGAAATTGATATTTCTTGTTTGTGTATCCTCTATAGCTTAGTTAAGCACTGTCATGTATTGCATTTGCATTTTTAATCATTTAGCATAATGTGTGCTTTTAGTTTTGGTCATAAAATTTTTTTAAAAACAAAAAGATTTTTATGTGTTTTGTATTATATATCTGGGATTTATAATCAAGGTTGGCCATATTATCTTTACTTAACATGTTTATATACTTTGTTCAGCTTTGATGAGCTTATTTTATTGCACTTTACTAGTTTGAGCTTTGTAGTGCATGTTGTGTGGGAGTTGTTTATAGTTTTTGATCACATGATCTTAATCTTGAAGTCACATACCTTTGATTGTTGGACTTGAACTTAATGAGAAAGGCACAAATAACCATCTCACCACTGCTTACAAGCCAATCATGAACACCTTAGTGCATATCATATGATTTTGTGCTCGAAAAAGTGCAGTATATGCACAAAAAGAACATAAGGTGTAGCCTTGGATTAAATGCTAAAATTGGTGTGTACATTATTGGGACTATAATGAATTCAAATTAAATAAAATTGGTGTGTACATTATGAGGCAAAACAAGAAACTTATATGATTGCAAGCTTTTATTTTAGGAGATGTGAGAGTTATATGATGTAACTCTTTAGGTGATAGTCTCTCTCAATTGTATGTGATGAATTGTGTAAAAATTATGATTGCTTACTATTCACATATCACCTCACATGTTTCTCAAGCTTTTGCTAGTTGCACACACTACAAAAGTTACTCTTTGCTAAACTTTATACATGTTATTGTGTGTGATTTTGTTGTGGCCATCCAAAATTGAAAATTTCTTGATTTTGATACAAAAAGTGTTTAATGTTTGAGTTTTGGAGTCAAATTGGTTGAAAAAATTGTTTTTGAGAGATCTGGGTTGAATTCATGTATTTTTGAAAAACTTTTAATCTCATACTTATGCATTTCATTCATGAAATACTATGCTTTGAGGAGTTTTTGTATAAAATTGCTCTATTTTTCAAAAATTTAATTTTTTCAAATCCTTCACATCTTCTTTTAGTGGGTTCTCAGCAAACTCGGCCACAAGATCGACTAGGACTTGACCCTTTACAGAGGTACGGGGCATATACTTTTGATATCATAAATTCCCAACTTTGTTCCCCACTTTGCAATCCTCCCCGTATAATCAGTGCTTCGAAGTAGAGCCCTGAGTGGCAATTGGGTCAGGGCAACAACGATGTGTGATTGGAAATAATGGGAAAGCTTGTGTGTGGCATGCACCACAGCCAGAATAGCCTTCCCAAGTGGCAAATATCGAACCTCGGCCTCATGCAAGGACTTGCTCACATAATACACAGGCTTCAGAACACCACTGTCAACTCTTATCAGAACCAAGCTTACCGCATGGGTGGCCACTGCAATATAAGCAAATAAGACCTCATCCGCCTCGGGTCTAGACATGATCGGTGGCCGAGAAAGATACTCCTTCAATTGTTAGAATGCTAAGGCACATTCCTCGGTCCATTCAAATCCCTTCCATTTATTCAATAACTGGTAGAAAGGCCTGCACCTATCTACCGACCGGGATATAATTCGGTTCAAGGTAGTGATCATCCCTGTCAATCTCTGTACTTCCTTGGGATTTCGAGGCGGTTGCAAATTATTAATTACCTTGACTTGGTTTGGATTGACCTTAATTCCATGGTGAGTAACCATGTAGTCTAGAAATTTTTCCGACGCATTAAGTCGTAACTTGTACCCTCTTTGGATTTCAAAGATGTTTCCGAGGTCATCAATGTGCTCGGTTTCCTTCTTTCTCTTGACCACCATATCATCAACGTAGATTTTGATACTCTTCCCCTGATGGGGTTTGAACATCCATGTCATCATCCTTTGATAAGTAAACCCCGCATTCTTAAGCCCAAATGGCATCACCTTGTATTGATAGTTCCCAATAGGGGTGACAAAAGCAGTTTTTTCTTGGTCTTCCAAGGCTAGAGGTATCTAGTGATAGACCTGAAAGCATCCCAAAAGCTCATCTGAGGATGTCCCACAGTTGTATCCACCAACTGATCAATCCAAGGAATGGGGAAAGGGTCCTTTGGGCAGGGCTTGTTCAAGTCTGTGTAATCTACACATACCCGCCACTTGCCATTATTCTTCTTCACTGCCAAAGTATTAGCTAGCCAATCGGGGTAAAACACCTCCTTAATAGCCCCAGCCCTCTTACGTTTCGCCACCTCCTCTTTGACGGCATTAGAATGCTCCATCGAAGAACGCTGAGGAGGTTGCTTTTTGGGGGTAAAAGACAGATTAACGTTCAGATGGTGACAGATAAAGCTCGGATCTACTCTCGGGGCTTCATAAGCATTTCAAACAAATACATCAATATTCTGCTTAAGAAACTACACCAACTCTTCCTTTTCCCGAGGAGGTAGTTGAGCCCCAACTTGAAAAAATTTCTCTAGATCAACATCAATAAGAACTTTCTCCAACTCTTCCCATTTTACCTCCTCGGCCTCACTACTAGAAACCGAGGCCTTGGACTTTAACTGCTACAATTCTTTATCTGTAAGGGCCGAGGAATCTAACTCAGGTTGATCCGTGGTAGCAGCCACCAAACATTACCTGGCCACAAACTGAGTTCCGACCAATTAATCAACTCGATCTCCAGATGGGTACTTTACCTTGAGATGGAGAGTGGACGAGACGGCCCCAAGGGCATGGAGCCATGGCCGTGCCACAATAGCGGTGTAAGGGGAAAAAGTATCCACCACTATAAAATCCACCTCCACTACCTCCGATCTGGTTGAACTGGTAGTCTGATCTATCCTTGTGGAATAAAATCCTTTCCATCAAAGCCGACTAGAGGTGAATCAAAATTGGTCAGATCTTCTGATTTGAGGTTAAGCCCTTTGTATAGATTTGGATACATAATCCCGACTCCACTGCCCTAGTTTACCAGTACCCTCTTCAAGTCGTATCCGCCAATCCTAAGGGTTACAACTAGGACATTATCATGAGGCTGCATGATTCCGGCTTTGTCCTCATCCGAGAAGCTTAGTGCTGGACGAACCCCTTTTTTAGCCCTCTTTAACTTATGACCTGAAACCTCGGCACACGGCCCGGCTACGGTCATCGCCCTAGAGGGGCAAGATCTTGTTCTGTCCGGTGCGGCGAGAATAACATGAATGGTGCCCAAAGGGGGTCTTAAAGAATTACTGCCTTAAATCCCTAAGCCCGCCTGACCTTCCTGCTCGTTAGGTCGATTCAAGAATTGTTTCAATCTTCCATCCCGGATCCGCTGCTACAAATGACTCCACATGGTCTCATGGTCCTCGGTCGTATGCCCGCGCTCTCTATGATACTGGCAATGCAGACTCTGATTACGCTTCGCAGGGTCTCCGCTCATCTTATTCGGCCACCTAAAGTATGGCTCATCCTTGATCTTCTCCAGGACTTGATGTACTGGTTCCCGGAACAACGTGTTAACGACCTGGGCCGCTGGAAATCCGGATTGCCCTCCAAAGTCTTTTTGAGGCCGATTGTTGTTATATCGATCTGACCTGAAATCCCTCCTCTCTTGAGGGATAACCTTACCTTTGCCCTTTCCCTGCTGCTGGTCTTCTTCCACCCTTTTGTATTTATCAATCCTATCCATGAGCTGACACACACTAGTAACAGGTTTCCCTGTTAGAGACCTCCTCAGGCCATGCTCGGCAGGCAAGCCGACCTTGAATGTCCTGACAGCTACGTCATTAAAATCACCATCAATCTTGTTAAACATTTCTCAATATTTGTCCGAGTATATTTTCAGTGTTTCACCCTTTCTCATGGACAGAGACAAAAAAGAATTCAAAGGCCGAGGGACTCGGCTGCATGTGATGAAATGGGACTCAAACACCTATGTGAGCTCCTTAAAAGAGTCAACAAAGCCTACCCCTACACCATCAAACCACCTTATCGCCACAAGCCCTAAACTGGCGGAAACACCTTGCACATTAGAGCCTCGTTCTTAGAATGTACAGTCATTCTATGGTTGAAATGGCTGACATGTTCAATAGGGTCTGTCCGGCCATTATAAATGGTGAATGTGGATTCGTAAACTGCCGAGGAAGCGTCACATTCTCAATTCTGCGTGTAAAGGGAGACTTGGAGATTCTATTGAGTGCCTTGCTCATCGCGTCGTTTTCTAGGCCCCTCGAAGATGAATCTCTGTCCTTACATTTACGACGATAGTCCTCCTCATATTAGAAGGTTTCGCTTGGAGGCATTGTGGATCTACGTCTATAGTCACCATCCCTCTCACCATTAGAAGAGAGGTTAGAAACTGAGGGACTCTGCCTCCTCCGCTGGCGATGCAGCTTTTTCTTTAGGTAGTCAATCTCTTTTTGCATGGCCTTGGCATTTTCCTCTTGAGAGAGATGGCCAGCACCCCTAGAGTGACTCCCATCAGTGTAAGTGGTATGCACACTTCCCTCTTGGCCCTCTCTACATCTAGAATCGTGATGATCTTTTCGTTGGGACCCCATAGACTCCGGTTGGCTTGGACCCGATTCTACCATAATTGAAAATCTAACACATTAACCAATCAACTTCCCCACAGACGGCGCCAATTGTAAGGACATAGGTTTGGCGTTCCAGCCCAATAGTGGATGGATCAGCCTAAAAGGCCCAAAAACAATGAATTTGTAGAGAGTAGGTAAAGAAAACTAGGCTAGCTCAGATTAAACAATCAATTAGATGGGCTGAGATCATAAGAAGGATGAAAACAAAAAGGTTAACCTCAGAAAGTTATCCTTGGCCTATGTCCGAGGAGGTCAGTTTGATATAAATATTGTTCAAAGATGGATACAAGTTTGGTTCTTAGCATCAACAGTCTTCTCTCTCTCTCTCTCTCTCTCTCTCTCTCTCTCTTTGATCCCCCACTCTTTAGGTCTCTCCTTCTTTTTATACTCCTTCTCCTCCCTCCCTGAGCCTTCCACGTGCAGATTTAATGATTTTTATTGATACTTGTTCCATTTCCCTTTTCTAGAATTCTCTATGTAGTAGCTGTAAGGTTGGAAGTCATTGTTCAGATGTCTTCTCCACATAAATGCGGCCAAAGGATTAGCTGCAGAGCATTCAATGCGGGGGTGGCAGCCTTCTTCCTTGATATTTTAGAATCTTTTCTTAGTACATGTTTCTGCAATACTCACCCAGTCCGACAGAGTCCTCTAGAGTGTTTTTCAAAATGGCAGAGCTCCAAGACTTACCCCGATTTTGGTTATCCGAGGTGATATTCATTCTCAACGGCACTTCCTAGGTCGCTAAGTTCACACTTAATCTCTTCATCCTTCAAAACAGATCTTCAAGGCTAAATTGGACCGTCCTCGGGCTAGCCGTAGTCCTCGGTTTGAGCTCTGGGCCCAATATGCACAAAGATAAAGACTTCTTGGCCCATTGACCCTACAACATTAATTACCAAAATACAACAACAATTCATAGAATAACATAAACACAATAAATAGAAAAACACATCCATGAAGGGTAAGGCCACAAACACCATCATTACCAACAATAACCCATTACCTTAAATTCACACAACCAAATCCACAAACGCATTTCACACAAAAAACATCAGCTACATATTCACACCATCACTCCCCCAAAACACAAAACCAATCCACCAAATAGCCACCTAATTCCTGGAAACTAAAATAGAAACAAACCTAGATGCATAAATGAATAAGTAACACTAACACATTATATATACTTGCACTGAGGTTTCTAATGCTCGGCAACCTCCATAGACTATGCCATTAATAAACTTTCTTTTTTCTGTATTTTACAAACACAAAACCAAATATTTGGGTTTCATCCATTATCTCTAACTTTCTTTTAGCATTTACTTCATCTATAGTTCGCATAGAAATCTCAACTATGTTGCCACAATCCATTAAAAAAACATTATTAATCATGTAAAATTTTAATGAAGTCCATATATTACCTTGTAGAGAGGTATATAATAGTCACATATCCAGCTTCAGAAGATCTATACATTGCTATAGATTTTGCAATTTTAAGCACAATCTATATTAGTAGGAAATTATCTAAAATTCAAACTGAATTAACCAATTTTTTTTAGAGAGAAAAAGAGAGAGGGAACATGTAATACTAATGAATCTTCCAAGTACTTAATGGGACTATATAAGTTGCTATCATCCAGGTTCTTGACACTTATAATTGCAGAATGAGTCAAGACTTTTGGTTGTTACATTTTTAGGAAGTGTAAGTGTTTGTTTGTAGATTCCAGCCATTATTGCCAGAGTACTCTTAACTGATAAATTAGGAAGACGACCACTTTTATTGATAAATATGGGAAAGGATATATTTTTAAGGAAATAATTTACATCATCAATTTATTGTTAATGAAGTCACGATATGTGCTTCAGTAGCTTCCTTTTAGGCTTGTCATTCTTGTTTCAGGTTTCTCCCAAATCCAAATTTTCTATATCCTTATTTTTCAACTCTTTTCTATTGCTGTTAGTAAAAGAATCATTCTTGAAAGAAGTAATTTTATTATGAGCAGAACCTCCACCAGTAGAGCTCACTCCCATTTTGGCGTATATTGGCATAGTGGTAACACAATTTTTGTGTCTCAGATTCTGTATCTTTTCCTTACATTCTTAAAATGCCACTTAAAATATGGCAATCTAAAAAGGTTTAAGTTTCCTATATTCTTATTTCAACGCTTATGGCATAAATATTAGTACCTTACAATACATCCGACAATCTTCTTGGACTCAAAGCCCTTTTATTGACTTTGCCTATGGCCAAAATCATTGGCATAGAAAGTATTCAATTTCTTATGCCGTCTGAGTATACCTATGGTTGTAATCATCGGCATGGCAAAGTATGCAATTTCTTGTGCTTCTTTTACATTGTATCATAACTTTATTCTTAAAAGAAGAAAGGGCCTTAAGACCTCCGGGTCATTAAAAATTTCCACTAATTTTGTGCCAAGATGTTAGGAAGTAGTAGTGCTAATTAAGTGACTAATTTGTTTTCTATTAAACACCACACCACACTCAGGGGTATTGTGCAGCTTACTCAATAGGCATGGGAGGAATACCTTGGCTCATTGTCTCACTATCTCAGAGGTATGTAGTTTTTCTTGTTATCTGCAATGAAGTGTACCTAAATAGATCATCAATTTTTTTTAAAAAATTAAAATGAGACACACCTGTTTAGCAATCTGAAAAACCATACTAACCAACCAAAACCTTCAAAAAAAAAAAATCGCCACAAAATCCAAAATAGCAACAGCCCCAACATAACATTTCACAGTTGATCATAAAAAAACCCAAAGATTATATTGCCCATTGAACTTGTTTACCATTTCGTAATGTACAAAAACTAACTAAATTTTACAATGCCCATATAATAAATATTGAAAGGGAAAACAAATGCAAATTAAATACAACAAAAAACCAAATAGCAAACCAAAACAAACCCGTAATCAAAACCAAATCAAAGAATCCTAGGAAATAGCAAGTTTACTGATGTGGCCTAGTATTGGGAATTCAACAATTCCCAAGGTCTCAGCCCTCTGTAAGCTAGGAAAACATGATGTGAAATTAGCTATAATGCAGATATGGTCACGTACACCTTAACCTCAGCACTATATAAAATTGTAACAAAAGAAACGAAGAAATTATTTAAAAATATTTATAAAAAAAACAAAGAAATAAAAGGTAGGACTAGTATAACCAAAGAGAAGAAATTTACTATGAAATTCTTCATTGATGATGAGAGAAAACCCCCAGTGCAAGGGCAGAGATTAACAAAATAAAAATAAAAAGGTAGAGGAAAGTAACAAACCTTCGTGGTGGCATTGATAAACATCAAAGATTGAGGGAGCGGATGACAGCACGTGACAGAGAGAATGAGCTGAGAGCAACCTAAGAATTTGTATGAATTTCAAGTAATATAATTTATTTAGCAATCTAACAACTCTGATTAGCTAAGTTTGATTATACTTTTAGCAATATATAAAAGTATATCTTTTCATTCGGAAATTTTGTAAATTATCAAATAAATTTAAATTGATTGAGAATGGTTTAGAATAATATTATACCGTGAAGTTAAAGTTCATAATATAATATATTAAAAGTGATAAGACGTTTATGGTTATTGTAAATTTAATAATATTATAAACAATAAATTTAGAAAATTATGAACTATTAGATTTTTCATAATTTATTCACCAATGAAGGATAATTACCAATCAAAGTGAGATGCTTATCCACAAATTAGCTTTGCAATGCCTCAGCTCTCCTTTGCATTGTTCTTCCTCATTCATTGGACCAATAATCTCTTCTTTTATTTATTTTCCCTATATCAATATTCGAGTGTCAAAAGAAAAATCAAAGTTCATATAATATAAAAAAACAGTAATAGTGGAACTAAAACAATTCCAAACATTTTATTAGATAGTAAAAAGGGGTTAAAGTCAACATAAATCAAGCCAATCAAAGCATTGCAAGTTCCTGCTTCATTCATAGCAAGTACTTGCAGTAGAAAGAACATAAAGGAAACATTTATTAGAAAAAAATTAACAGCAAAGCTATAGTTCATTCCACAATAGACAAATTATCTACCAAAACCTTTAAAGTAATCCACAATTGACAAATTAATTAACAAAGCAAAACTCAGAATTCACCAATGTATCTAAAGAGGCACTTCACAACTAATTGAGCTTCCATTTACTTGTGCTTCACTATTTTTTTCACCTCAACACCCAAATAGATGCTTAATTAAAATTTTTAGAACATAATCCAACATGCAAAACCCAAAAATGTCCCTGAAAAATCACAAACATGGTCATCCATAAAAAATAAAAATAAATCTGGGTATCCATTAAATTGATCATCAAAAACACAAAGTTTAAACTCTAATCAACCACTAATCTATCCAAACCTACTATATTTGAAATTTCAACTAAAAATTTTCTTATATTTGAATCACATACACAAACCAAAGTTCAATAATATCAATCAAAAAAATCAACTGGTACATACAATTCAAAACAAACCAATACTGGAAAAAACCCATTCTTGGCTTCTTTTTGTTTGTGCCCTTTTTTTTTTGTTTTTCTCATCATTCAACCTTAATCAAAACCAATAACCCAAATGCCTAAATTAAAGGCCATCAACCCAATAATCCATATACCTAAATCAAAGACACTCAAGTCCTTTTACTATTATACTTTCAGATTTCACAATCTAAACCCATTAAAACCCAACATCAAAAACAACAAAATCAAGACTTAAAGTCTCTTTTAAAAAAAATATCAACTAAAATCTACAGAGTAATAAACTTAGTATAAAGAGAGTTATACTATCAGATTTCAAAATCCCACAATTTCACCCCCCCCCCTTTGCAAAAAAACAGAACTAGTAAGAGGTCATTAAAACTCAGGTAGGATTTTCATATTGTGAGGGGTTTTCCCTGATTTTAACAAATAGAGAGGAAAATGGCTATGAATCCAAATTCCTAAATTGACAGCAAACCATAATCGAAGAGAATATTAGGAAAATAAATTAATACTTTTGCTTTGATTAAATTAGAGACTCTAAATTGTAGAAAGATTCCACTTCATTGCTGTATAGGAAGAAAATGAATGATTTAAATCCAAAAGAGAAGAATTCAAACAAACCCATTACCGAAAATATTTAATAAATATAGCCACACATCATAATTCTGATTTCCTTAACCCTAATTTCTGGAACCAAAATCTAACTGCACAATTGTATAAGGGGGAAATATATAGCAAAACTAATTTAACTTTAAATTTGTGGAAAAAAAAGTTAGAGAAAGAATAGGAACCTGTCGGAGGCATTGTTAATCAAAACGTTGGAAGGAACTCTTTTAAGTCAACTTCATCTTCCTTCTTCTTCTGCTTCTTTTTCTGAAAAAACCAAAAAGCAAAAAGATCGTTTTAGCATAACTGGAAACAAAAAGTTTTTGAAAGGAACTGGGAAACGGTTCTTTCTTTTTTTTCTTGATCGAAAACTATGGGGTATATGTAGTTTTCTCAGATTTTTCTCTCTGTGCCTAATCGACTCCCCTCTCAATCTATGTTTATTAGAGTCTCTCTCAATCTCTTTCAATCTAATGGTGTTTCTGTTTTAAACCCTATGCATGGTAAATGGAAAAAATTTAAAGCGCTCAAACGGTGCAACGTACGCTATTTTGTAACTTTAAATTGCACACGTGTCAAAGTTCTAAGTGGCCAGTTTTCCTACATGGTAGCACCTTTTTAATTGCAGGAAAAGGCTTCTGCTATTATATATAGTACTAGCGTTTAACCCGCGCAATGCGCGAGATCATTTTATGTAATAGAAAAACAATCAACATAATATGAAATTTGTCAAGTGCATGTTATACAACCCCTCATTTGTCCTATACTTGCAGAAATTCTATCTATAAAATACAATACAAAATCACTCCATATGTTACAATAGTTTTCATCTAGAAACAAAATATCAAACACATGATATATATATATATATATATATATATATCAAGCAAACTAACCACAAACTAAAGTTCTTTTATGTTGGTTTTTTTTTTTTTTTTTCCTTTTAATAAGCCTTGGGTTTATAGAGAAAACCTTACCTTAATTCACAACACATACTTCAAAAACATTTCGTTTTGCAATCAACCATTGTATAACCTTGGTCTGTCCTACGTAAAAATTAGAGAAAGACAACTATAATATAAGAAGCATGTTTCAACATATAGTAATATACTATAAGAGCTTGTGCCTTTTAAAATAGGAAAACAATGTCTCAAAAAAAAGGCAAACGAAATGCAATACTATAACCTTTTTTTCCTAGAAGAACATCCACCTTTATTTGTGTGATATACGTTAAATAATTAAGACAAAATAGGCTATATATTTGACTATCTTGGGAATCGCAAAGCTGATCATTGCTTTCAATATAAAAAACTTAGCAATCTCAATTTTCAAAAAAACAAATACTAATCCTAATGAATTTCATAAACGATCAGTCAAAACCAAATCTAACACTAATAACTAAATCTGAATCTAAACCAGTCCAACCAATAAATTCAAACCTAAATCATATTCAATCCCGAGATTTGAAAATGAAAAAGAAAAAGAAGACAATAACAAAAACAATAACTTTACCAATTATGGGGTAATGGGTATGCAGCCTGTCTCTCTATGCCTTCCAGACTATATCTTTGTGTATGAAGATTTAAACAATTCTTTACTTCTTTCTCTTTAATTGTACATTAGGATTTCAATCTTAGGAATTCCTAACCTTCATAGGAAACATTTCATTAGTAAATGTAAAATGTTAGGTTCTAAAAGTTTAGAACAATTGGCAAATCGTGAGCACACAAGAACATGTAAGCTGCAAAAAGAAGAATTCAGAATCTGCCTAGTTCGATCGATCGAAAAACAGGCTCGATCGATCGAGAATCGTATCTGCAGAATTTTAATTAAGCCCAAACAGCAGTTCTAGCCCATTAAGGATTAGGGTTTCAAATCTACTTCTCCCACTATATAAAGGAAATCCTAAGCACGTTTTTTACAAGGCTTTTTAGAGAGAGAAGAGTGTGCCTCTTTTGTATTTAGGGTTTTGTTCCTAAAACCTCTCTTATTACTTCTATCGGTGTTGTTCCTTGAAGAATCTCAAGATCCGGTATTGCTGAAGTTGCTGCCTTCTCTAGTCATCAAAGGAGCTGATAATCTAAACCTTCAAGGGTGGTCTTGGAGTCACAAACAGGAGAGTTTGTGTTGCTAAACCTTTGAGTGGGATCTCAAAGTCACAAACGGTGGTGCTTGTGTTTTGTAAAGATTAAAGAAAGAAGGAGTCCGTGGATCTCGGAGCTGTCACGTGGTTGTGGTAGTAAGTTTCCTACATTGGGTAGCAATAGGATGTTAGTGGTCTAAGTCTTATTGTGTAAACTTCAATTCTTTCATAGTGGATTCAGTTTACCTTGAGGATAGCTAGGTTAAATCCTCTCTAGGTTTTTTACCGGTTTGGTTTTCCTGGGTCATCATATCTTTGTGTTCTTTATTTAATTTCTGCTGCTTTACTTGATATGATTGTTATTGTTTTAACCTAGATCTGAATAATAAATCTAAGTATTCACTTGGTTAATTAATTAGGTTAAACAATTTAAGTTTATAGGGGTCTAAACGAACTGACAAGTGGTATCAGAGCGGGTAACTCTTTTGTTGTAGATCCTTTGATCTAAGAGTTGATCCTTGATCCCTGTTATCATGGATAATTTGAAGTGTCTTTCTGCTCACGTTTGTGATGATTTGAATAAAAAGGACACTGTTGTTTCTGTTGATCTTTTTGATGCCTGTGAAACTCTTCGTAAGGAATTATTGAAAACTATGAGAATTGCTAAAAAATTCAAGGAAGAGTTAAAATTGGCTAATCATGAACTAGAGGAATTGATTGTTAGATTAGATGAATCTAATAAAAAGAATGAATTTTTGAGAAATCAAATTTCCTCTAAAGATGAGAAGATGAAAAGCTTGGAACAAGAGTTAGTTGAATCTAAAGCTAAAATTGAAAATTTGACTAGTACCAAGCCTGCTGATGATAACAGAAGTATTTCTGTTTCTCTTAAGCCTAAAGCTGAAAATGTTTATATCCCTCCTTTCAAGAGGAATAATAAAGAAAAGGCTTATTTTGCTAGGTTAGACAAAGGTGAAAGTTCTGATGTAGACGCTGAAGTTTCTAAACCTATGTCTAAACCTACTGCTAAAAAGCATAAGAAATCTGTTTTTGTGCCTATTTGTCACCTTTGTGGTATTGTTGGTCATATTAGACCAAATTGTTCTTTGTTGAGGCAAAAACCAAAATCTGAGACTAGATTTGCTGTTAGGAATATGATGTTCCTAAATTTGTTCCTGTTTGTCACTTTTGTGGTGTTTCTAGTCACATTCGTCCTAATTGTCATAAATTGAAATTTAAAAATTCTGTATTTCAATCTAGGATATGTGATGATATTTCTCCTGCCATAAGTCCAAACAAATTGTTTCATATGCTTTTGAAAAATTTAAGCTTGTTGGCTTGTGAAAGGAAATTGCAGGATTTCAGTCTTTCTCAGAAGATTGGTGTAATCCCTCAAATACACTCTGCTTCACATAGATTTTCACCTACAAAGCCGAAGACTCTTGCTATATGGGTGAGAAAAGATTCTTTAAGGTGAGTGTTCTGACTTGTCCCTGTTTTAATTCTTCCAATTATTTGTGGACATGTTTTGTTTTTGCTTTTGGTTGTTTTGTTTTTTAGGTTGTTTTCTAATAAAAAAAATCCAAAAACATTGAAAAATTTCAAAAAGACAAAAATATTTTATTTTGTGTCTAGTTTTATTTTTCTTGAGGATTACATGGATTATGATATCTCTTTCTTGATTTAGAACATGCTTGACATTGTGGAGAAACTTAAATAGCATGTGTTATATAAGTGCTAAGCTTTTTCTGATTTTGTTTGAGTATGTACTAGTTTGTACATGTACTCATGGGTTGATTAAGAAGTTGATATTTCTTGTTTGTGTACCCTCTATAGCTTGGTTAAGCACTATCATGCATAGTTTTTGCATTGTTCATTTAGCATAATGTGTGCTTTTTGTTTTTGGTCATAAAATTTTTTTTAAACCAAAAATATTTTTATGTGTTTTGTATTATATATCTTGGATTTATAATTAAGGTTGGCCATATTATCTTTACATAACATGTTTATGTACCTTGTTTAGCTTGGATGAGCTTCTTTATTGCACGTTACTAGTTTGAGCTTTGTAGTGCATGTTGTGTGGGAAGATGTTTATAGTTGTTGATCACATGATCTTGATCTTGAAGTCACATGCCTTTGATTGTCGGACTTGGACTTATTGAGAAAGGCATAAATAATCATCTCACCACTGTTTGCTAGCCAATCATGAACACCTTAGTGCATATCGTAAGATTTTGTGCTCAAGAAAGTGTAGCACATACACAAAAAGACCATAAGGTGTAGCTTCTATTAAAATTGGTGTGTACATTATTGGGCTATAATAATTTCACAATTCATAAAATTGGTGTGTACATTATCCCGGATTTTATTAAGTTTCTAATCAATTAAATTGAATAATGAGGCAAATCAAGAAACTTACATGATTGCAAGTTTTTATTCTAGGAGATGTGAGAGTTATATGATGTAACTCTTTAGGTGATAGCCACTTTCAAAATTATGGGATGTATTTTGTAGACTTTGTGATTAATTACTATTCACATATCACCTCACATGTTTCTCAAACTTTTGCTAGTTGCACACACTACACAAGTTACTCTTTGCTAAACTTTGTACATGTTATTGTGTGTGATTTTGTTGTAGCCATCCAAGATTAAAAATTCCTTGATTTTGATGCAAAATTTGAGTTCTAAAGACAAATTGATTGAAAATCTTAATTTTGGAAGCTCTGGGCTGTATTCATGTGTTTTTGAAAAACTTTTAGTCTCATACTCATGCATTTCATTCATGAAATATTGTGTTTTGAGGAGTTTCTGCATAAAATTGCTCTGTTTTTCAAAAATCTCATTTTTCCAGATTTTCGATCGATCGAGGGTGTTTTTCGACCGATCGAAATTGCGATTAAAATTGTGGTTTGATTCTGTCTGACTCGATTGGTATTCGATCGATGCTCGATCGATCGAAACTGAAAAATTTTCAGTTTCTAAGTTTTTTGTCCAAATTTTTTTTTTCATCCATCATTTATGTTTAGGATTCACATGAATTGCATTGTTTTTCTGTGTCCATCTTGCAGTTTTGCAGTCATATCTCTTATTGTTTTCACACATAACATGCATACACTTTGCTAAATTGGGTACTCAACTTGTTTTAAAAATTGATTAATTAATTTCTGAGTCTTTTGTACATTTTAGTATATGCTATTTTTCTTGATGTGTGAACTACAGACAATATTTTTCTTACAAGATATGATGGATAATCAATGTTCAAATATTTTCTCTACTCATGCAACTGTTTATGGGTCACATAGTGTCAAGTTTGCATTTATTGAAAGAGAGAATATTTTTCTTCATGTGTATCCTCAACTCATTTTTTTTGGTTTGTGTGTTTTTATTTATCCCCACCTCCTAAATTTTCCCCAAAACTTGTTTTGTTTTTCCTATTTTTATAGGGGGAGAAGAGTTTTTTTTAAGCCTTTGTTGTTCATAGGGGGAGTTGTTGCTCTTTATAGGGGGAGTTATCTCTTTTTTCTATCGAGCTAATCTGTTTTATGTTTCCTTGGTTCTCTTTTTTCTCTCATGTTCACTGTCACTTTACTCTTCGTTTGAGTTGTATTTGTCAATACGTGACAAAAAGGGGGAGAAATAGATGAAATGTGAGAATCATGTTTGTCTTGTTTAGGGGGAGATAAAATTTTTTTTGAAAGAGGGAGAATAAAAAAACTTTTTGATGTATCTAACTTAGGGGGAGAGTTAGAATTTACTTTTGTTTTTATATTATGTTTCATATTATTGTTTATATGTCTTTCTTTCCACACATGCGGTGATGTGTTTGTTGAGTGTTTCAGGAAAGACAGGTGCATTCTAATCAAGACCTTCTACCTCTTCTTGGCAACTTCTAGGTTAAGAGTCTTAGATTGGAATTTATGATGTAATTGGGCATTTTATTGTATTGGGTTGTTCTTGTATTTTAACATTTCATTTTGTATGAAAGTTTTGTCACGAATTGCCAAAGGGGGAGATTGTTAGGTTCTAAAAGTTTAGAACAATTGGCAAATCGTGAGCAAATAAGAACATGTAAGCTGCATAAAGAAGAATTCAGAATCTGCCTGGTTTGATCGATCGAAAAACAGGCTCGATCGATCGAGAATCGTATCTGCAGAATTTTAATTAAGCCCAAACAGTAGTTCTAGCCCATTAAGGGTTAGGGTTTCAAATCTACTTCTCCCACTATATAAAGGAAACCCTAAGCACGTTTTTTACAAGGCTTTTTAGAGAGAGAAGAGTGTGCCTCTTTTGTATTTAGGGTTTTGTTCCTAAAACCTCTCTTATTACTTCTATCGGTGTTGTTCCTTGAAGAATCTCAAGATCCGGTATTGCTGAAGTTGCTGCCTTCTCTAGTCATCAAAGGAGCTGATGATCTAAACCTTCAAGGGTGGTCTTGGAGTCACAAACAGGAGAGTTTGTGTTGCTAAACCTTTGAGTGGGATCTCAAAGTCACAAACGGTGGTGTTTGTGTTTTGCAAAGATTAAAGAAAGAAGGAGTTCGTGGATCTCGGAGCTGTCACGTGGTCGTGGTAGTAAGTTTCCTACATTGGGTAGCAATAGGATGTTAGTGGTCTAAGTCTTATTGTGTAAACTTCAATTCTTTCATAGTGGATTCAGTTTACCTTGAGGATAGCTAGGTTAAATCCTCCCCAGGTTTTTTACCGGTTTGGTTTTCCTGGGTCATCATATCTTTGTGTTCTTTATTTAATTTCCGCTGCTTTACTTGATATGATTGTTATTGTTTTAACCTAGATCTGAATAATAAATCTAAGTATTCACTTGGTTAATTAATTAGGTAAAACAATTTAAGTTTACAGGGGTCTAAACGAACTGACATAAAATATCAATCAAATTAAATTAAAATTAAAATAGGATTCCAATCCTTAACATCTGAGATATCTAATAAATGTTAAAATATCAATTTCTGATAAATGAAAGACATCTGCCTTCAGGTTCTCCATCTATCAATTTCTGATAGTTCTGCGAAGAAGCATCCAACCTGATAAAACATCAGATCCTAAATTCATTGACCATTCCAATAAGTGAAGAAAGAAATTAATAAAATTAAGGACAGGAAAAATCATTAGAATGATAAGAAATGAAATGGAACATCATCCCAGTTCATCAACCACCTAAAAGAACAAAAGATACACCTAAGCAACTCCATATAACTACCTTTTCAAAAGACATAAGAAAGACGTGGAGAATAACATCCCTTAATTGAAATAATTACTTTCTCAACCTCCGAATATTTGGAAAATGGGTTAATCTGCCAGCCTCACTATTTTGTAAAATAAAACCAATGACAATCTTTTCTGTCATTGAGTTTTAGGTCCAGTTCAGGGTATGTCTAAGCAATATTCCACCAAAGTACTTGAGTCATATCATCAAATTTTGCAGAACAGAGACATTATCAGTTGCAATAAGTTTTGCTACCTAACATGGACCATTTATTACAGGGGACCCACATGATGTAAGGTCCACTTACATGGAAGATCCAGGTTCATGCAATCTCTATGGTAATTGTAGAAAAATATGCACTCTGCAGAGTTAATGTGAAACTGAACCTTTGAAAAACTTTACCTATTTTTTTTACTTCAAACATTTTAAGTACAGATTTAGTTCTGCCAATTTTAAAGCAACTATACCTTTTGTAGGCACAGTCATGGTTGCACATATTAGTGCATCTTTATGCAGGAATAATAGTAAGATATTCACGTACTCATACATAATATAGTCAAAGAAAATCTTGTACAAAGAGACATTCATTTTCTGAAATCTGTACACATCCCATATTCACGTTAATGTATTAGATTCACTTAACAACAACAACCAAGCCTGAGTCCTAAATTTTTGGCATCAACTATGGATCCTCAACATATTAGTTACGGTCAACCACATGTATTAAAAATGACCCCAGCTATCTAACAATACATTAAAATTCAAAATTCGTCAAGGGCATATTGTACAGCCCCTCATTTGTCCTACTTGCAAGAATGCTATCTATAAAATACAATATCACTCCATTTAAAATCAACTCCAATTATCTTTTATAGAATTTAAAATATATATATATATATATATATCATATGTTACAATGGTGTCCATCTAGAAACAAAATATTAAGCACATGGTGAGTATCATATGTCCTTGAAAACACACAGGCACCAACCTAAAGCAAATTAAACACAAACTAAAACCCTTTTATGTTGGGGTGATTTTTTTTTTTTAATAATAAGTTTTTGGTTTATAAAGACAGAACATAGCCTTAACTCACAGCACATACTTCGAAAAAAATTTGTTTTTTCACTCTTCAATTTCCAATGACAATTGCTCTGCCAGTTTCCCATGTTAATATCTCAAGCTTACCACAACAATGACCCAAGCTCATCTAAGTAAAACAATTTCAAATTGTTAACTGCATGCTAGATCCAAACGCAATGGACATAGTTAGAGAACTTAGAATTAATAGAGTCAACACCAAAAGTGAATTCTAGAACAAATGTAAACAACCTATGCAAACCAAATCAAGATGTAACTAAGCAAATGAATTAATAGGTGTTTTGAAACTGAAGCATTAGCAACAGTTAACTTTAAAAACCAACCCCAAAGAGCAAGCCCACCCAAAAACTGAATGCACAATTCAATATACTCGTATAAAATTTAAAATACAAAAATAAAAATCTATAAACTTACCTAACACCAGCATCGCCAATAATATCAATTGGCATACCAATCAAAATGTGCATAACTAAGCATTCTAGCCATAACAATTGGGAAAATGCACTTCATCTTCATTTCAGGCCTCATCATACCCATCAACACCACACCAATACCATTATTGATTGTCCCACAAGTAGCTCTCATACCTAAAAGCCCAAAAATCTAACCTAAAACAGACTAAAAAATAACACAATCCCTTCAAAAAAGCAAAGCAGCTACTTCTTTTTTTCCTCCCTAACTCTTGCATTTTTTTGGTTCTATTAGTCAAACTTAAACAACCCAAGATTGAAAATTGCATTATGATTGAAAATAGTATGACACAAAACATAGAAATTAGCAGAGATCAAAATACTTACAGCAAGTAAGCTATTTAATAAAATTTGCAAATTACAAATTTCTCAAATGAGCATTAAAACCAAATTATGCTCAAGTAGAAATTGTCCATCAAAAAAATAATGCCTGCTACAAAAAAGCTTACCACAGATATAGGATAGCAAGATGCAGAGAAATAAGTTTCAAAGAACAAAATGCCCATGTTACTGGACAGATTTAGAAAGAAGGTATTGCAGTTTCTTCGGTGTGTGAAGCATGAACCCCTCTTTTTATAAGCTTTTGCCACCCATCATTCTCTTCCAAAGAATAAATAAAATATCGACCAAAACCAACAAAGCAATCAACTTTGTATAAAGAACAATGTACTGTCAAATTTTACAATTTATTCAAACTGAACAAATCTTTCAGGTTTTTTCAAACAAAACCACTCATTTGTCAAAAAAAAAAAAAAAAACAGAATTACTCAGGTTTATTGAGAAACAAAAATCACAAAAAAATGTTTCATTAAGATAAACAAAAGAAAAAACCAAACAAGTAGCACTAACAATACCCAACAAAGAAAACCTTAAAAAAAATTTCAAGTTTACAAAGGGAAGAAAATCGCTTCGAAAAACAAAGCAGAGAAACAAACAAACAAAGATGGTGTAAATCAAATGGTCAATGTTTCTTAGGAAGATACAAAGAGAGGTATTATGCAACTGTTACTCATCAACATGTCTTATATTTATCTGATTTGGCACCTCTTGAAAGCAAGGGAAAGCTTTTAAATCACCATAGAGAATGTATTATGTTCTTATAACGCAACAAATAACCAAAACAAATAGGGTGAATTGCAATTGTATTCAATTTTCAAAAGTACGAATGCTGCAACCTAACACTATGAATCTTACATAGCAATTAGTAACTAAAATTATTTGAAACTTACATGAATCAACTTGTTGCTTCCACATAATACCGACCTTGCACAAAATTAATCTGGGAGATTGACATAACTAAATTGGGAGAGAGAAAAGAATTATATATCAAAATGGTGTGCGAGTATTCCTAATCTTGCAAGTTTAATAAGAATTTGGAAACTTTCCCCTGCACTCGCCAAGTCAACAAAACATATAAACAGCATAAGAAAGAAGCAGATTTCAATGATACTAAGCATGAGAAAGAAGCAGTAACATTTTCAAAGTACATTCTCCTGCCTATCAGCATAAGAAAGAAGTAGATTTCAATGATACTAAGCAAGGAGGTAAACAAAAAAAAATTGGCAAGAAGATAGGTAAGCACCATGTTACTGGACCATTAAACTTGTTATATCAAGAACTCTCTGCTCTTTTCAGATTATACACAGGATAGGGGGGATTAACAAAAATGACGGCATACAATAAGTTGTGTAAAGAAGCATCAAATATAAAGGGGGGGGGGGGGGAACTAATTAAGCATATTGATAAAAAAAAAATTAAATTTAAATAGGGTCTACCAAGTACTCCAACCAACCACAAAAATCAGTAACAGCTCTCTAGGTGTCTCTTATGAAAGAAGAATTTAATTCTGTTTTAGGGGGAAAAAATACTGATCAAGCACCAAAAAAGGAAAAAAAAAACTTGAGGAATATTAAGAGGAACAATCTACTTTCTATTCTTCTTAAATAGCATTTAAATTTACAAATCCAGAAATTGGGTTTTATGAAAATACTCCAGAATATGTAAAAATAAATAAATAAATACACAAATTCAATAATTAATTATTTCACTCAAACAGCAAAATGCAACAATACCAATTGGGACATACTTATACCTGTTGGAGAATAAGTTAAGGGAAACCTAGTAAGCATTCCATTTCTTTATAGTGAAATCACATTTTTTTTTTAATTGTAGTAATCTATAAAACATAACAAAAGCAAATATAATTTAATAGGCTTATTGTAAATTAAATCGAGAAAGACAGATTTAGAGAGATGAAAAAATCAAATCAAAACCTAATGTTTAACCCAAATACGTAAATAAAAATCAATCCAACCAAATTACTTAAAACTAATTCATATTTCATACCCAGACCTAAGAAAGAAAGGGGGGGAAAAAAAACTTTACCTGTGGTTCAGGGGGTTTAAGAATTGAGAGAGGCGGAGAAAACGGCTTCAACGCAGAGGAAGCGGCAAAGAAGAAGAAAAGGTTTATTGGGAGAGGGTAGGTTTTGGGTTTTATGTGTAGATCGGACTTTCAAATGTTGTAATCATTGGGATTTTGGTTGGATTAAACCGTAAACGTTGCAGAATCGATGCAGAGTTCTTCTCCTTTCTCTGTTTCTTTTTCCATGTCCCAGGCCTCATTTTCTATTTCATCGCCTCTCTGCTTCTTTCCACGTTTCCTCGTCGCCTCTCTCTCTCTTTCATTGCCTCTCTGTTTGATACAAAGAGGCTAGGGGTTTTTTAGATGCGGTGTTGTTGTTTTTTTTTTTTTTTTTTTTTTTTTTTTTTTTTTTTTTTTTGACGGGGTTTTTTTTAACCAGTTATTTTGTTTATATTTTTTTAATTGCAAGCGTGGCAGAGTTTTGAAAGGCTAAGCGTTGCAACATGCGGCTGTTTTACCTTAAAACTTAAACGTCACTGAATTTTAGATAGCCACTTTTCCTTTTTGTCAGCACCTCCTTAAATGTAGGAATCCACCTTTTCTTAGCTTCTGCTATTATATATAGTATATGATATATGATATGATTACAGTTTTACTGTTCTGGCATTACCATAGCAAGCTCACAAGATTCATCTTTCCTTAAGCATTTATTGGTTTTAGCCCTTACTTTTCCTTATCTCATTTACTGATGAGTTTGAATGGAGTCTTTTTTTTTTTTTTTTTTTTTTTTTTTTTAATCTCGCTCTTAGTGCTCTGTGTAAATCGCCGTTCTCATCTATTTTGATTTTTTTTTTCCACCATCAAATCCACTAATTTCTTCTTTTCAACACCAATCCTTTGATATTCTTTTAGACTTCAGAGGAAAAAAAAAAAAGAAAACCAAAACTCATTCCAGCCAAAATGAATGATTAGGCTAGCACTCACCGAAACAGTCCGAAATGACTAAAACACATCGAAATGGTCTGAAATTTTATTGAGAAATAGGGGGGGCTTGTCATTCCAGTTTGCATACTAGTACTAGATTTTCTAGCCATTTTGACCGGAACGTATCGATATTTATATAGTTGGTTTTGGGTCCCGATAGGGAATAGTGGTGGCATGAAAACGCTTTATTAAGGGATCAAAAATGGGGAAGACTTCCACTAAAAAAAAAAAAAAAGGGCAACTACAACGTCAAAATAGCCCCAAACCGCAATTACACCACCTAGATTTTTTAGAACATGTGTCACATTGGAGTTGAACTTGGGCAGCTCAAACTAGTAGATAGTTGTGACCATAGTCACTTAATCAACGGAATTTTCTCCTCGAATTAGGTCCACTAATTCATCATCCATTATGAATGATGGAGTATGGAGATATCTAACTTTAGGGCGTGGCATTGCAATTTTCAACTAAGCCTCACTCACTTTGGTTCGAATTACTTGCTCATATTGCTTGGCAGCCTGTCAAGAACAATGTAATACGATTCTAACAGTTTTAGTTTTATTTGATTCTTTACAAGCGTCAAGATGCAAGGAGACATTTAGTTCTGTACAAAAAGTAACAGTAGCTTTTTCATCGAAAGGATTCATCCAATCATACAAGATTTAGATAGGTTCATAGATTAATATCTCGTGCAATACTTAAGATGCAATAGCTCTAATAGTTGAGATTTATTTTTTTATTTATTTTTTGTTTTGATTTTTACTTATTTATAGTTATTACTTATTTAATTTTTTGCCCGAAAACTCTTATGCTTGAGATTAAGAGTTAAAAAAAAAAAAAAAAAAAAAAAAAAAAAAAAAAAGTAACCCTTTAACTTTTTTTTTTTTTTTTTTTTAACTCTACTGTAGACACCTTATTTTGTACCCATTAATAACCTTTAGTCCCTAATCCCAATGATGAGCATGACATGCGCCAACCAAAGACAATTAAAGTGCTCTTAATAGTTCGAAAGTAATCACAACTCAAAAATGCTCAAATCGTTTTAAAAACAATGCTAAAAAATGACCTTTGCTCATTTTTAAGACAATAACTTTTGAACCACAATTAATTTTGAAATGAGGTTTTTTTCATTGGAAATTACATATCCTGGGATTTAATTTGAACACATATTTTGCCAAATTGGGATTTAAAATGAGTGAGTTATGACCATTTAAAGTTGAGCCATTAGTGCAATGAAAAATCAAGTATGCGTAAGCACCTTTGAGGGTGTGCATGAAACCCTCATGACCCTGCGCATGCAAGTATAGTTCCAGAATAATATATTCGGGTTGGGCCGCCCCCCCAAACCCTTAGGAACGTCTAAAACTATTTTAAAGGCCCCGAAAAACCTAATTTACTTTATAAATACCAACCTTATGCTTCCAATCCTAACCTTAGCTAGGGAGAATGCCTCTACTTTTCTAAAACCCTAATCATCTTTTATGATCACTCACACAGAGCTTTTGCATGTTTTTTAATGTATAAAGACCTCTCTTAAGTTAGAGCATTCGCATCCAGAAATTGTATCCTATCCTATTTTACCATCTTAAAAAGCTACGTTATCAATTATACCATACCATTGCATAATATTCCCAGAATCCCAACTTTTATTTTACAATACAACACATTAAAATACTATTTCTACATAATAAAATATATATCCCAAAATCATATCTATTCTCTCCCATCTCTCTCCTCTAATTTTTACCTCTCTTCCAGCTACAACTTCCACTGGAGCCTTCATTTCCGGCGAGGTGGTGAAATAGTCCAAAGCCATAATCTTATTCAGCCTCTCTCTCAATGCCAAATCTACAACAACACACAAAAAATCAAAATCACACACACCAATTATTCAAAATTGATTCAAAATAAAGAGAATTATATTCAAATCAAAGATTATACAAGTAAGGCCTCACTGCCCATCACCCACCACCCACTACCACCAAAACAAAACCCACAAATGACCAACAAAAACCTAGCAACATCGGATCCAAACCCAGTAAAATTAGACCCAAACACTGACGATCTCCGACGACCAACAAAACCCAGCAACACCAAACCCAAACCCAACAAAATTGCACCTAAACACCAACAATCTCCGACAACCAATAAAACCCAGCAACACTAAACCCAAACCCAGCAAAATCGGACCCAAACACTAACGATCTCCAACAACCAACAAAATCTAGCAACATCGGACCCAAACCCAGCAAAATCAGACCTAAACACCGACGATCTCCGACGACCAACAAAGCCTAGCAACACTAGACTTGAGAGAACCATGACCCACGACCCACTTCAGCCATACCCACCTCTTCCTTTAAGCACTGATCATAGCATAAAATAAATAAATAAAACCCGCAGAACCCACAACTCCAAACCTACCTATCCACAGATCCACTAACCCATGACACACACACCGGCATGGAGGCCCAACCACCGGCACAAAGAGAGAAAGTGAGAGTTGTGAGCAATTCACAGAGAGAGAGAAAGGGAGATGAAATGAGGAAAGAGAGAGAGAGAGAGTTGAGAAGTCTGACATAAAGGAGAGAGAAAGAATAAAACAGATTAAAAAACAAATACAAAAGTCTATAGTGCCATCATAAAAGTAGGATGGCACTATAGCAGTATTGGAAAATTTTTTACAATTCTTTACTTTTGCAACTCCAGATGTGGGAGGTTTTTGAGAGACAAATCTATATCTATATATATTACTAAAAGCTAAAGCGTAGCATTTAATATTGTTACTGTTAGGTTCTAAGAATTAGGAACTAATGTATTAGAATTTCATTTTTTAATGTTGGCAAACCATGATCAAAATGTTTTTAGTCTTGTTTAGACTTGCTCAAAGTATGATGTTTTTATGTAAAGTTGGAATCGAGTTACTGCAGAAATTACTGTGCAATTCTGCCTGGCTCGATCGATCGAGAATTAGACTCGACCAATCGACCATAAAATTTACAACTAGCAAGGGAACATACAAAATAATAAAGAATAAATGAAGGAAGAAAAAAAGAAATGAAATCAAACGTCAATTAATAACCGTTATTTGGAAAATAAGAAGGTGGTCAAGAGGAGTAAGAAATAAAATAGAGATGGCTATGCAATGGACATTAAAAACTTTATAGTGCAATAAAATCAATTGTTACACTCACTTAATTAAATCAATAATCAACAATTAAATATAATAATACAAAATTTAAACTTAAAACTAATCAAACTCTAACTAAGGAAACTGTGTATCTTATCATAACTAAAAATGAGATGTTCTTTAGTAATTTAGAAATTATATTAGAAATAAAGTTGGAAAATTTTATAATCTCATTTTTTGACATTTCATTTAAGTTTATATATATATAATCATAATCTTCATACACCATGACTTAAAAAAATCAAATAAATAGTTCTACCTCTTATTTAATGTCTATGTTATGCAAATCATCAACCAATAAATATATGATAATGGTAAAAAAAATGTTATAGACAAAATTATGAAAATTATGATAAAACTATTTTTTTTAAAGAATTCTTTATAAAATCTAGGGACTAAAATAGTATTTTACCTAAAAAATTGTTACGCGCAACGCGCGGGTCTGCGACTTGTGCTAAATGCAACATATGGCATTTAGCACTCCGAATGCAAATGCTCTTAGTCTTCTAAGGTAGAAACTTGTTTTCAAAATGGTTTTCAAAATGGTTTTCAAATTCTCTTTAAACTAATATTGTTCTTGAGTTGTGATTATCAAAGTATTGTTGTGATTCATTATTTCTCTTGTTAGGGTCAAATCAAGTTAGTGTTGGTAAATCCAAGTCAAAAACACTTTTTTTTTTTTTTTAAATGTATTTGAGTTCTAAGTTTCAAGTGTCTAGATAGTGGTAGAAGTTTTTCATTGAAGACACAAGAAAACAACTCAATAGATTGCTCAAGAATTTCTGAATCAGTTGCCTTAACTGCAGTTCGTTCAATCGAGATTCTTTAAGCCTTGACTCCAGTCACCCAATCGAGATTTGCTTTGCCAAACTTTTCAGTCTACGACCCATGATAAGTAAAATACCTAGGAATACATGCACTAGGGTTCTATGATTTATTTAAAGCCTCCTTATGTCATCCTGAAATAAAATAAAATAAAAACTCTATGGAAGTTGGAGTATCTGCTTCAAAATTTGCGTAAGAACGAGTTTTTTTTTTTTTTACCAAAATGCATGCTTGGAACTTGTTGAAAATTAGGAGAGTTTATGTGAAGACATTTGCACCAACATCTAATACAATCAAGTGTTGTTGTGATGAAGTCAAACACAGATTAGGTATTTATACACAGAAGAGAGACAAAGTTGAAGAGTTCAACATAGATAGAAATGTGTGTGATCACGTGAGTGAGTTCTATTGAAGGTAGCAATACTAGAATCTAGTATATTATGTATTTGTGTAATTTGCATTTTATATAGTAAATTCTTTAAGAGTGCACAAGACAATTAAGGCACACTTCTACGTAAGCCAAAGCTATAAGAACTTATTAGAGTTTTGTAGAAAATTCAAAGTACACTCTAACTTCATTTGGTTAAGCACTGTTCAAGAGTAAAGAAACTAGAGAATATCAATGGCACAAAAGGAGAAGACTATTAATATATTATCATTAACCATTGCAAAATATTGTGCAACAATCAAAAATAACACCCCCCCCCCCCTTTCCTCTTTGCCTAACCCCTTAGAGCATTCACAGCAGTGGTGCTAAATAGCTATATTGCTAAAAATATAGCTATTTAGCACCACTCATAACAAAAATAAAAGCTGCAGTAGTGGAACTATACTTAAAAAATATAGTTCCACAGCTACAGTGCACATCTAAAAATAGATATGCACTATAGCTCACATCTAAAAAAAAATAATAATATTTTATTTACGTTCACACCTATCTGACTTTTTTTTTTTCTTTTTCTTTCTCCTCCTCCCCATTTCTACCCGTTGCTCCTCTCCTCAGTTTACCCAAGTTCCTGTTTCCTCCACTCACCGCCGACCCAAGTTCCTTCTTCCTCCACTCGCCGCCGAGCCGACCCAAGTTCCTGCTTCCTCCACTCACCCCTGCCCTGCCCAGCACCAATCCAAGCCCCTGCCCAGCGCCGATCCAAGCCACTGCTGGGTTGGTGGTTGAGTTCGGCGCCGATCCAAGCTCCTGGGTTTTTTTTTTTTTTTTTTTTTTTTTTTTTTTTTTTTTCAACTAGTTGCTTTTTGGTTGAGCTTGAGGCTACTTTGATGGTGGTTGTGGTTTGGTTGTGCCGCGATGGTGGAGGTGGATTTTGTTGTGATTTGATGATTTTGTTTGGTTTGGGTTGAGGAAAAAGATTGGGGATTTGGGTTGGTGATTTTTTTTCCCCCTATTGTGGACTAGTCGTGGTGGTGGTGGTTGTGGGTGTGATTGGAGCTGACGGTGGAGGTGGTTGTGACGGGGCCTGACGGTAGAGATAGAGGATGTTGTGATTGTTGTTGAAGTTTTTATTATTATTTTAATCAAATAGCTAAAATTATGGATACATTGCTGTGGGGTGGAAAGAGCTAATAGCTAAAATTATAGATAAAGTGACTTTTAGATGAGGCAAATAGCTAAAATTATGCATTCACTGCTGTGAATGCTCTTATGCTATCTTTCAAATAACAATTCAATGCCTTGGTCCTTGGCCGTAGCTATTGAAGACCATGACCTTCAGAATCCCTCAAATGAAAGCTCCCTTGGTATATCTAGTTGTTGTGGTTTACCCTCACATCCTATACCAACACTTTCAAAAGGAAATGGAAGTGTCTTATAAGCATCAAATATGTATTGTATTTTTGGGTTCCAATAGGGAAGAGTGGAGTCATGAAAGCGCTTCATTATAGGATAAAAAATTGGGCTCACTGCTATTACATAATAGCCCCAAATAGCAATTACACCTCCTGGCTTTTTTAGAAGGTGTGTCACAAGGAAGTAGAACTTAGGGAGCTCAAACCAGTGGATAGCTGTGGCCACAGTCACCAAATCGACTGAATTTTCTTCGCCAATTAGGTCCACTAATTCACCATCTGTGATGGATAATGGAGTATGGAAATATCGAATGCCTGGGTGTGGCATTGCAATTTTCAACTGAGCCTCACTCACATCAGTTCCAACTACTCGTTCATAATTCTCAACAACCTGTCAAGAACAATGTCATGCTATTCTAACAATCTTAGTTTTTATTAGATTCTTTCCAAAGATCAATATTGTTAGGTTCTAAGATTTAGGAACTAATGTATTAGAACTTCAATTTGTAATGTTGGTAAACTATGATGAAAACATTCTTTAAGTTGTGTGTTAGACTTGCTCAAAGTATGGCTTTTTATGTAAAGTTGGAATCGAGTTAACTGCAGAATTTACTGTGCACTTCTGCCTGACTCGATCGATCGAGAATTAGACTCGACCGATTGAGAATCATGCAGAACGTTTTTCTGCAGAAAATTCCCAACTCAGCCCTAGCCCATTTAATGTATAGGGTTTTATGTTTTGCCCTAAGTATATAAGGGAAAACCTTAGCTACGTTTTTAGAGTTCTGAATGCTGTGTTTGTGAATCTATTTGTTAGATCTAGAGGTGTTTACCTTCACATACACTTAGGGTTTCCAAACTCTAGATTCATGTTAAGAGATTGGTAAATCATACAGTTGCAGAATCAAAAGAGCTTCAAGATATACAAGCAGGAGTTGCTTGTGCTTTGCTGAAGAATTCAAGGAAAGAAGGAGTCCGTGGTCTCGAAGCTGTCACGTGGTCGTGGTAATAAGTTTCCTACAGGCAGGTAGCAATAGGATGTTAGTGGTCTAAGTCTCTATTGTGTAAATTTCGATTCTTTCATAGTGAATTCGTTTTACCTTAAGGATAGCTAGGTTAAATCCTCCCCAGGTTTTTTATCGGTTTGGTTTTCCTGGGTCATCATATCATGTGTTCTTTATTATTCCGCACTTTTACATGATTTGATTTATTTGTTTTAACCTAGAACTGTTTAAATTACCTAAGTTAATCACTTGGCTAATTCTCTAGGTTAATCTGTTTGGGTTTAAGGGGTCTAAATGAACTCACAATTGGTATCAGAGCGAGTAGCTTGTGTTTTTGATCCTTTGATCTTTGAGCTGATCCTTGACCCTGTTGTCATGGAACACGAACACGCTCTTGTTGTTCCACCTCATTTTGATGGAAACAACTATGCTTTTTGGAAAGTAAGGATGAAAGCATTTCTGAAATCTATTGATGAGAGAGTCTGAAACTCTGTTGAATATGGGTGGGAGAAGCCCACTACTCCTGTGAGTGAGTGGCAAACTTTTTAAAAGGAGGCAGCTGCTTTCAATAGCAAAGCTATAAGTGGCAAACTTCTCTAATGTTGAGGTTGCTCACACTGCTTGGAATATCCTCCAGACTGTGCATGAAGGCACAAAGGCAGTTAAGATTAATAAGTTGCAGCAATTAATTACTAGATTTGAAAGCATTAGAATGAATGATGATGAATCTTTTGATGAGTTCTATGCTAAACTGAATGATATAGTTAATTCTGCTTATAATTTGGGTGAAATCTATGATCAACTTAAAATTGTAAGGAAGATTCTTAGATCTTTGACTAAGGATTTTAGACCCAAAGTAACTGCCATCATTGAAAGCAAGGATGTGGACTCTATCCTTGTTGATGAACTTGTAAGATCTCTTCAGTCCTATGAGTTGGACCTACCCAAGACAAACAAATCCAAATCAATGGCTCTTAATTCAGTTGATGATGTCGAGGATGGTAGATTTGATGATGAACTCTCTGCAACAAAGATTGCCTATCTTGCCAAGAACTTTAGAAACTTTCTTAGGAACAATAACAGAAGGGCAAAAGGCAAGAACACTGTTGAACCTAGAAATTTTAGGAGGAATGATCCCACTAAGGTTAATAACACTGAAAAACCTAAAGAGAAAGTAGGTCAACCTTCTAATAATTCCTTGGGACAACAATGTTATGGATGTCAAGGGTATGATCATATGAAATCTAAATATCCTACATACTTGATGTCTAAGGGTGAAGTTATGGCTGTGACTCTTAGTAATGATGAAGTCTCTGACAATGAATCCGCTAGTGATGAGGATGAAAACTTCATTGCTTTCACTGCTACTACTGTAGTTAATAAAAGCATGTCTGTTGAAGAGAACCCTTCTGATGGGGAACTCTCTGAAGATGCAGATTTACAGGAAGCCTATAATAAACTTTGCAAAGTTGCTGCAAAGGATGCCATAAATGTTGATTTAGGCTTAAAGAAAATTGCATCTCTTGAGCTTGATACGAAGAATTTACTTGTGAAATTGTTTGATGCAAATGAGTTTTTGAATAATGTGAAAACTGAGAACATGCTTTTACTTGATAAAGTTAGATGTTTGGAACTTCAATTATCTGTTGCTAGAGAACAAACTAATAGGTCTGCAAGCTCCAAACTTGATCACATGTTGAGTGTTCAAAAGTCTCCTTCTGACAAAACTGGCTTAGGTTTTGTGGAAAGCATCTCTGTGCCTGAATCTCATTCCACAAATTTTGTTCCCACTTTTGAACCTCCTAAGAGTGAGATTGTCAAACTTTTGGTGAGTGAACCTGTTAAATCTGTAGATGTTACTCCACCTAGAAAGATTAAGGTTGATCTTCAAGAGTCTCATTCTAGAGCTTCTACTTCTACTAAGGGCAAGTTGCATGATAAGCCTGCATGGGTTTGTCATTTTTGTGGAAAGTCTAGACACATTCGTCCAAATTGTTTCAAGTTGCAAGCTGCAAAGCGAGCAAATAAACCTAAAGTACCTGTGCCTCAAGCACATGATCCTATGGTACTTATTGGTGAATTGGTAAAGGCGTTAAACCTTTATTCCAATCCTAGAGTTGATCAAAATTCTAATATGAATCATAACTCCAACGCAAGAGTTGCATCTAAAAGGTTTTGGGTGTAAAAGACTCGACCTAATTGAGTTTGTTTGACATGGTCCTTGTGCTTCATTGTTCTATCTTTTGTGACCTTTGTTTGTTTGTTTGTTTGTTTTTTTTTTTTTTTTTTTTTTTTTTTGCATTCCATAACATTCATGCATTTCATTTTAGGTTTTTTTTTTTTTAATTTGGTGCAAATTGTGTTTCTGCTATTTTTTCCTTGAATTTGAAAACAAGGTTGGTCAATCTAATTTTGCATAACATGTTTATGTACCTTGTTTCACTTTGATGCACTTATTTCTATTGCACTTTACTAGCTGAAATTTTGTTGTGCATGTTGTGTGGGAAGATGTTATATCTGTTGATCACATGATCTTGATCTTGAAGTCTTATGTCTTTGACTGTCGGACTTGATCTCATTGAGAAAGGTATAAATAACCATCTCACCACTGTTTATTTGCCAATCATGAACACCTTAGTACATATCGTATGATTTTGTGCTCGAGAAAGTGTAGCACATGCACAAAAAGAACATAAGGTGTAGCCTCTTTTAAAATGCTAAAATTGGTGTGTACATTATTGGGCTATAATAATATCACAATTCAAATAAAATTGGTGTGTACATTATCCCGGCTATATTATTAAGTTTCTAATCAATTAAATTGAATATTAATTCTGAGGCAAATCAAGAAACTTACATGATTGCAAGTTTTTATTTTAGGAGATGTGAGAGTTATCTGATGTAACTCTTTAAGTAATAATCTCTTTCAAATTCATGTGATGAATTTTGTAGAAATTATGATTGATCTCTATGTGCATATCACCTCACATGTTTCTCAAGCTTATGCTAGTTGCACACACTACACAAGTTATTCTTTGCTAAACTGTGTACATGTTATTGTGTGTTTTTTGGTCTGACCAACCAAGTTTGAAAATTCTGAACATTGATGCAAAACATGTTTGTTTGTTTAGAGTTTTTGAGGGATATTAAGAGAAAATCTTGTTTTGGGAGATCTGGGGTAAATACATGTGTTTTTGGAAAACTTTTCAACTCATACTCATGCATTTTTCTCATAAAATCTAATGCTTTGAGGAGTTTCATCACTGAAATTGGTTTGTTTTTCAAAAATTTGTTTTCCAGAATTTCGATCGGTCGAAACTGTCTTTCGACTGATCGAAAATGTCTCAAAATCTCTAGAAAGTCTCGGGTTGTTTCGATCGGTACTCGATTGGTTTTGGATCAATTGAAGGATTTTCGACCGATCGAATCTGTTTTTTGATCGATCGAAAATCGGGTTAAGAGTTTTTAAAAAGAACTTTTCTTCACGTGTTCTTCACTTTTTCAAAAACTTTTCAACTCTTTTTTTGTCTCTCACCAACCGGTCAAGCCAACTTTTGCTGTTTTTGTCGTTTTCCTCCGTTCTTTTTGCATCAAATCTCTCTCCCAAGGCCGGTAAGACTCTTTTGCCCCTCCTTTTGATGTTATTTTCATGTTTCATGCATAATTTTCATGCATTTTGGGTATTTTCGCCATTTATAGTTTTGGTATTTTTGGGAGTGATTTTCTATCTTTTTCGTTCAAATTAATCATGGGTTTTTGTGGGGACACCTTATCCAAGCACTGCAAGTGGTTTAATTTGATTAAATTGGTGTTTTGTGGGAAATTTGAAAATCTAGGGCTTGAAATTGATGAAATTGGGGTTTTTGTTCAATTTGATATAAATTGATGAAATTGGGTTGTTAGATTGATTAATTTGATCATTATATTATGTTATTTAACTGTTGTGATGATCAATTTCTCAATTTGTTGTGTTTTGAAAAATTGGGTTTTTCCCAAATTAGGTATTTTTTATTTAAATCTTATGCTCAAGCCAATTTTGTTAATTTGGATCATAATTGACCTATGTCACTGCATTAGTTCATGCATCATTTGCATATTTTGTTCATGCATCATATAGATTGGTATTTCTATTTTATGCTATGCTAACTTACAGTCTGCCCTTGGTTTTTATTTTTTTTTTTATTTTTTTTTTTGCTCTCCTCTTTCTTTGTCTCTCTCTTCTGTCCTTAGCACCATGCCTAAGAAAACTAGAGCGCATAGGACTCCTGTTCCTTCTCCTTCCTTTGATAGTGATCGGTTTCCTACTGAGAAGAACCAAGAGACATACGAGACCCTTCATCTTAGGCGTCAAATTTGGGGTGAGCGCAGGGTCATTCTAGATGAGGTTGATCCTGAGGTGAGACGTAATTTTGAGCGTCGGGGTTGGTTACCTTTGTTGAATATAGATCATCCACCTCCGGCTACCTTGATTAGAGAGTTCTACTCAAACCTCTCTATCCACATCTTTGATGCCAACACCTTGGTTAAGGTTTGGTTACGAGGTGTGGAGTATCGCATTACCCCTTCGGTAGTGTCTGATGCTCTTGGGGTGCCTATTTTTGATCATCCCATCTTTCCTTATGATGAGTCTCCGCCTCTTGATGACGTGATGTCTCACATCACTGGATCTTCTATCTAGTGGGGTTCTGATCCTCGGATCACGTCTGCTGAGCTCTCTGAGTTTTACTATCTTTTCTTTAGGATTGCCTGTCATTCCTTGTGGCCTATTTCTCATCTTCATACTATCCCGATTAAGCGGTGTGTCTTTTTGTATGCTCTTGTTACTGATGCTCCTATCAGTTTTCCACACCTGTTTCTTCGTTCTTTGAACGAGGTACATCGGAGTAATTCTACGGTTCATGCTTTATTCTTTCCTGTTTTTATTCATAGGATTCTCCTTCATCTAGGTTTAGGTGATTATCCTGCTTCTGAGCCCGTACACATTATTGCTCCTATAGGTGCTACCTTTTTTAGGCAAATGGCTGCTCAACTTCGAGCTAGCTCAAGCGTCCTAGGGTAGAGCCTTCCGGTGTCACTCCACCTCCTTCTTCTTCTACAGATGCTCCTGCAGCTGAGACGTCTGCTGATCCTGCTGCTGCTGATGATGATGTTCCTCCACCTTCTCCTTCGGATGTTTCTGATATTCATCGGACTCTGGACACTGTCATGACTGTTCAGGTGGCTCATGGTCAGTTTCTGGTGGATGTCCTTGATGAGCTTCGTGCTTTGAGGGCGGATTTGGCAAATTTTCGTCGTTCTCCTCTGCCGCCTCCTTTTGATGATGAGTGAGTACCCTTTGGCAATTCGTCACAAAAAGGGGGGGTGTATTCTATTGAGGAGTTCATATCATGTAGAGGAGATTTTTGTCTTAGGGGGAGTTTTGTACCTTGCTGTGATACTGAGGAGCTTGTGGAGTTATTAGATTGTATCTAGGTGCTTCACTTTGTATTTACATTTTTGGCTCTTGTTAGGAGATATTTTTTGAGATACTTTTTTATGTATTTGTTTCTTGTTTCACTATACTACTTTGCTTATTGTGTCATGTGAAATCAAGAAATTCTTTTCTATATTCCTTGTATTTTCCACACATGCGTTTATGTGTTTGTTAAGTGTTACAGGAATATACAGGTTGATTCAGTCATGCTGTTGTCTACTTTGCAACTGTTAGATAGTAGTTAGGTTGAATTGTTTAGTGGCTTTTTATTTTGTAATGGGCTGTTTCAATTTGTAAACTTTGAGTTTTTTGTTAAGTCTGTGTTTTGTCACGGATTGTCAAAGGGGGAGTTTGTTAGGTTCTAAAATTTAGGAACTAATGTATTAAAACTTCAATTTGTAATATTGGCAAACCATGATCAAAACATTCTTTAAGTTGTGTGTTAGACTTGCTCAAAGTATGGCTTTTTATGTAAAGTTGGAATCGAGTTAACTGCAGAATTTACTGTGCACTTCTGCCTGACTCGATCGATCGAGAATTAGACTCGACCGATCGAAAATCGTGCATAACATTTTTCTGCAGAAAATTCCCAACTCAGCCCTAGCCCATTTAATGTATAGGGTTTTATGTTTTGCCCTATGTATATAAGGAAAACCCTAGCCACGTTTTTAGAGTTCTGAATGCTGTGTTTGTGAATCTATTTGTTAGATCTAAAGGTGTTTACCTTCACATACACTTAGGGTTTCCAAATTCTAGATTCATGTCAAGAGATTGGTAAATCATACAGTTGCAGAATCAAAAGAGCTTCAAGATATACAAGCAGGTGTTGCTTGTGCTTTGCTGAAGAATTCAAGGAAAGAAGGAGTCCGTGGTCTCAAAGCTGTCACGTGGTCGTGGTAGTAAGTTTCCTACAGGCAGGTAGCAATAGGATGTTAGTGGTCTAAGTCTCTATTGTGTAAATTTCGATTCTTTCATAGTGAATTCGTTTTACCTTGAGAATAGTTAGGTTAAATCCTCCCCAGGTTTTTTACCGGTTTGGTTTTCCTAGGTCATCATATCATGTGTTCTTTATTATTCCGCACTTTTACATGATATGATTTATTTGTTTTAACCTAGAACTGTTTAAATTACCTAAGTTAATCACTTGGCTAATTCACTAGGTTAATCTGTTTGGGTTTAAGGGGTCTAAACGAACTCACAAATATGTAAGGAGAGAATTTCATTTTGCAGAAAAAAAGCGAAAACACTATTTTGGTCCTTACATTTTGAGGTTATAGTCAATTTGATCCCTACATTTTGATAGCAGTCAATTTGGTTCCTACTGTTAACTCATTAACGAAAAATGCCTACATGGCTAATGGTGTATATTGTTGGCATGCTTACTGCTGATGTAGCTGCTTAAATAGCAATAAAAAAAATTGTTAATTAACATTAAATCATACCATGTCAATATTTTAATTGAAAAAATAAATAAACCAAATAAAAATGTAAACCAAAGAAAAAAAATTCCTTGAATGGAATTGCTGAAACTGTAGCCACTCATTACTAAAGGAATATCAGCTCTTTACTTAACACCACCTTTCACTACCACCACAACCACAACCACCTTCTACTCTTCTTTTATCATATATTACTAAAGGAATATCATCGGACATTCATATTCAAGCATAAAAAATTATCAAGTATCAACACACATTCAAACTCTCACACCACATATTCCAATCAATGCATTTTCGTTTGTCTTCCATCACAATACTTAATGCTCACACCTTCGTCGTCAACGAAGCTGGAGCATAGAAGGTCTAAATCAGTTAGTCACTCTCATTCATCAACAGAGGCACCATTGACGGCGACAAACCCACTATTGCTAATCGCAGTTCTCCCTCGCCGTTCACCACCATGAGCCACCATTGAGGTGGTCTCCTTGCTCTCTCACTCTCTCTACTTTTCTTGGACTACTGACTCGGTCTCTCCTTTGATTTGTGATGGTGTGAGGGTTTGGGTTGTTCAATGGTTCAAAATATGTATTAGTTGCAGTTGAAATTTGATTTTAGGGTCTAGTGGTGGTGCTAGATTGTGGAGGTGGTGGTGGATTTGGATTTAGTGATGGGGATGGACTGTTGGGGTGGTGGTAATTTGGGTTTCGTGATGGTGGATCTGGATTAGTGGTGGTGCTAAACTGTTGAGGTGGTGGTGGTGATTTGGGATGTGGTGGCCTGGTGGATCTGGGTTAAGTGGTGAAAATATTTGGCAACCAAAAAAATTTTCAAGAAAGTAAAAAACAAAATTGAAAAAAGATGTGAAAATATGTTTGGTTACCAAGAAATGTTAAGAAAATGACAAAATTTGTATATATAAATAAATAAATAAATAACTATTTTTGAAATTGATGCGGCTGTTTTTTAATATGTAAGTGGTGATGTGGCATTAAAATTTTGACACATCAAAATTAAACATGCTAACACTGCATACCGTTAGTTATATAAGCATTTTCTGTTAATGAGTTAAGTGGTGAAAATATTTGGCAACCAAAAAAAATTGCAAGTGAAAAACAAAATTGAAAAAAGATGTGAAAATCTGTTTGGTTACCAAGAAATGTTAAGAAAATTAAAAGAAAATGACAAAATTGGTATATAAAAAAAAAACAATTTTTAAAATTGATGCGGCTGTTTTTGCTATGTAAGTGCTGACGTGGCATTAAAGTTTTGACACATCAGCATTAAACATGCTAACACTGCACACCGTTAGTTATATAAGCATTTTCCGTTAATGAGTTAATGGTAAGGATCAAATTGATTGTAAGTTGAAAATAACAGGGATTAAATTGACTGTAACCCCAAAATGTAGGAATCAAAATGGTGTTTTCGCCCTGAAAAAATAAATAGTAGTTTTTTCATAGGAAAATTTTTAATTTATAATGTACTAACAATGTAAACTTACATTATAGACACTCAAAATATGTACAATATTATATGGACATTTGCAAAAAGTGTAAAATGTAAATTTACTTTGCTTGTACATCGTAACCTATGAAAGTTATTTTTCATAATAAGAATTGGTCCAAGTCCACCCATACAAGATTCGGACAACAATAGTTGTAAATATTTGAGATAGAAGGTTAACAATGATGAAAAATTCAGTATCACAGACTAAGTAATAGTGAATAAAAATCTTAAACATGGCTAAAACACAGAAAAGAAAATATCTTAGAAAATGAGATAAAGTGTGAGAAAAGGGAGAGAAAGTCAAAGAGAGAGAGAGAGAAAGAGAGAGAGAAAGAGAGGATGAATCTAGAAACTTGTATTGACAATACTGAATTACATAAAGAATAATTACACACCCAGAGTAGTTTATATACACCTAAACACTTAGCTTAACCTCCCACACTATGCGGATTACAGTTCTGGAAAGATTGGGGAAGTTTGTTAGAGTTGGTTAAGCTAATCACCAACTAATTCTCGTGCCTAAACTAGCAGCTCTTAAATCAAACCAAACGCACTGTTTCTCTTAACAACAGAACAAGCTTCAATAAGTAAAATGTTGCGTTTAGGTTCCACCTGGATTAATTGAAACGTTGCATTTTGCTTAGCTTTCTTCTTCGTGATCTTCTTCTTCACAATCATAGACCTATGTCCAGCATCCCCCCTCAAACTGATGGAGGAGGAATCAACCAAAAGTTTGGGACGAAGAAAAAAAAACAGAGAAGCAGAAAGGGACTTGGTAAAAATATCCGCAAAATTGTCACGACCAGAAACAAACCCAATCTGTAATTGTTTACGAAGAACTTTCTCACGGGTGAAGTGATAACCTACTTCAAGATGTTTGGTGCGAGAATGGAGCACCGGATTAGCAGACAAGGCAATATATGAAACATTGTCGCACCAAATGACAGGAATGTGAGAAAGGTAAATACAAAGCTCCTTAAATAAAGTACGCAACCAAGCCAATTCAGCAGCTATGGTGGCCAAGGCACGATACTCAGCCTTTGTTGAAGAACGAGAGACAGTACTTTGTTTCTTAGCAGACTAGGATATAGGGCTTGGCCCAAGAAAAACAAGCAAGCCTGTAGTAGAGCGCCTATCCATAGGATCCCCAGCCCATTCTGAATCTGAAAAAGCAGTGAGAGTTAAAGGGTCAGGAGTAAAGGAAATTCCAAAATGTAAGGTGCCCCTGATATAACGAAGAACACGTTTGGCAGCCTTAAAATGTGTAGTGGTAGGATGACTTATGAACTGACATAATTGATGCACACTGAAGGCTATATTTGGACGAGTGAAGGTTAGATATTGGAGAGCACCAACCATGCTCCTGTACTAAGGAGGATCAGAAAGTGTGACTCCATCATGAGGAACTAGCCTGGTGGAAGGACATGAGGGTGTTTTAGTAGGCTTGGAATGCTCCATATGAAATCTGTGAAGCACATCAGAGGCATATTTGGATTGTGTTAGGGTGAGACCATGAGATGTCTTAGTAATCTAAATGCCCAAGAAGTAATTAAGAGGCCCTAAATCCTTAAGCTCAAACACCAGACCAAGAGCTGTAATCAAATTGTGAATCTGAGCATAATCATTGCCAATAACTATTATATCATCCACATACAATAGAAGGTAGATGATAGTATAATCTGAGCTGTAAACAAATAAGGAACTATCTGCCATAGAAGCAACAAAGCCTAAATGAAGCAAATGAAATGCAAACCTTTCAACCATGCCCTGGGTGCCAATTTGAGACCATAAAGTGACTTATGTAATTTACAAACATAATCTGGATGAGCAGAGTCAACATATCCTGGGGGTTGATGCATTTAAACCTCTTCTTTGAGATAGCCATGAGGGAAAGCATTTGACACATCAAGTTGCCTCAAATTCCATTGACAGCTCATAGCAATAGCTAGGACTAGTCTCACTGTAGTTGGTTTAATCACAAGACTAAAGGTCTCATGAAACTCCACACCTGCCTGTTGATGGAAGCCCTTAGCAACCAGCCTTTCCTTGTATCTAGAAATAGTACTATCATTGTTCAACTTGAGCTTAAACACCAATTTACATCACGTGAAGAGGAGCAGGAACAAGAGACCGGGTCTGTTGTCATTGGAGAACCTGAAATTCAACATCCATAGCCTCACACCACATTGGATATTTAGCAGCAACCTTATAGGAAGGGGGTTCAGTATATGTGTAGTCAATAGTGGCTTTATAACAAAGTTTGGAGGTAGGCTTGGTAATCCCACTTTTAGACCTGGTTTGCATAGGATGGCAATTTGAAGTGGTAATCGGTAAAGTAGCTGGTATGGAATCAGGTAGTGTAGCTGGTATGGGATCAGATAGTGTAGCAACCAAGGAAGGAGACAATGAGGAAGGTGTAGGCAATATAGCACGAGTAGAAAGAGTATTAGACAATGGAGGAGTAGTTGTAGTGGTGGAAGACACAGAAGTAAGATTGGACTGAGAAACAAAATATGGATAAGGACCAAGCAAGAAAGACTGGTTGGTAGAATGGAAAAAGAGCTGATTGGACAACCAGGTTGGAGTAGTAGTGTTATGAGAAGTGGTAGAACCAGATGTAACAGGTAAGAAACTAGGAAGTGTAAACACGATTTAAGTAGGATCAAGACACAGATACCCTTTACAATGAGTAGGATAACCAATAAAAATGCATTCCCTAGTTCTAGATTCAAGTTTATGAGTAGTATAAGGTCTAAGGTTGGGGTAACAGGCACAACCAAATATTTTGAGATGAGTCAAATCAGGTGAAGTGGAATAAAGCTTAGACCAAGGAGATTTCCAATTCAAGACAGCTGTAGGCATCAAATTAATTAAAGTCAAAGCTGTCTGTGTTGCAATAGTCCAAGGAAGCTTGAGTCAAAAGGGTAATGACAGTCACAATGATGTACCTACATTTCTCTCAATAACCCCATTTTGTTGAGGTGTATGAGGACAGGACAGTTGATGATGATACCATGGTTTGACAAATAGAATTTGAATTCATTGGAAATAAATTCACCTCCTCCATCAGATCTAAAGTCTTTATTTTCAATGAAAATTGATTTGTCACCATAGCATTAAAATGAACAAATTTAGCAAAGGCTTCAGGTTTAGATTTCAGTGGATAAAGTCAACTAAATCTAGAGTAATGATCAACAAATAGTATATAATATCTAAAACCATTGACAGAAACAACAGCAGCAGGCCCCCACAAGTCAAAATGCACAAGTTCAAAGGGAAAAGAAGCCTTAAATTGAGAATTTGGAAAAGGAATATTGTGCATTTTACCATACAAGCAGTGAATACAAGATTGATCAATATCATTGATATTATTTTGTACAAAATTGATCTGAGGAAACAAACAGTGGAGAGCTTGATCATTAGGATGACCAAGTCTCATATGCCACAAAGTTTTATTGAAAACAGATGACTTAGAAGCCTTATTACAGGCCTTAGAAGACAAGTAAAGTTGAGATGCTTGATGAGGATAGATGGGATAAACACCACCTTAACCATTACAATATCTTATGCAAATATCATAAGTAACCCTCCACTCCCTCTTTCCCCAACCCCATACCCTATGGAGTTCAAAAAAAAAAAAAAAAAAAAAAAAAAAATTAAAGCTTAACTTTTCCAGCAATCATAAAGCCCTTATAGGTTATTGATCTGATCAATGTAGGTCCTCCCCAAGCACCTTCAAGTTCTTTAACCACGCTTTCTGATAACAAATCAACACCTTGGTCTTTGGCTGTATTTACTGCAGACCATGACCTTAACAAATTCAAGAATTTCTCAAATGACACCTCTTTTGGTATATCTAGTTGTTGTGGTTTCCCCTCACATCCTATACCTACACTTTCAAAAGGAAATGGAAGTGTCTTATAATCATCAAATACACTTCCTATTTTTGGGTCCGAATAGGGAAGAGTTGTGTCAGAAAAACGCTTCATTATGGGATCAAAAATGGGACTAACTACTATGCCTTTATAAGACCAAACAGCGATTACACCTCCTGGCTTTCTTAGAAGCCGTGTCACTAGGGAGTAGAACTTTGGGAGCTCAAACCAGTGGACAGCTGTGGCCACAGTAATCAAATCAACTGAATTTTCTCCTCCAATCAAGGCCACTAATTCATCATCTGTGATGGATAATGCAGTGTGGAGATATCGAATGCGAGGGTGTGGCATTGCAAGTTTCAATTGAGCCTCACTCACATCGGTTCCAACTACTTGCTCATAATGCTCGGCAATCTGTCAAGAGCAATGTAATGCAATTCCATCAATCTTAGTGTTATTTGATTCTTCATAAACATCAAGATGCAAGGAGACAATTTTATTTTGCAGAAAAGTAACAATAGTTTTTTTCACTTTTTCAGTCCAACTGTACAAGATACGGACAAGTTCATGGATTAACACATGTAATACCCAAGATAAATAGCTCTTTTGCTAGAGATTAAGAGTTGATAAATGAACTCTGAACTTTTTTCTTTTAATTTTCTAACTCAACTAATTCAAGGGTTGGGATTGAAAGTTAATTTTTTATTCTCAATCTTAGCAATTGATCGAAAATAGAGTTTTAACAATTTCTGCTTTTATGATATTATCCATGTAAATGAATCATCACTAAAAAGCACCATCAATTGAGAGCTTAATTGTGATAATCAGACTTCTAAATTTACATTACGGGTGACATGAATCTAGGCTCTAACAGTACAGGTCTTAGAACATCCTCATTAATCATTATGCTAGTCAAACTAGCAATTTGGTAGAAGAATAACTAGACACCCATATAAACAGCACACCTCAAGCTCAATAATCAGCCATAGAATTTTTTGTTTATACTTCGGTCCCTCATAACTTGAAATCTTAGCTCCAAGGGAATAGTAAGATGCTTCAAGAGAGGTGGGATAGCGCCCACATTAGTGGCAAAAACAAAAGTAATTATAACAAAATGTAAATTGCTCAACAGAAACTGGCTAAGATGGATCAAACTACAATGTAATCGAGAGACATAGAGAGGAAAAAAAGACACTAACACCAATAGCAGCTTGACCATTGCCGGTGCCTACATCCCAAGCTAAAGAGTGGTGCGGAGTTAGAGCAGCCAGCATGGAGTACTACTCGGTTGGATAAGTTGGCCTAGCATCCGCGTAAAAACCAGCTTGCTTGTCAAACTTGCCAGCCATTCTCTTAGGTTAAGCTTGGTCTGTTGGTCATGTGAATTGCTTCGGTTTTCATATTTAAAGTCGTTGCTGGTAATTGTCTTCCAAAGCTCATGACGTATATGCTTACGCTCTCAGCATCCGTAATTGACTTTAATTGTACCAGTGAATGTGAGATTGGATACCGCTGAAACTGAAAATTAAAAACTGAAAACTGAAAAATACTATAGCAAAATAATTTTTAAATATGTAAATAGTGTAGTGAAAGCCAATTTTAATAAAAAAGTTGTTGAAAAGTGGTATTTGTGAGTCCCGTAAACAGTGAAAATAAGTTTAAAAAAGAATTGAAAAAGTCAAAAGTTACTGCTACTGTTTATGAACAGTACATAAACAGTAGCCGCACAGTAAAAATTGTCTCTTAAAACTTCGTAAACAGTAAATCAAAAAAAAAAAAAGTCGAAAACGCAGACGCGCAATGCAGTCGCGCAATCCAAACGTCATCTAAGTCTAGTCCAAGAACTAGTTTCACAACTTTACTATAATTTTATCATGTGACGGCTTGTGAGTGTTACAATCATAAACCCATAAACCCATAAGAACCCGTTATTTTATTTCCACCGCTTATAACTTGTTATATAAGCAAGTTATAACAACAGTGGTAAAAAAATTTGTGTCTTGAATAGGGTGGCTAACTCAAACCCAATACCCCATCAATCTCTTGGGCATTACATCGAGCAGATAGCGCGAAAACTGCCCGATCCCACAAAACCAAAGGGGAGGCCTTATCAACAACCGCAGACTTAGAAGCAGCGTTGTTACTCTGAATTACACGGCGAAGGGCGGTGTTAAGGCCGTGCCATTTGCTGAGTGTGGTGAATATCTGGTGGGAGCTAATGGTGCCAAGCTTGACACCCTTTTCAACCATTGATTCAAGGGTGTGTTCGAGCTTGGTTCGGCAGCTTGACAAAGTGGGTGGTGGACAATTCGACCATGAGGCCCATGGAAATGACTTGTTGAATTGTGGATGGTGGTCTTCGATGGATTCAGCAAAGTCTAAATAGCCAGTGATGTGAGGACCTTTGCTCCACTCGCCGAGTAGACCTGAAAAATGAAAAATAAGAGCAAGAAATCTTACAAAAATAAAGAATAGTCAGAGAGAGAGAGAGAGAGAGAGAGAGAGAGAGAGAGATAGTGGGTTTTTAAAGTTACGTTCAAGGATGAGAGTGGTTTTGCCAACACCACGAGGACCATGGAGGATCAGTGGCTGAGTACTTGAAGGGTGACTGGAGAGGAAATGTGATGAGCTCTCTGAGTGCTTGAAGGGCTCAGCGTTTCCTGCTATTGCTTCTTCTGCTCTCCACTGCCTGTTTTCGTTATTGTTGTCGATGTTGCTGCCTTCGCTTTCCATTTGATTCGACAGAGACCCACAGTGTATGTGTTGTGTGCGTGGGTGGGACTGAGGTTTCGAGACTGAGATCGGCGCCGGCACTGGTGCTGGTGGGACCATAGGAATAGTCGGCGGCGAGTTCAGAGGTGGCGGAGAGGAAGAGAGGCTGAGAGAAGAGAAGGAAAAGTAGAATAAGCAGACTAAAGAATACGGCTTCCCTCTCGTTGTGCTACGTCAGCTTATTGCAAACTTAAGGATAAGCATACTAAAGAATAAGGCCTAAATCTTATTTGCTCAAAAAAAAAAAAAAAAATCTTATTATACATAGTCTTGCCTCTAAAAATTCATATATCAAAATTTAACCTATAAAAACTGCTATAGATGATATTTTTTTATCATCAGATTAAAATATTAATCAATTGTTGATGTAGTAAAAATTTTGGGATTCATCTAAACTAAAGTTTAATTCGTACCTTTTCTATCTTTGTAGGTGACTTTTCTTTTTCTTTTTCTTTTTCTTTTTCTTTTTCTTTGTGGTTACGAGTCATTGGGTAAAGTTTCGTGGCCATGGTTTGTTTTTAGCTTGCCATTGGCTGACACTAGCATAAGGCGTTCTATTAAAATGAAATTTTTAACACATTAAAAATTTATTTATTTGTTTTAACACACCACTTTATAATTCTTTCTATATCACTTATTCTATTTTCATTATTTTAATTAAATATTCTTTCTTCATTTTTTTTAATTTCTTTTTTGTTGTTCCCTAAAGCATTAGAGACATATGAGAGAGAAAATTTAAATAACTATTAATTAATTACAACAATCATAAAGAGAGAGAAAGTTTGAATAAAAAAAACTAAAATATTTTTTTTGGCACTTGGCACGTGTTTTTTTAGCATTTGGTGTAAATGCTAGAATTAGAATTAAAAAATAAAAAAATAAAAAAACCCAAAATCTTATATATAAAAGCGCGTATGCATGTACAAGGCTTTTGCACTATACATTTGGTTTATTCAACCCTCTCTTTTTTCTTTTTTCTTTTTCAAGTGCGAATGCGCTAATGCACTATAGCTACAGTATAGTGCTTTTGGTTTATTCAATTGGCACTGTAGCTACAATGCCTAAATTTTTTTTTTTTTTAGTAATCGATTTGTGGTTTTTTTTCCTTTAAAATATTTATGTAAGCTGGCATACATATTGATATACTGATATAATGAATTTCACAATATTTTTGCAATTATTGACGTGTCAATTTCTTATAAGTTGAAATAAAATAAAAAAATAGAAGTCCACAATATTTTAACATTAATTTCTACAGTTGCTAAAGTTTTTTTTTTTCCAGTAATCGGTTTGTATTTTTTTTTCTTTTAAATATTTATGTAAGCTGGCATATATATTGTTATACCGACACATCAAATTTTACAATATTTTCACAATTATTGAGGTATCAATTTCTTACAAGTCGAAATAAAATAATAAAATATGAAATTGTGACCAACAACAACTAAAAATAAATTTTTTGAGAATAACAATAATAATGTTATCAGTTTAAAACCAATAACAACTTATCATTTAGAATTTGTCCTAAAAATGTTATGAAAGTAGCATTTCTCTCAAATAAAAAAAATATCTATTCGAATCCTAAAAATGAAAGTATTGTGAAAATATTGTGATATTTTGTTGTATTTTTAGACTTCTTTTTTAATATAGTCAAATTTGGTGAGCCAAAATTCACGGTTTCACACACAATTTTCTTGTGTTGTCTTTTTGTTTGTTTTCTTTTAATTCATAATTTTAAAACCAGTAATAATTTTTTATCTAAAATTTGTTGTGAAAATGTTGTGGACATAAAAAATAAAATAATAATATCAAACTGAGACCTACCATAGCTGGGAATAAAAAAAACTTTGCGAAAATGTTGTGACTTGTAACATAGCATGCAGGAAGATGAAGCGTCAGGCCAGCTAGATCACTACAGGACAAAAAATGCAATCTAGCTTAGTCTGGTAATTGGTGACTGGAACTAGCGACTCATCCCAGTCTCGAGTGACTCGCTAGTGCACCCTGTTTTTCAGAAAAGTGATTTTTCACATTTCATCTCATACCCTACTATAAATACCTTTATACTCACGAAATGTAGAGAGCTTCTAAAGAGACTTTTGAGAAAGAAACCCTGGAGAAAAACAAGATTAATTCATCCACAATCTTATACACTTGATTCTCCAAATTCCTTTACTCTCACCCTCTCTATTGTCATACCCATGAGAAGATCATAAACCAAATCCTTACCTCACCAAATTCAGAGTAGTGAGAAAGTTCTTGGTGTTTGGGAAACAATTCAAAAGAGAACCAATTCATATTGGTTGATGCAATGGGCTAATTGCGGGATCTGAAAGCTAGAGAAGACAGGGTTTGGCGTAACCTTGTTGGAACAAGAAGCTTGGAGGGCTTAGATGCATTGGGTAGATTAGGCTTGGAGAGTCTTTTGCTATTCATGTATCCCAACTAATTTTCTAGCGAATCATTTACCACTTGGAGGGTAGCGGAGAGGTTTTTTGCCGAGTTCTTCAATTTCCTCTTCAATAACATGTTCCGGTGTTATCTTGTGTTTGCATTTCTCTTTCCCTTACTCTTAGCTTTTAATTTCTGCTGGTTATGATTAATTAAAGGCCTAGAGTAGTTTGCTAATTTGGGTATTTCTTATATTTCATATTCCGCACATATATTGTTTGAATATAAGCTTGTATTGGAAAATTTGTATTGGGGGGTCTAAACATTCACAAGTGTTTTATACACTAAGTGAGTTTTCACTTGTTAAAGAAGTAATGTATTGCTTATGCAAGAAGAAATAGGAAAATAAGTAATATAGATAGACAATGCTACAAAGAATTTGAGGATTTTAGCCTAAGGGTCTTCCCTATGTGTAGAGGGAAAATAGAGCGTGAAACCAAGAGAGAAAAAATATATCAAGGAGGAGAAAGAGCAAAGTGTTGCCACCTTCGAAGAGATAGCAAAGAAAGAGGGAACAAAGTGTTGCCATCTTCGCAAAGATAGCCAAGGAGGAGAGAGTAAAGTGTTGCCTCCTAAGAGAAGAAAACCAAGGAAAGCTATGTGGAAAAGAGAAACAAGAAGAGAAGAAAACTATAGAGAAAAGAGCGAAGTGTTGTTGCCTTTGAGAAGATAGCCAAGGTGAGCTACCTGGAAGAGAGAAAGAAGAAGAAAAGAATACAAGAGAGGAGAGAGAAAAGTGTTAGAGCAAAGTGTTGGCGCTTTCTAAGTAATAATTAGTGTGTGAGAGCAAAGAAAAATTAGAAGGTGTTTCTTTATCCATGAGACACAAAGAGAGTGTGTGTGAGAGTAAAGAAAAATAATTTTCTTTAGCCGCGATACATACGCAAGAGATATTGTAATTGATTTGAAAATAGTGAAATTGATTCAGAGTTTATCCCATTGTTTTTTCCTTCAAGGAGAAATGGTTTTTCTTTTAAATATTTGGGTTCTTGTGTGTGATTACTATTTGGATTGCTAGTATTGGAGATAATATTGTTTGTGACCCAACAGATTACGCACTTAAGCAATTGCACTTAGCATGCGCAATGACTTTGGAACGGTGAGAGTTAGGTGACTATTTAAGATCATTATTTATGAATATATGTGATCTATATATAGATGATGATGCAAAAAATGGTCGTCAATCAATGACCTCGTCTAAATCTGGATGAGATAGCATTCCCTACAAAAATGAGAGAGAAAGACACCGAATTGGCATTAGCCAATGGTTCTCCGATAATTTAGTCAGTAGAATTCTCAATATCTCTCAGAGAATCACAATGTAATTCTATGTGTTTGAATTTGTGTGCCTTTCTCCTTGTGCTTGGTGGCTTATTTATAACCTTAGTGCAGTTGTTGGGAGCTTCATTATGAGTGTAACTGTTGGTAGCCTCTTAATAGCTCTTCTGGTTGTTTTTTATAACGTGTGTCTAAGCTTAAATGGAGGCTTAACTGGCTCATGATTGGTCATTCTGACCATTGGAGCTCGTTGATTATGAAACTATTTATGATTGTGCCATTAATGTTTTGTGGTCAACCTCTCATGGGCAGCCCTGTAGATTGGGTGCTCGTAATTTGTATGGACGAGCCTGTAATTTTAGTACTCGTCAATATATATATAACAAATATAATAATAATTATTTTTAAGTAAGATGACGTAGGAAAATCTTGGGTAAATCAACAAAAAAAAAAAAAAAAACAATAAAACAGTTGTGATCAACAATGGCTTAGAGGCAAGAATTGAAGTTATCTAATATTAGCCTCCACATAAGTGTTGCCACTGGAGTATTGTAAATTTGTTTCCAAATACAACTAAATAAAAAATTCTATAATTAGAATGATGTGCATGGAATATATACAATAAAGTATTATTATATTTACATTTTAGCATTACTTTTATGTTAATTTGTGATCAATTATAAACTATCTTTGTTTTATAGGTTATAAAGAGTTCACGTTCTAATGAGAACTAGTGGAATATAAAGGGAGAAACAAAAAAAAAAAAACAAAAAAACAAAAAACAAAAGCTATCCTCACAGTTTATGTGCCCGTGACCCTGTGTAATTAATCCAGGCAAGAAGTAAAGAAAAGAAGAAAAAAACGTAGGAAAAGCCTAACTAGAAGAGGCCTGGAACGTGGTGAAGTGAAACAAAGAAAAAGAAAAGAGAAGCCTAGTAAGGAGAAGAGGCGTGAAGCAAGAAGAAAGAGAAGAAGCTTGTACTTACGTGGATCAGTTGAAGCGGCTAGTAACGCAATGGCCAAAGTTTTGAATTGAATTATATTTTTACTCCACCCAAACACAAATAAGGAGCTGTAGAGACTTTGAGCGGTTGGCTACTTGGGGGTTTTAATCATCAGCCTTTACGTCAGCTCGTTAATTATTGATTGCTACAATATTTTATACAAAAATCATAAACAATCCCCATTCCCTCTTTACCTGAGATTTTTTTGCCATTTAAAACAATATTTTTTTTTTAACAATTTCATTAATTAGCATGTTTTTAAAAATAGTTAAAAAATTAATATTTGAAGTCTTTAAAACTTGAATTCAGTGAAAAAAAAAATTCATGTAAAATTCGAGTCTCTAACCTCAAGTTCTAAAAAAAAAAAAAAAAATCCATCCGAGTGACCGTGTTCCACCAATTTGAAAATAGAAAATGATGTCCCAGCAAAACAACCTCAGTACAGAGAAGCCACCCATTCACGTGTCCCATAAAAAGCAGAGCAACATTAAATCAATTGAAAAAGGTAATTGGATAAAGGACACAATTTAATTATCTATAAAACACATTCTTAAAGTACATTATCTCTATGTTACCTCTGTTATAATCAAATTTTTCTCTCAATGATAAATTTTAGTCTTACAACTAAAAGAGTTCCGAAAAGGAAAAATATATTTTTTTAATAAAACAATGTCATAGAATAATGGATAAAACTTAATTACATATAGGACAACAATATCTTCCTTATCTCTTTGTCTAGCTTACTCATGGAAATTGTCTTACATATCAATGATAAACATATCATCCTGTCTACAACGTTCAGAGTGCACGCACACGTGCGCGCGCGCGCACACACACACACAAAAATCATTAGACCTATAAAGAAGTACTGAAAAACAATTAAAGGTCGGTTACTGAAAAAAAGAAAAACAATTAAAGGTCATATTTTTTTTTTTTTTTAGACAAATATAAGGTTGTGTTTCCATTAACAGAAAAAAATAGTTTTTTTTATTATTTAACTTATTGTTGTTATTATTCAATTTATTTTTGTTACTATTCATAGACCTCATTGCATTTTTTGATATAATTCATAAATCCCACTGTACTATTTCATTTAGTTTTTAGCTATATCTACAATACTTTTAATAAATTTTTTTTTAATTTCAACTATAAAAGTTGTTCCCAAATTGACACTATATATCCAATAGATATTCAAATAAATTACACTAGTGCATTTCTCTTGATTTGATGTTGCTGTACTTTTGATGGGACAAGTGAATGGACATGGCTTCTCTTCAAATTTGTTTTGATGGGATCTCAACTTCTTCTCAAATTTGGTGGGACATGGTTGCTCGGCATGGACTTATTTTTCTTTGAAATTTATTAACATATACCTTTTGGACATACATTAGTAAACCATTTTATGAAACTTTTTATGAAAAAACGAAAATATAATTAACTATTTTAACAGTTTTTTCAATTCCTCATAAAAACTTTCTCAAAATAGACGGTTAATGTGTAACCATTTTTCTTTTGTGGAACTCAAGTCTTTAATACTCGAGTTACACGTGGATTTTTTCAGAGACTTGGGTCTTTTCACAGAATTCGAGTCTTAAAGACTCGAGATGTTAGTTTCTTAAATAGTTTCAGAAACATATTAATTAATGAAATTGGTAAGAAAATCTTGTTTTAATAAATTAACGAAATTGTTAAGAAAATCGTGTTAAATAGCAAAAAAAATAAAAATAAAAATCCTCTTTACCCAACCTCTTACCATGTTTTTACAATAAAATTCAAAGAAAGAAAACTAAAGCCTTACTTTTCCAGTAAGCATAAAGCCCTTCAAGATGACTGATATAACCAATGTAGGTGCTCACCAAGCACTCATATATTCTTTAACCACACTATCAGATACCAAATTAACACCTTGGTCCTTGGCTATAGTTACTGCAGTAAATGATCTTAAAATCTTCAAACATTTCTCTAATGAGAGCTCCTTTGTATATCTATTTCTCATGTAAGCATTATATACATAATGTAGTTTTGGGAAATGTTCTGAATACTGTTTCTATGCCCATTTTGGTTTGTCCATCGGAATGGAATATTTCGATACTAATATATTTTGGTGTACCGTTTCAGAATTACTGTTATAATAATAATAATAATAATAATAATAATAATAATAATAATAATAATTACTTATTATTAAGTTAAAGTATTCAAATGGTTAATCCAATGCAAGGTTTAAAAGAAAGGGGAAATAAAAAGTACTTTCGAAAACAAGCAAGTGTTTTTTTTTTTTTTTTTTTGATAAGAATCTTTGGTTAACTTTCATTAAACCGAAACATAGTTCAAATTAGATACATCTTTAAGAGCTTGATGAGTTATAATGGGCGGGGTGTCCTTCACCCATATATTACAACATGAACTTGAGATGGCATTCCTAGCCATAAGATGAGCTGCTACATTCCCATTTCTACGAACAAGGTTTGCAGTCCACGATTTGAAGCAACTGAGGCTTAGTTCGGATCCTTCAATCACCTTTTGGATGGTCCATGGCAGAGAAGCAGAATTTAAGAGAGCAAAAATCACAATTTGGGAATCACTTTTAATGACAATCTCTTTCAGACCCAAATCCCAAGCTAGAAGAATTCCTTCTTGCATAGCCACAGTTTTTTTTTCCAGAGCCTTCAAAGGGAGCTCAACCCTTTTTTTCATTGCCCCCATTAGATGGCCCCCTTCATTTCTGATAACAACCCCAATCCCACAGCAGCCTGCCTCTTTAAACACTGCTCCATCAACATTAACTTTGTACCAGCCCTGTCTGGGAGGGGACCATTAGGAGTTGGTGGGCTTGGAGACTTACTTGGGGGGGGGGGGGGGGGGGGGGGATTGGTTCCTGCCAAATTTCCTTCACATACTCAGCCACCTCTTGTGCAATCCTGGTTGCTTCCTTTTGTTGTTCTCCTTGCCTCACTACATTTTCGTGATTCCATAAACTCCATACCGTGAAAATGAAGAGGTCCCAATCTATCTCCAGTCTTCTTTCCCTAATCTCCCACACAATATCAATGAAGTCCTTCAGCAGGTTAGGGATGAAGGGCAGTTTGAGTCTTGTTTCCCCCTAGACCTACGAAGCAAGCTTAAATCCCCAAAGAATATGGCTAGAAGATTCACTCTGACCACAAAGATCACAACAATCCTTCTGACTGATTCCCTTTGTCTTTAGGCGTTGCTTCGTTGGGGGGATATTCCTGCGTGATCTCCGCATAAACTACTTAATCTTATTTGGGCAATTTAGGATCCCTATCGATTTCCACAAGGTTCGTATCCTCGAATTGTCAGAGGCGCCTCCATCATCAGACTTGTAACTACGACCCTTCAGCCTTTTTTGGGTCACCTTGTAAGCACTCTTCACTGAGAATCTTCCATTGGTGGTCCAGCCCAAATTAAGGAGTCATCCAAAAAGTGAGGACTGATAGGCATACCAAGAATTACCTCAGCTTCGTGTGGAAGAAAAGTGCTTCTCACTTTGTCTACATCCCATGATCTTGTATTTTTATCCAGTAAGCAGGCAACTTTTTCTGAGTTCGTAGAAACTTTCATACTAACAACCTTAAAGGAATCCGAGGTGGGTATCCACCTATCCTCCCATATATTCACACTTTCCCCATTTCCAATAACCCACCTGAACCCTATATCCACAATGTCCTTGGCTCCCAATATGCTTCTCCATGCGTATGACGGACTCCTTCCTAATTGGGCATCCATAAAGGTCCTATCTGCAAATTATTTCTCTTTAAGAACCCTGTGGACTAAGGAGTTTGGATTTTGCTGGATTCTCCACTCTTGTTTAGCGAGGAGAGCAAGATTGAAGGCTCTAAGATCTTTGAACCCCATGCCACCCTCATCTTTTGGAGTACACAGCTTCTCCCACACTATCCACGCCATTTTTCTCTCCTTATCCTTCTAACCTCACCAAATGTTGCTCATCATGGAATTTAGATGGGTGGCTTAAGCAACTGCTTTGATAAGAATCTCCCTACCCGCGCTCGACAGTAAGCGGCCTTTCCATCAGGCAATTTTGCTACCCACTTGGTCTTTAATGCGGTTAAACGCCTTTCTTTTGCCCTTACCCACTAACGGGGGCAAACCGAGTGGTGCTGAATGATTTGGGCCCCAAAAACCTGCTTTACTTGGTCTTGGACTTCTCTATTTGTATTCTTGCTGAAGAATAAGGAGATTTTTTCCTTATTCAGCTTTTGCCCCGACTCAGCTTCATAGTCCTCTAACACTTGAAATATCCTTCTGCCTTCTTCCACAGTGGCTCTATAGAATACTATACTATTGTCGGCAAAGAATAGGTGGGAAATTTACGGGGCCCCCTTGCTGACTGAAATCCCAAGTATTTTTCCCTTCAATTCTTCCTTTCTTAGCATGGTGGATAGGCCTTTAACACACAACAAGAACAAGTATGGTGATATTGGGTCTCCTTGTCTAATACCTCTTGATGGGATGATTTTACCTTTGACCTCCCCATGTATTAACACTGAGTAGGATACGGTACTAATGCACATCATCATCAGGTATATCCATTTCTCATAAAACCCCATCCTTCGCATTATCACCTCCAAGTATTGTCATTCCACCCTATCATATGCTTTACTCATGTCGAGCTTTAGGGCCATCTAAGCACCCTTGCCTTTCTTCCTCCTATTAATACAATGCATTGTTTCAAAAGCTGTTAGGTTCTAAGGAATTAGGAACTAATGTATTAGAACTTCATTTTGTAAGGTTGGCAAACCATGAACAAAACGGTTTTAGCCATGTTTAGACTCACTCAAAGTATGTGGTTTTTATGTAAAGTTGGAATCAAGTTACTGCAGAAGTTACTGTGCAAATATGCTTGGCTCGATCGATCGAGAATTAGACTCGACCGATCGAAAGTCGTGCAGATTGTTTTTCTGAAGAATTTTCCAACTCAGCCCAAGCCCGATTTGACGTGTATGTGAATCTTTTGTGAGATCTAAAGGTGTTTGTCTTCATATACACTTAAGGTTTCCAAACTCAAGATTGATGTCAAGAGCTTGGTGATCATTCAGTTGCAGATTCAAGAATTTAAACATATACAAGCAACAGTGCTTGTGCTTACTGTGAATTCAAGAAAGAAGTAGTCCGTGGACTCGGAGCTGCCACGTGGTCGTGGTAGTAAGTTTTCTACTCGAGGTATCAATAGGATGTTAGTGGCCTAAGTCGCTATTGTACAAACTTCAATTCTTTCATAGTGAATTTTGTTTTACCTTGAGCATAGTTAGGTCAAATCCTCCCCAGGTTTTTTTTTACCGGTTTGGTTTTTCTGGGTTATCATATCGTGTGTTCTTTATTTTCTGCACTTTGCACGATATGATATATTTGTGTTAACCTAGAACTGCATAATTTACCTAATTTAATCACTTGGCTAAATAACTAGGTTAATCTAGTTGGGTTTTAAAGGGTCTAAAAACGTACAAGTGGTATCAGACCAGGTAGCTCTTTTGTTCTAGATCTTTTGATCTAAGAGTTGATCTTTGATCCCTGTTATCATGGATAATGTTTAGTGTCTTACTAGTTTTTATTGTGATAATTTGAATAAAAAGGACACTTTTGTTTCTGTTGATTTTATTGATGCCTGTGAAACTCTTCGTAAGGAATTATTGAAATCTATGAAAATTGCTAAAAAATTCAAGGAAGAGTTAAAATTGGCTAATTTTGAAAAAGAGGAATTGATTGTGAGATTAGATGAATCTAATAAAAAGAATTAATTTTTGAGAAATCAAATTTCCTCTCAAAATGAAAAGATGAAAAGCTTGGAAAAAGAGTTAGTTGAATCTTAAGTTAAAATTGAAAATTTGACTAGTACCAAGCCTGCTGTTAATAACAGAAATGTTTCTATTTCTCTTAAGCCTAAAACTGAGAAAGTTTATATACCTCATTTCAAGAGGAATAATAAAGAAAAGGCTTATTTTGCTAGGTTAGACAAAGGTAAAAATTCTGATGTAGACGCTGAAGTTTCTAAACCTATGTCTAAATCTATTGTTAGAGAACATAATAAATCTGTTTTTGTGCCTACTTGTCACCTTTATGGTGTTGTTGGTCATATTAGACCAATTTTTTCTTTGTTGAGGCAAAAACCAAAATCTGAGACTAGATTTGTTGTTAGAAATACTGATGTTCCTAAATTTGTTCCGGTTTGTCACTTTTGTGATGTCTCCGGTCACATACGTCCTAATTGTCATAAATTGAAATTTAAGCATTCTGTATTTCAATTTAGAATATGTGATGATATTTCTCTTGCCATAAGTTCATACAAATTGTTTCATATTCTTTTGAAAAATTTAAGCTTATTGACTTGTGAAAGGAATTTGCGAGATTTTAGTCTTTCTCAGAAGATTGGTGTAATCCCTCAAATATACTCTGCTTTACATGGATTTTCACCTACAAAGCTGAAGACTCGTGCTATATGGGTGAGAAAAGATTCTCTAAGGTGAGTGTTGTTTACTTGTCCTTGATTTAATTCTTTCAATTATTTGTGGACATGTTTTGTTTCTGTTTTTGGTTGTTTTGTTTTTTAGGTTTTTTTTTTTTTTTTTTAAATTCCAAAAACATTGAAAATTTTCAAAAAGACAAAAATATTTTGTTTTGTGTCTAGTTTTATTTTTCTTGAGGATTATATAAATTATGATATATATTGCTCTCTTGATTTAGAACATGCTTAACATTGTGGAGAAACTTGAATAGCATATGTTATATAAGTGCTAAGCTATTTATGATTTTGTATGAGTATGTACTAGTTTGTTCATGTGCTCATGGGTTAATTAAGAAATTGATATTTCTTGTTTGTGTACCCTCTATAGCTTAATTAAGCACTGTCATGCATTGCATTTGCATTTTTAATCATTTCGCATAATGTGTGCTTTTTGTTTTGGTCATAAAATTTTTTTAAACCAAAAAGATTTTTATGTGTTTTGTATTATATATCTGGGATTTCTAATCAAGGTTGGTCATATTATCTTTACTTAACACGTTTATATACTTTGTTTAGCCTAGATGAGCTTATTTTATTGCACTTTACTAGTTTGAGCTTTGTAGTGCATGTTGTGTGGGAATTTTTTATAGTTTTGATCACATGATCTTAATCTTGAAGTCATATACCTTTGATTGTTGCACTTGAACTTAGTGAGAAAGGCATAAATAACCATCTCACCACTGTTTACTAGCCAATCATGAACACCTTAGTGCATATCATATGATTTTGTACACGAAAAAGTGTACCATATTGACAAACAAGAAACTTATATGATTGCAAGCTTTTATTCTAGGAGATGTGAGAGTTATATGATGTAAATCTTTAGGTGATAGTCTCTCTCAATTGTATGTGATGAATTGTGTAGAAATTGTAATTGCTTACTATTCACATATCACCTCACATGTTTCTCAAGCTTTTGCTAGTTGCACACACTACAAAAGTTACTCTTTGCTAAACTTTATACATGTTATTGTGTGTGATTTTGTTGTGGCCGTCCAAGATTGAAAATTTCTTGATTTTGATACAAAAAGTGTTTAATGTTTGAGTTTTTGGAGTCAAATTGGTTGAAAAACTTGTTTTTGAGAGATCTGGGTTGAATTCATGTGTTTTTGAAAAACTTTTAATCTCATACTCATGCATTTCATTCATGAAATACTATGCTTTGAGGAGTTTTTGTATAAAATTTCTCTGTTTTTCAAAAATTTAATTTTTTCAAATCCTTCACATCTTCTTTTAGTGGGTTCTCAGCAAACTTGGCCACAAGGTCGACCAGGACTTGACCCTTTACAGAGGTACGGGGCATATACTTTTGATATCATAAATGCCCAGCTTTGTTCCCCACTTTGCAATCCTCCCCGTATAATCAGTGCTTCGAAGTAGATCCTTGAGTGGCAATTAGGTTAGGACAACAACGATGTGTGATTGGAAATAATGGGGAAGCTTGCGTGTGGCATGCACCATAGCCAGAATAGCCTTCTTAAGTGGCAAATATCGAACCTCGGCCTCATGCAAGGACTTGCTCACATAATACACAGGCTTCGGAACACCACTATCAACTCTTATCAGCACTAAGCTTACCGCATGGGTGGCCACTGCAATATAAGCAAATAAGACCTTATTCGCCTCGGGTCTAGACATGATCGGCGGCCGAGAAAGATACTCCTTCAATTGTTAGAATGCTAAGGTACATTCCTCAGTCCATTCAAAACCCTTCCATTTATTCAATAACTGGTAGAAAGGCCTGCACCTATCTGCCGACCGGGATATAATTTGGTTCAAGGTAGCGATCATTCCTGTCAATCTCTGTACTTCCTTGGGATTCCGATGCGGTTGCAAAATACTAATTGCCTTGACTTGGTTTGGATTGACCTCAATTCCATGGTGAGTAACCATGTAGCCTAGAAATTTCCCCGACCCTACGCCAAAGGAGCACTTGGAAGCATTAAGTCGTAACTTGTACCCTCTTTGGATTTCAAAGATGTTTTCGAGGTCATCAATGTGCTTGGTTTCCCTGTTAGAGACCTCCTTAGGCCATGCTCAGCAGGCAAGCCAACCTTGAATGTCCTGATAGCTACGTCGTTAAAATCACCATCAATCTTGTTAAACATTTCCCAATATCTGTCTGAGTATATTTTCAGCGTTTCACCCTCTCTCATGGACAGAGACAACAAATAATCCAAAGGCCGAGGAACTCGGCTGCACGTGATGAAATGGGACCCAAACGCCTGTGTGAGCTCCTTAAAAGAGTCAACAAAGCCTGCCCCTAGACCACCAAACCACCTTATCGCCACAGGCCCTAAACTGGATGGAAACACTTTGCACATTAGAGCCTCATTCTTAGAATGTACAGTCCTTCTCTAGTTGAAATGGCTAACATGTTCAACAGGGTCTGTCCGGCCATTATAAATGGTGAATGTGGGTTAGGTAAACTGCCGAGGAAGCGTCGCATTCTCAATTCCGCGTGTAAAGGGAGACTTGGAGATTCTATTGAGTGCCTTGCTCATCGCGTCGTTTCCTAGGCCCTTCGAAGATGAATCTCTGTCCTTACGTTCACGATGATAGTCCTCCTCATACTAGAAATATTTGCTTGGAGGCGTTGTGGATCTACGTCTATAGTGACCATCCCTCTCACCATCAGAAGAGAGGTTAGAAACTAAGGGACTCCGCCTCCTCCGCTCGTGATGCAGCTTTTTCTTCAAGTAGTCAATCTCTTTTTGCATGGCCTTGGCATTTTCCTCTTGAGAGAGATGGCCAGCACCCCTAGAGTGACTCTCATCAGTGTAAGTGGTATGCACACTTCCCTCATGGCCCTCTCTATGTCCAGAATCGTGATGATCTTCCCGTTGGGACCCCATAGACTCCGGTTGGTTTGGACCCGATTCTACCATAATTGAAAATCTAACACACTAACCAATAAGCTTTCCCACAGACGGCGCCAATTGTAAGGACATAGGTTTGGCGTTCCAGCCCAATAATGGAAGGATCAGCCTAAAAGGCCCAAAAACAATGAATTTGTAGAGAGTAGGTAAAGAAAACTGGGCTAGCTCAGATTAAACAATCAATTAGATGGGCTGAGATCATAAGAAGGATGAAAACAAAAAGGTTAACTTCAGAAAGTTATCCTCAGCCTATGTCCGACGAGGTCAGTTTGATATAAATATTGTTCAAAGATGGATACAAGTTTAGTTCTTAGCATCTACAGTCTTTCTCTCTCTCTCTCTCTCTCTCTCTCTCTCTCTCTCTCTCTCTCTCTCTTTTGATCCCCCACTCTATGTAGTAGCTGTAAGGTTGGAAGTCACTGTTCAGATGTCTTCTCCACATAAATACGGCCAAAAGGTTAGCTACATAGCATTCAATGCGGGGGTGGCAGCCTTCTTCCTTGATATTTTAGGATCTTTTCTTAGTACATGTTTCTGCAATACTCACCCAGTCCTCTAGAGTGTTTTCCTAAATGGCAGAGCTCCAAGACTTACCCCGATTTTGGTTATCCGAGGTGATATTCATCCTCGGCGGCACTTCCTGGGTCGCTAAGTTCACACTTAATCGCTTCATCCTTCAAAACAGATCTTCAAGGCTAAATTGGATCATCCTCGGGCTAGCCGTAGTCCTTGATTTGAGCTCTGGGCCCAATATGCACAAAGATAAAGACTTCTTGGCCCATTAACCCTACAACATTAATTACCAAAATACAACAACAATTCACAAAATAACATAAACACAATAAATAGAAAAACACATCTATGAAGGGTAAGGCCACAACCACCATCACTACCAACAACAACCCATTACCTTAAATTCACACAACCAAATCCACAAATGCATTTCAGACAAAAAATTTTAGCTACATATTCACACCATCACTCCCCCAAAACAAAAACCAATCCACCAAATAGCAACCTAATTCCTAGAAACTAAAATAGAAACAAACCTAGATGCCCAAATGAATAAGTAACACTAACACATTATATATACTTGCACTGAGGTTTCTAATGCTCGGCAACCTCCATAGACTATGCCATTAATAAACTTTCTTTTTTCTGTATTTTACAAACACAAAACCAAATATTTGGGTTTCATCCATTATCTCTAACTTTCTTTTAGCATTTACTTCATCTATAGTTCGCATAGAAATCTCAACTATGTTGCCACAATCCATTAAAAAAACATTATTAATCATGTAAAATTTTAATGAAGTCCATATATTACCTTGTAGAGAGGTATATAATAGTCACATATCCAACTTCAGAAGATCTATACATTGCTATAGATTCTGCAATTTTAAGCACAATCTATATTAGTAGGAAATTATCTAAAATTCAAACTGAATTAACCAATTTTTTTTAGAGAGAAAAAGAGAGAGGGAACATGTGATATTAATGAATCTTCCAAGTACTTAATGGGACTATATAAGTTGCTATCATCCAGGTTCTTGACACTTATAATTGCAGAATGAGTCAAGACTTTTGGTTGTTACATTTTTAGGAAGTGTAAGTGTTTGTTTGTAGATTCCAGCCATTGTTGCCAGAGTACTCTTAACTGATAAATTAGGAAGACGACCACTTTTATTGATAAATATGGAAAAGGATATATTTTTAAGGCAATAATTTACATCATCAATTTATTGTTAATGAAGGCACGATATGTGCTTTAGTAGCTTCCTTTTAGGCCTGTCATTCTTGTTTCAAGTTTCTCCCAAATCCAAATTTTCTATATCCTTATTTTTCAACTCTTGTTGTTAGTAGAAGAATCATCCTTGAAAGAAGTAAGTTGGTTATGACCAGAACCTCCACCAGTAGAGCTCACTCCCATTTTGGCGTATATTGGCATAGTGGTAACACAATTTCTGTGTCTTAGATTCTGTATCTTTTCCTTACATTCTTAAAATGCCACTTAAAAAATGGCAATCTAAAGAGGTTTAAGTTTCCTGTATTCTTATTTCAACGCTTATGGCATAAATATTAGTACCTATACAATACATCCGACAATCTTCTTGGACTCAAAGCCCTTTTATTGACTTTGCCTACGGCCAAAATCACTGGCATAGAAAGTATTCAATTTCTTATGCCGTTCGAGTATACCTATGGTTGTAATCATCGGCATGGCAAAGTATGCAATTTCTTGTGCTTCTTTTCCATTGTATCTGTAAGTTCGTTTAAACCCCTTAAACCTAAATAGATTAACCTAGAGAATTAGCCAAGTGATTAACTTAGGTAATTTAAATAGATCTAGGTTAACACAAATATATCAAATCATGTAAAAGAGCGGAATAATAAAGAACACATGATATTATGACCCAAGAAAACCAAACCGATAAAAAACCTGGGGAGGATTTAACCTAGCTATCCTCAAGGTAAAACGAATTTACTATGAAAGAATCGAAGTTTACACAATAGAGACTTAGACCACTAACATCCTATTGCTACCTGCCTGTAGGAAACTTACTACCACGACCATGTGACAGCTCCGAGACTACGGACTCCTTCTTTCCTTGAATTTTTCAGCAAAGCACAAGCAACATCTGCTTGTATATCTTGAAGCTCTTTTGTTCTGCAACTGTATGATTTACCAATCTCTTGGCATGAATCTTGAGTTTGGAAACCCTAAGTGTATGTGAAGGTAAACACCTCTAGATCTAACAATTAGATTCACAAACACAGCATTCAAAACTCTCAAAACGTGGCTAGGGTTTTCCCTTATATACTTAGGGCAAAACATAAAACCCTATACATTAAATGGGCTAGGGCCGAGTTGGAAAAATTCTGCAAAAAAATGTTCTGCACGATTTTCGATCGATCGAGTCTAATTCTCGATTGATCGAGTCAGGCAGAAAGTGCACAGTAAGTTCTGCAGTCAACTCGATTCCAACTTTACATAAAAAGCCATACTTTGAGCAAATCTAACACACAACTTAAAGAATGTTTTGATCATGGTTTGCCAACATTACAAATTGAAGTTCTAATACATTAGTTCCTAATTCTTAGAACCTAACAGTATCATAACTTTATTCTTAAAAGAAGAAAGGGCCTTAAGACCTCTGGGTCATTAAAAATTTCCACTAATTTTGTGCCAAGATGTTAGGAAGTAGTAGTGCTAATTAAGTGACTAATTTGTTTACTATTAAACACCACACCACATTCAAGGGTATTGTGCAGCTTACTCAATAGGCATGGGAGGAATACCATGGCTCATTGTCTCACTATCTCAGAGGTATGTAGTTTTTCTTGTTATCTACAATGAAGTGTACCTAAGTAGATCATCAATTTTTTTTAAAAAAATTAAAATGAGACACACCTGTTTAGCAATCTTGAAAAACCATACTAACCAACCAAAACCTTCAAAAAAAAAAAATCGCCACAAAAACCATGGCTCATTGTCTCACTGTCTCAGAGGTATGTAGTTTTTCTTGTTATCTACAATGAAGTGTACCTAAATAGATCATCAATTTAAAAAAAAAATTTTAAAATGAGACACACCTGTTTAGCAATCTTGAAAAACCATACTAACCAACCAAAACCTTCAAAAAAAAAAAAAAATCGCCACAAAATCCAAAATAGCAACAGCCCCAACATAACATTTCCCAGTTAATCATATAAAACCCAAAGATTATATTGCCCATTGAACTTGTTTACTGTTTTGTAATGTACAAAACTAACTAAAGTTTACAATGCCCATATAATAAATATTGAAAGGGAAAACAAATGCAAATTAAATACAACAAAAAAAACCATATAGCAAACCAAAACAAACCTGTAATCAAAACCAAATCAAAGAATCCTAGGAAATAGCAAGTTTACTGATGTGGCCTAGTATTGGGAATTCAACAATTCCCAAGTTCTCAGCCCTCTGTAAGCTAGGAAAATATAATGTGTGTTAGTTCGTTTAGACCCCTGTAAAACTAGATTGTTTAACCTAATTAATTAACCAAGTGAATACTTAGGCTTATTATTCAGATCTAGGTTAAAACAATAACAATCATATCAAGTAAAGCAGCAGAAAAATAAAGAACACAAAGATCTGATGACCCAGGAAAACCAAACCGGTAAAAAACCTGGGGAGGATTTAACCTAGCTATCCTCAAGGTAAACTGAATTCACTTTGAAAGAATTGAAGTTCACACAATAAGCCTTAGACCACTAACATCCTATTGCTACCAAAGTGTAGGAAACTTACTACCATGACCCTATGATAGCTCCGAGATCCACGGACTCCTTCTTTCTTGAATTCTTCAACAATTCACAAGTACACCTGCTTGTATTTCTTGAAGATCTTTGATTCTGCAACTGTATGATTTACCAAGCTCTTGACATGAGTCTTGAGTTTGGAAACCCTAAGTGTATGTGAAGGTAAACACCTCTAGATCTCACAATGAGATTCACAAACACAGCATTCAGAACACTAAAAACATGGCTAGGGTTTTCCCTTATATACTTAGGGCAAACATAAAACCCTATACATTAAATGGGCTAGGGCTGAGTTGGAAAAATTCTGCAGAAAAACAATCTGCACGACTTTTGATCGATCGAGTCTAATTTTCGATCGATCGAGTCAGGCAGAAAGTGCACAGTAATTCTGCATAAAACTCGATTCCAACTTTACATAAAAAGCCATACTTTGAGCAAGTCTAACACACAACTTAAGGAATGTTTTGATCATGGTTTGCCAACATTACAAATTGAAGTTCTAATACATTAGTTCCTAATTCTTAGAACCTAACAAATTCCCCCTTTGGCAATCCGTGACAAAACACAGACTTAACAAAAAGCTCAAAGTTTACAAATTGAAACAGCCCATTACAAAATAAAAAGCCACTTAAACAATTCAACCTAACTACTATCTAACAGTTGCAAAGTAGACAACAGCACAACTGAATCAACCTGTATATTCCTGTAACACTTAACAAACAAATAAACGCATGTGTGGAAAGGAAAAACAGTAAAACAAAAAATATGCAAACTAACTCTCCCCCTAAGTTAGATACATCAAAAATAAATTCAACCCCCCCTAAACAAAAACATACTTGTATTTTCCACACATATTCCCACCTTTAATCTCCCCCTTTTTGTCACGTATTGACAAAGACAACTTAAACAAAGAGTAGAGTGACAGTAAACATGAGAGAAAAAGGAGAATCAAGGGAACATAAAACAGTTTAGCTCTATAGAAAATAGAGAGAATTCCCCCTATGAAGAGCAACAACTCCCCTTATGAACAACAAAGGTTAAAAACAAGCTTCTCCCCCTATAAAAATAGGAAAAACAAAACACGTTTTGGGAAAAACAGTTTTGGGGAAAATTTAGGAGGTGGGGATAAATAGAAACACAAAAAAAAAAAAAAAAAAAAATGAGTTGAGGATACACATGAAGAAAAATATTCTCTCTTTCAATAAATGCAAACTTGACACTAAGTGACCCATAAACAGTTTCATGAGTAGAGAAAATATTTGCACATTGATTATCCATCATATCTCTTAAGAAAAATATTTTCTACAGTTCACACATCAAGAAAAATAGCATATACTAAAATGTACAAAGGACTCAAAAAGTAATCAATTAATTTTTAATTCAAGTTGAGTACCCAATTTAGTAAAGTGTATGCATGTTATGTGTGAAAACAATGAGAGATATGACTACAAAACTGCAAAATGGATACAAAAAACAATGCAATTCATGTGAATCCTAAACATAAATGATGCATAAAAAAAATTTTGGTCAAAACTCCAAAAACTGAAAATTTTTCAATTTCGATCGATCGAATATCGATCGAATACCAATCGAGTTAGACAGAATTAAACCAAAAATTTTAATCGTAATTTCGATCTGTCGAGAAACAGCTTCGATCGGTCGAAATTCTGGAAAACTCAAATTTTTGAAAAACAGAGCAATTTAATGCAGTAACTCCTCAAAGCACAATATTTCATGAATGAAAAGCATGAGTATGAGACTAAAATTTTTTCAAAAACACATGAATACAACCCAGATCTCTCAAGAACAAGTTTATCAACCAATTTGTCCTCAAAACTCAAATTTTGCATCAAAATCAAGGAACATATAATCTTGGATGGCCACAACAAAATCACACACAATAACATGTACAAAGTTTAGCAAAGAGTAATTTGTGTAGTGTGTGCAACTAGCAAAAGCTTAAGAAACATGTAAGGTGATATGTGAATAGTAATCAATCACAAAGTCTACAAAATTCATCACATACAATTGAAAGAGACTATCACCTAAAGAGACTATCTCCTAGAATAAAAGCTTGCAATCATGTAAGTTTCTTGATTTGCCTCATAATATACACACCAATTTTATTTGATTTGAATTTATTATAGCCCAATAATGTACATACCAATTTTAGCATTTAATCCGAGTCTACACCTTATGTTCTTTTTGTGCATGTGCTACACTTTCTCGAGCACAAAATCTTACGATATGCACTAAGGTGTTCATGATTGGCTAATAAACAGTGGTGAGATGGTTATTTATACCTTTCTCAATAAGACCAAGTCCGACAATTAAAAACATGTGACTTCAAGATCAAGATCATATGATCAAAGACTATAAACATCTTTCCCACACAGCATGCACTACAAAGACTTCAGCCAGTAAAGTGCAATAAATAAGCTAATCCAAGCTAAACAAGGTACATAAACATGTTATGTAAAGATAATATGACCAACCTTGATTATAAATCCAAGATATATAATACAAAACACATAAAAATCTCTTTGGTTGAAAAAAATTTTATGACCAAAACTAAAAGCACACATTATGCTAAATGATTAAAAATGCACATGCAATGCATGACAGTGTTTAACAAAGCTATAGAGGGTACACAAACAAGAAATATCAATTTCTTAATTAACCTATGAGTACATGTACAAACTAATGCATACCCATACAAAATCAAAAATAGCTTAGCACTTATAGAACACATACTTTTAATGTTTCTCCACAATATTAAGCATTTTTTAAATCAAGAGAGAGATATCATAATTCATGTAATCCTCAAGTAAAATAAAACTAGACACAAAATAAAATATTTTTGTCTTTTTGAAAATTTTTTTTTCAATGTTTTTGGATTTTTTTTTTATAAAAAACAACCAAAAAAATAAAACAACCAAAAACAGAAACAAAACATGTCCACAAATAATTGAAGGAATTAAATCAAGGACAAGTCAGCAACACTCACCTTAGAGAATCTTTTCTCACCCATATAGCACGAGTCTTCGGCTTTGTAGGTGAAAATCCATGTGAAGCAGAGTGTATTCGAGGGATTACACCAATCTTCTGAGAAAGACAGAAATCCTGCAAATTCCTTTCACAAGCTAACAAGCTTAAATTTTTCAAAAGCATATGAAACAATTTATTTGGACTCATGGCAGGAGAAATATCATCACATGTCCTAGACTGAAACACAGAATGCTTAAATTTCAATTTATGACAATTAGGATGAATGTGACCGAAGACACCACAAAAGTGATAAACAGGAACAAATTTAGGAACATCAGTATTCCTAACAGCAAATCTAGTTTCAGATTTTGGTTTTTGCCTCAACAAAGAACAGTTTGGCCTAATATGACCAACAATACCACAAAGGTGACAAGTAGGCACAAAAACAAATTTATTATGCTCTCTAACAGTAGGTTTAGACTTAGGTGTAGAAACTTCAGCGTCTACATCAGAACTTTTACCTTTGTCTAACCTAGCAAAATAAGCCTTGTCTTTATTATTTCTCTTGAAATGAGGGATATAAACTTTTTTAGCTTTAGGCTTAAGAGAAACAGAAACACTTCTGTTATCAGCAGCAAGCTTGATACTAGTCAAATTTTCAATTTTAGCTTTAGACTCAACTAAATCTTGTTCCAAGCTTTTCATCTTCTCATCTTGAGAGGAAATTTGATTTCTCAAAAATTCATTCTTTTTATTAGATTCATCTAATCTCATTATCAATTCCTCTTTTTCAAGATTAGCCAATTTTAACTCTTCCTTAAATTTCTTAGCAATTCTTATAGTTTTCAATAATTCCTTACGAAGAGTTTCACAGGCATCAAAAAGATCAATAGAAATAACAGTGTCCTTCTTATTCAAATCATCACAATCAAAAACAGTAAGACACTTAAAATTATCCATGATAACAGGGATCAAGGATCAGCTCTTAGATCAAAAGATCTAAAACAGAAGAGCTACCCGCTCTGATACCACTTGTTAGTTCGTTTAGACCCCTGTAAAACTAGATTGTTTAACCTAATTAATTAACCAAGTGAATACTTAGGTTCATTATTCAGATCTAGGTTAAAACAATAACAATCATATCAAGTAAAGCAACAGAAAAATAAAGAACACAAAGATCTGATGACCCAGGAAAACCAAACCGGTAAAAAACCTGGGGAGGATTTAACCTAGCTATCCTCAAGGTAAACTGAATTCACTATGAAAGAATTGAAGTTCACACAATAAGACTTAGACCACTAACATCCTATTGTTACCCAAGTGTAGGAAACTTACTACCACGACCCCATGATAGCTCCGAGATCCACAGACTCCTTCTTTCTTGAATTCTTCCGCAATTCACAAGCGCACCTGCTTGTATTTCTTGAAGATCTTTGATTCTGCAACTGTATGATTCACCAAGCTCTTGACATAAGTCTTGAGTTTGGAAACCCTAAGTGTATGTGAAGGTAAACACATCTAGATCTCACAATGAGATTCACAAACACAGCATTCAGAACACTAAAAACGTGGCTAGGGTTTTCCCTTATATACTTAGGGCAAACATAAAACCCTATACATTAAATGGGCTAGGGCTGAGTTGGAAAAATTCTGCAAAAAAACAATCTGCACAACTTTCGATCGATCGAGTCAGGCAGAAAGTGCACAGTAATTCTGCAAAAAACTCGATTCCAACTTTACATAAAAAGCCATACTTTGAGCAAGTCTAACACACAACTTAAAGAATGTTTTGATCATGGTTTGAAAACATTAAAAATTGAAGTTCTAATACATTAGTTCCTAATTCTTAGAACCTAACAATGTGGAATTAGCTGTAATGCAGATATGGTCACGTACACCTTAACCTCAGCACTATATAAAATTGTAACAAAAGAAACGAAGAAATTATTTAAAAATATTTAAAAAAAAAACAATGAAATAAAAGGTAGGACTAGTATAACCAAAGAGAAGAAATTTACTATGAAATTCTTCATTGATGATGAGAGAAAACCCCCAGTGCAAGGGCAGAGATTAACAAAATAAAAACAAAAAGGTAGAGGAAAGTAACAAACCTTGGTGGTGGCATTGATAAACATCAAAGATTGAGGAAGCGGATGACAGCACGTGACAGAGAGAAAATGAGCAGCGAGCAACCTAAGAATTTGTATGAATTTCAAGTAATATAATTTATTCAGCAATCTAACAACTCTGATTAGCTAAGTTTGATTATACTTTTAGCAATATATATAAGTATATCTTTTCATTCGGAAATTTTGTAAATTATCAAATAAATTCAAATTGATTGAGAATGGTTTAGAATAGTATTATACCATGAAGTTAAAGTTCATAATATAATATATTAAAACTGATAAGACGTTTATGGTTATTATAAATTTAATAATATTATAAACAATAAATCTAGAAGTGAGATGCTTATCCACAAATTAGCTTTGCAATGCCTTAGCTCTCCTTTGCATTGTTCTTCCTCATTCATTGGGCCAATAATCTCTTCTCTTATTTATTTTCCCTATATCAATATTCGAGTGTCAAAAGAAAAATCAAAGTTCATATAATATCCCAAAACAGTAATAGTGGAACTAAAACAATTCCAAACATTTTATTAGACAGTAAAAAGGGGTTAAAGTCAACACAAATCAAGCCAATCAAAGCATTGCAAGTTCTTGCTTCATTCATAGCAAGTACTTGCAATAGAAAGAACATAAAGGAAACATTTATTAGAAAAAAATTAACAGCAAAGCTATAGTTCATTCCACAATAGAAAAATTATCTACCAAAACCTTTAAAGTAATCCACAATTGACAAATTAATTAACAAAGCAAAACTCAGAATTCACCAATGTATCTAAAGAGGCACTTCACAACTAATTGAGCTTCCATTTACTTGTGCTTCACTATTTTTTTCACCTCAACACCCAAATAGATGCTTAATTAAAATTTTTAGAATATAATCCAACATGCAAAACCCAAAAATGTCCCTGAAAAATCACAAACATGGTCATCCATAAAAAATAAAAATAAATCTGGTATCCATTAAATTGGTCATCAAAAACACGAAGTTTAAACTCTAATCAACCACTAATCTATCCAAACCTACTATATCTGAAATTTCAACTAAAAATTTTCATATATTTGAATCACATACACAAACCAAAATTCAATAATATTAATCAGAAAAATCAACTGGTACATACAATTCAAAAGAAACCAATACTGAAAAAAAACCCATTCTTGGCTTCCTTTTGTTTGTGCCCTTTTTTTTTTGTTTTTCTCATCATTCAACCTTAATCAAAACCAATAACCCAAATGCCTAAATTAAAGGCCATCAACCCAATAACCCATATACCTAAATCAAAGACACTCAAGTCCTTTTACTATTATACTTTCAGATTTCACAATTTAAACCCATTAAAACCCAACATCAAAAACAACAAAATCAAGACTTAAAGTCTCTTTTAAAAAAATATAAACTAAAATCTACAGAGTAATAAACTTAGTATGAAGAGAGTTATACTATCAGATTTCCAAATCCCACAATTTCACCCCCCCCCCCTTTGCAAAAAAAACAGAACAGGTAAGAGGTCATTAAAACTCAGGTAGGATTTTCGTATTGTGAGGGGTTTTCCCTGATTTTAACGAATAGAGAGGAAAATGGTTATGAATCCAAATTCCTAAATTGACAGCAAACCATAATCGAAGAGAATATTAGGAAAATAAATTAATACTTTTGCTTTGATTAAATTAGAGACTCTAAATTGTAGAAAGATTCCACTTCATTGCTATAGAGGAAGAAAATGAATGATTTAAATCCAAAAGAGAAGAATTCAAAAAAACCCATTACCGAAAATATTAAATAAATATAGCCACACATCATAATTCTGATTTCCTTAACCCTAATTTCTGGAACCAAAATCTAACTGCACAATTGCATAAGGGGGAAATATATAGCAAAACTAATTTAACTTTAAATTTGTGGAAAAAAAAAGTTAGAGAAAGAATAGGAACCTGTCGGAGGCGTTGTTAATCAAAACATTGAAGGGAACTATTTTAAGTCAGCTTCGTCTTCCTTCTTCTTTTGCTTCTTTTTCTGAAAAAACCAAAAAGCAAAAAGATCATTTTAGAATAACTGGAAACAAAAAGTTTTTCAAAGGAACTAGGAAATGGTTCTTTCTTTTTTTTCTTGATCGAAAACTATGGGGTATATGTAGCTTTCTTAGATTTTTCTCTTTACGCCTAATCGACTCCCCTCTCAATCTCTGTTTATTAGAGTCTCTCTCAATCTCTTTCAATCTAATGGTGTTTCTGTTTTAAACCCTGTGCATGGTAAATGGATAAAATTTAAAATGCTCAAACGGTGCAACGTAGGCTATTTTGTAACTTTAAATTGCACACGTGTCAAAGTTTTAAGTGGCCAGCTTTCCTACATTGCAGCACCTCCTTAATTGCAAGAAAAGGTTCTGCTATTATATATAGTACTAGCGTTTAACCCGCGCAATGCGCGGGATCATTTTATGTAATAGAAAAACAATCAACATGATATAAAATTTGTCAAGTGCATGTTATACAGCCCCTCATTTGTCCTATACTTGCAGAAATTCTATCTATAAAATACAATACAAAATCACTCCATATGTTACAATAGTTTTCATCTAGAAACAAAATATCAAGCATATGATATATATATATATATATATATATATATATATCAAGCAAACTAACCGCAAACTAACCACAAACTAAAGGTCTTTTATGTTGGTTTTTTTTTTTTTTTCCTTTTAATAAGCCTTGGGTTTATAGAGAAAACCTGACCTTAATTCACAACACATACTTCGAAAACATTCCATTTTTTTTACTCTTCATTCTCCAATGACAATTGCTCTTTTGGTTTCCACGTTAATATGTGAAGCTTATCACACCAAAACTTGTGTGATCCAAGCTCATTTAAGTAAAAACAACTTCAAATTGTTAATTACAATGGACAGATTTAGAATCAATCAATCAATAAATAAACAAAACCAATATTTTAGATGAAAAATCTGAAACAATACTCACAAAATCTAGAGTTATATATTACAATATCCTTAAAATAAATTAAAAAAAAAAAATTTCGGCAAACATACACAAAATAAAATCATAGATGCAAGAAACCATTGTTTGCAAGGGACTAAACTTAATTTTGTGGTGGGTATATATTACAAAACAATTTGTTGGGATTTTCCTTGCATTCAACTCTTTATGCCTACAAATAAAAATACAGCCTAAATAAAATCACATATTTTCATGCAACAACAATTGCACAGTTCCAATGCTACTTATATATATATATATATATATATAAATACACACACACACCAAATAGAAAGGAGGAAACCAAAAAATTAAAACAATAATAAATAAAAAACAAATAGACAGTCCCTTACTTCCCCACTCTATCTATACTGAATCTAATTTAAGGAGATGATAGACATCATCAACTAATTTGCCACCAACTACAACTGTTTCAAAGGGGAACCAATCTAGAATTCTTTGAAATTATTTTTAGCATTGCCAATAATCAGCTAATATCAGTCAGTTACTTTCAAACTAACTAAATTCATACGTGCACTAAAGAATTAAACCTGTAAACATTATAAACTCAAAAATCAATGTGTATATAAATAATCTCAAGGAAAATACTTGTGAACTAAAGTATCTCTTAATTAGGACATAGACACAATTCAAAGAACTCAAAATTCCATTTGTACACTTCTCTGATTATGGGATTTAAAACGTGCTTAGGGGTTCTTTTATATAGTGGGAGAAGTAGATCTGAAACCCTAATCCTTAATGGGCTTGAACTGCTGTTTGGGCCAACTTAAAATTCTGCAGATACGACTTTCCATCTGTCGAGCCTGGTTCTTGATCGGTCGAACCAGGCAAATTCTGAAATCTTCTTTCTACAGCTTGTATGTTCTTGAATCTTGACTTGAATCACCTTGAGCATTGTCTAATAATACCTATAGACTCTAGGATCTATATCTAGACAAGTTTGTGTTCACGATTTACTAATTGTTCTAAACTGTTAGAACCTAACAGTGATGAAAAAAATAGGTAGGAAGACTAGATATCGTACTCATAAGTAACATTAATCGACCCCTCTTAGACAGATACAACTTCTTCCACCCGGCTAATTTCCGCTCAATTTTTTCCAAAATAGGATTCCAAATTGAAGGGGAGTTTTGCGTTGCCCCCAATGGCATGCCAAGATAAGACATAGGGAATGTTCCAACTCTGCAGCCTAAAATTTCAACCAGGGCATGCACATTATCAACCTCCCCTATAGGAACCATTTCACTTTTGTGCACATTGACCTTCAAACCTGTTACCGCCTAGAAATTAAGTAACAACAACCGAATATGAAGAATTTAATCCACATCTGCATCACAAAATAGGATAGTATCATCTGCAAATAATAGATGTGAGACACATTTCCCACCACCCCCCCTGCCCTCAATAATAAAACCACGGATCAGGCCAGCTCCCTCTACTCTTCTTAACATCCTACTGAACACCTCCATCATAATCAACAACAACATAGGAGATAGCGAATCCCCTTGTCTTAAACCCTTTGAACTACCAAAAAATCAGCAGGAGACCCATTAATCAAAGCAGAGAACTGAACTGTGGCTATACAAGTACGGATCCACTTACACCACTTCACTCCAAAGCCTATTCTATTCAACAAATCCAGCAAAGCCTCCCAATTCACATGATCATAGGCTTTCTCAATATCAAGTTTACATATGACTCTAGGAACCCCACTCTTCCCTTGGCTATCCACACACTCATTCACAATAAGAACCGAGTCAAGGATTTGTCTTCTTCCCACAAAGCTATTCTGAGTCTCAGATATCAACTGATCCAAAACCACTCTCAAACGATTTGCCAAAACCTTAGCCAAGATTTTATACACACTCCCCACCAAGCAGATAGACCTAAAATCTCTAATATTAGAGGCGTCATTCTTTTTAGGAATTAAGGCAATGAAGGTAGCATTCAGGGATTTTTCAAACTTACAATGTTGAAAAAACTCTTCAAAAATTGCTAAGATGTCTTTCTTCACTACTTTCCAACAATGATGATAAAACACCATAGTAAACCCATCCGGACCTGAAGCTTTGTCCCTTTCCAAGTCACTTACGACTTGAAGTATCTCCTCCCTCTCAAACTTCCTTTCAAGCTAAACCCTCTTTGTATCCCCAATATGATCAAATTCCAAACCCTCCACAAAAGGCCTTCACCCCTTAGACTCCTTGTACAAATTTTTATAAAACTGTACTACCTAATTAGTTACCTTGGATCCCTTCTAAAAAACCACCCCATCCACCTCCAAGGTCCTCAAATGATTATACCTTCTATGAGAGTTAGCCATTTTATGGAAGAACTTGGTGTTATTATCCCCTTCCTTGATACATAACATCCTAGATTTTTGTTTCCAAGAAATTTCTTCCTAGAAAAGAAGATGCCCCACCTGGGACCTCAAATCTGCCCTACGACATTTCCCCATCAGTGAGACCAAAATCCCCTTCCTTAGCATCTAATTTTTCCAACTCCCCCAATAATTGTTTTTTTAACGCTTTAAATTACCAAATTTTCGGTGATTCCATTGCACAATATCCTCTTTTAGAGCCTTTAATTTTTTGGCAAGCACGAAACTACGTGTACCTACAAAAGAATGCCGATTCCACCAGGATTGAACTCTATCTATAAACCCCTCCATCTTCAACCACATATTTTCAAATCTAAACGAACTTTTCCCCCTTGCCATTCCCCCTGCCTCCAAGAGAATTGGACTGTGATCTAAGATAGGACGGGGTAAATTCCTTTGAATAACATCTAGGAAATGTTCCTCCCAATCTGGAGGGACCAAAGCTCTATCAATCCTAGACATCGCTAGTTGATCAATACCACTTAACCATATATAGCTACCTCCTTCCAAAGGCAAATCAATCAAGTGAAGATCCTCAATATTCAAAGAATTTTTCCATAGCTAAGGTCAAACATGTCTCACCCTTACACTCACTAGGAAAGCGAACAATATTAAAGTCCCCAAAACAACACCACGGTATCCTCTAATACTGCTGAATACCCACGAGCTCATCCCACATGTGACTCCTCTCGTTATTCTCATTTGGACCATAAACCTCTGAGCAAGCCCGTATAAAACCGTCCCCCACCCCTTGCCACTTTACCGAAACTAAGAAAGTACCAACCATAACATCCACCTTATCCAAAACCCTTTTATCCCACATAATCAAAATACCACTAGCAGTCCGATCAGCCTCTAAAATAGCCTAATTTACATATGGACAGCCCCACAAACTACACACCAGCCGTCTATCCATGCTAGCAATTTTCGTCTCTTGTAAACAAACAACATCACACTTCAACTCCTGCAACAAATTCTTCACCACAAGTCGTTTCTGAGGATGATTTAAACCTTTAACATTCCACAAAATCATTTTTATCTTCATAAACACAAAAATATCCCCATCTACTAACACCAGCACAAGACTAACTCTGTATCTCCCATCATAATTTACTGAAGAGATCAAGTTTTGCAGCTCTCTACATCCCTTTTTTTTGGACTTAGCCACGTTTTGGCTACCCATAACTTTTCGGTGTAACACATTGGCTGCCTCCATCTCAGTTTCTAGCCTTTGTAAGAGAGCAATGCACAACTTCTCATGTCGAGTCATTGGCAACCCAACCAATTTACTGAAACCGGGAATTATGTGTTTCACCTACCCAAAAATATCTAACTTATCCTCAATGCTCAATACCTCAGTGACCTCCTCCAGCTCTACCGAAGTTGTCGACACACTCAGAGCAATAATCTGCAAAGGTAAACAATCTGACAATTCAGTTTCACCAAAACCCACAGGAGAATCACCTACATCCTCCACAAGCATGACCTCCCCAGAAAGGCTCAAGAGTTCCTTACTAGAAAAGGAGTTAACCTCCTGACTTGATGCTTCAAAACCCATAGACCCAGCTCACAAAAACTCCAAAAAAGATTAGGAAAAGATGGTCCAATCAATCTCGACACAAATTCGAGAGTGACCGACCTCGTATCTTCAGAAACCAACCCACCCGATAACATATTAGATCCCAAGATATTATTCCGATCAAAGCTAAACCTAAAAAACATCTTCTGAAGATACACGGTGCAGCCTGACACTCCTACCGGCGAAACACTCCATGGATGTGTAACCAAACCTTCATCTGCATCTGTCAAGAGAGCGCCTACTGGCGAAGCCACTTGCAACTGAGAAATCAAGAGGCCTCCTTCAATATCACTCCTCGGCATCTTTGCCGTCGTCACTAGACAATTTGGACAGACTATGGTATTCTCTCGATCTCCGACGACCAACAAAACCTAGCGACACTAGACTTGAGAAAGCCACGACCCACGACCCACTTCAGCCATACCCACCTCTTCCTTTAAGCACTGATCATAGCATAAAATAAATAAATAAATAAATAAAACCCGCAGAACCCAAAACTCCAAACCTATCTATCCACAGATCCACTAACCCATGACGCACACACCGGCATGGAGGCCCAACCACCTGCACAAAGAGAGAAAGTGAGAGTTGTGAGCAATTCACAGAGAGAGAGGGAGATGAAATGAGGAAAGAGAGAGAGAGTTGAGAAGTCTGACAGAAAGGAGAGAGAAAGAATAAAACAGATTAAAAAACAAATACAATAGTCTATAGTGCCATCATAAAAGTAGGATGGCACTATAGCAGTATTGGAAAATTTTTTACAATTCGTTACTTTTACAACTCCGGATGTGGGAGGTTTTTGAGAGACAAATCTATATCTATATATTACTAAAAGCTGAAGCGTAGCATTTAATGTTGTTACTGTTAGGTTCTAAGAATTAGGAACTAATGTATTAGAACTTCATTTTATAATGTTGGCAAACCATGATCAAAATGTTTTTAGTCTTGTTTAGACTTGCTCAAAGTATGAGGTTTTTATGTAAAGTTGGAATCAAGTTACTGCAAAAGTTACTGTGCAATTCTGCCTGGCTCGATCGATCGAGAATTAGACGACTCGACCGATCGAAAGTCGTGCAGATTGTTTTTTGTTCTGCATAATTTCCAACTCAACCTTAGTCCATTTAATGTGTAGGGTTTTATGTTTTGCCCTAAGTATAAAAGGGAAAACCCTAGCCATGTTTTTAGTGTTCCGAATATTGTGTTTGTGAATCTTATTTGGGAGATCTAGAAGTGTTTACCTTCACATACACTTAGGGTTTCCAAACTCAAGATTGATGTCAAGAGCTTGATAATCATTCAGTTGCAGAATCAAGAGCTTCAAGATATACAAGCAAGTGTGCTTGTGCTTTGCTGAGAATTCAAGGAAAGAAGTAGTCTGTGGACTCGGAGCTGTCACGTGGTCGTGGTAGTAAGTTTCCTACTCGAGATAGCAATAGGATGTTAGTGGTCTAAGTCACTATTGTGTAAACTTCAATTCTTTCATAGTGAATTCCTTTTACCTTGAGGATAGTTAGGTTAAATCCTCCTCAGGTTTTTACCGGTTTGGTTTCTTGGGTCATCATATCGTGTGTTATTTATTTTCTGCATTTTTGCATGATATGATATATTTGTGTTAACCTAGAATTGCTTAATTTACCTAAGTTAATCACTTGGCTAAATATCTAGGTTAATCTATTTAGGTTTAAGGGGTCTAAATTCTTACAAGTGGTAGCAGAGCGGGTAGCTTTTGTGTTTTAAATCTTTTCATCTTATAGTTGATCCTTGACCCCGGTTGTCATGAAACATGGACACTCTCTTGTTATTCCACCTCATTTTGATGGGAATAATTATGCTTATTGGAAAGTAAGGATGAAAGAATTCCTGAAATCTATTGATAAGAGAGTCTGGAACTCTGTTGAATATGGTTGAGAGAAGCCCACTACTCCTGTGAGTGAGTGGCAAACCTCTCAAAAAGAGGCAGCTGCTTTCAATAGCAAAGCTATAAATGCTATTTTCAATGCTGTCTCTATGGAGGAATTTAAGAGAATCTCTAACGTTGAAATTGCTCATACTACTTGGAATATCCTCCAGACTGTGCATGAAGGCACAAAGGCAGTTAAAATAAATAAGTTGCAGCAATTAACTACTAGATTTGAAAGCATTAGAATGAATGATGATGAATCTTTTGATGAATTCTATGCTAAATTGAATGATATAGTTAATTCTGCATATAATCTAGGTGAAATCTATGATCAACCTAAAATTGTTAGGAAGATTCTTAGATCTTTAACTGAGGATTTTAGACCCAAAGTGACTGACATCACTGAAAGCAAGGATGTGAACTCCATCCCTGTTGATGACCTTGTAAGATCTTTTCAGTCCTATGAGTTGGACCTTCCCAAGACTAACAAATCCAAATCAATGGCTCTTAAGTCTGTTGATGATGTCGAGGCTGGTGGATTTGATCATGAACTCTCTGCTACAGAGATTGCCTATCTTGCCAAGAACTTTAAAAACTTTCTTAGGAACAATAACAGAAGGGCAAGAGGCAAGAACACTACTGAACTTAGAAATTTTAGGAGGTATGATCCCACTAAGGTTAATAACACTGAAAAACCTAAAGAGAAAGTAGGTCAACCCTCTAATAATTCTATGGGACAACAATGTTTTGGATGTCAAGGGTATGGTCATGTGAAATCTGAATGTCCTACATACTTGAAGTCTAAAGGTAAGGCTATGGCTGTAACCCTTAGTGATGATGAAGTTTCTGACAATGAATCAGTCAGTGATGAGGATGGAAACTTCATTGCTTTTGTAAGGTTGTTTAGACCCCTTAAGCCCAAACAAATTAACCTAGTTATTTAGCCAAGTGATTAACTTAGGTAAATTATTCAGATCTAGGTTAACACAAATATATCAAATCATGTAAAAGTGCAGAATAATAAAGAATACATGATATGATGACCTAGGAAACCAAACCGGTAAAAACCTGGGGAGGATTTAACCTAGCTATCCTCAAGGTAAAACGAATTCACTATGAAAGAATCGAAATTTACACAATAGAGACTTAGACCACTAACATCCTATTGCTACCTGCCTGTAGGAAACTTACTACTACGACCACGTGACAACTCCGAGACCACGGACTCCTTCTTTCCTTGAATTCTCAGCAAAGCACAAGCAACACCTACTTGTATATCTTGAAGCTCTTTTATTCTGCAACTGTATGATTTACTAATCTCTTGACATGAATCTTGAGTTTGGAAACCCTAAGTGTTTGTGAAGGTAAACACCTCTAAATCTAACAATTAGATTCACAAACACAGCATTCAGAACTCTAAAAACATAACTAGGGTTTTCCCTTATATACTTAGGGCAAAACATAAAACCCTACACATTAAATGGGCTAGGGCTGAGTTGGAAAATTCTGCAGAAAAACATTCTGCACGACTTTCGATCCGTCAACTCTAATTCTCGATCAATCGAGCCAGGCAGAACTGCACAGTGAATTCTGCAGTAACTCGATTCCAACTTTACATAAAAAGCCATACTTTGAGCAAGTCTAAAAACAAGACTAAAGATTGTTTTGATCATAGTTTGCCAACATTACAAATTGAAGTTCTAATACATTAGTTCCTAATTCCTTAGAACCTAACAGCTTTCACTGCTACTGCTGTAGTCAATGAAAGCGTGTCTGTTGAAGAGAACCCTTCTGATGGGTAACTCTCTAAAAATGCAAATTTACAGGAAGCCTACAATAAACTTTGCAAAGTTGCTGCAAAGGATGCTATGAATGTTGATCTTGACTTAAAGAAAATTGCATCTCTTGAACTTAATAAGAAAAATTTGCTTGTGAAATTGTTTGATGCTAATGAGCTTTTGAATAATGTGAAGACTGAGAACATGCTTTTGCTTGATAAAGTTAAAAATTTGGAACTTGAATTATCTGTTGCTAGAGAACAAACTAATAGATCTGCAAGCTCCAAACTCAACCACATGTTAAGTATTCAAAAGTCTCTCTCTGACAAAACTAGTTTAGGTTTTGTGGAAAGCATCTCTGTGCCTGAACCTCATTCCACAAACTTTGTTCCTTCTACTCAACTTTCTACGAGTGAGATTGTCAAACCTTCTGTGAGTGAAGTTGTTAAATCTGTAGAAGTCACACCTCCTAGAAAGATTAGAGTTGATCTTCAAGAGTGTAATTCTAGAACTTCTAATTCTTCTAAGGGCTAGTTGCATGATAAGCCTACTTGGGTTTGTCATTTTTGTGGAAAGTCTGGGCACATTCGTCCAAATTGTTTCAAGCTGCAAGCTGCTAAGCGAGCAAATAAACCTAAAGTACCTGTGTCTCAAGCACAAGATCCTATGGTACTTATTGGTGAATTGGTAAAGGCGTTAAACCTTTTTTCCAATCCTGGAGTTGCTCAGAATTCTAATGTGAATAATAACTCTAATGCTAGAGGTGCATCTAAAAAGTTTTGGATGCAAAAGACTCGACTAATTGAGTCTTTCTGACATGGTCCTTATTCTTCATTGATCTACCTCTTGTGACCATTTTTTTTAGGATTTGCATTGCATAACATTCATGCATTTCATTCTAGGTTGTTTTTTTTTTTATTTAAAAAAAAAAAAGGGAAAGGTAACAAGAATGGGTTCTGCAACATGTTTTTTGCTGTATTTTTCTTGAATTTGAAGACAAGGTTGGTCAATCTATTTTTACATAACATATTTATGTACCTTGTTTAGCTTGGATGAGCTTACTTTTATTGCACTTTACTAGCTGAAGTCTTTGTAGTGCATGTTGTGTGGGAAAGATGTTTATAGCTGTCGATCACTCTGTCTTGATCTTGAAGTCACATGCCTTTGATTGTCGGACTTAGTCTTATTGAGAAAGGCATAAATAAACATCTCACCACTGTTTACTAGTCAATCATAAACACCTTAGTGCATATCATAAGATTTTGTGCTCGAGAAAGTGTAGCACATGCAACAAAAGAATATAAGGTGTAGCCTCGGTTAAAATGTTAAAATTGGTGCGTACATTATTGGGCTATCATAATCTCACAACTCATATAAAATTGGTGTGTACATTATCCTGGCTATTTCAATATGTTTCTGATCAATTAAAATTGGTATATATTATGAGGCAAGTCAAGAAACTTACATGATTGCAAGCTTTTATTCTAGGAGATGTGAGAGTTATATGATGTAACTCTTTGAGTGATAGTCTCTTTCAAATTCATGTGATGAATTTTGTAGACATTGTGATTGATTACAATTTGCATATCACCTCACATGTTCCTCACACTTTTGCTAGTTGCACACACTACACAAGTTATTCTTTGCTAAACCCTGTACATGTTATTGTGTGTGTCTTTGGTCTGACCAACCAAATTTGAAAATTTCTTGAAAATTGATGCAAAACATGTTTGCTGTTTGAGATTTTGAGGAAAATTATGTGAAAATCTTATTTTTTGGGAAACTGGGATAAATTCATGTGTTTTTGAAAAACATTTCATCTCATACTCATGCATTTTATTCATAAAATCTAATGCTTTGAGGAGTTTTAGCACTGATGTTCGTTTTTCAAAAATTTGTTTTTACCAGAATTTCAATCGATCGAATCTGTTTTTCGATCGATCGAAATTGTTTTTAAAATCCCTGAAAAGTTTCTGTGTGTTTCGACCGGTATTCGATTAGTACTGGATCAATCGAGGCATTTTCAACCAATCGAATCTAATTTTTGATCGATCGAAAATTGGGCTAAGAGTTTTTAAAAAGAACTTTTCTTCACGTGTTCTTCACTTTTCAAAAAACTTTTCAAACCTCTTTTGTCTCTCACCAACCGATCAAGACTCCAAAGCTATTTTTTGTCGTTTTCCTCCAATCTTTTTGCAAGGATTCACTCCTCTAGGGCCGGTAAATTTTTGCAATGACACGTGATTTAATTTGATTAATTTGATGTTTTATGGAGAATTGAAAATTCTAGGGTTTGAAAAATACCGAATTTGGGGCTTTTGTTCAAATTAATACAATTTGATGAAATTGGCTTGTTAGATTGATTAATTTGATCATTATATTGAGTTTTCTATCTGTTGTGATGGTCAATTTCTCAATTTGTTGTTTTAGTGAAATTGGTGTTTTCAAAATTTGGGATTTTTGATATAAAATTCGGGATTTTTTATATAAAATTCTTGCTCAAGCCAATTTTGTGATATTGAATCATATTTGAACTGTGTGTTATTGCATTAGATCATGCATCATTTGGATATTCTGCTCATGCATCATATAGAATTGTTATTTCTGTATTTTTGTTGTGCTAACTTACAGTCTGCCCTTGTTTTTTTTCTTTATGTTTGTCTTTTTTTTGTGTCTCTTAATTTTGTCCTTAGCATCATGCCTAGGAAAACTAGAGCACATAGGACTTCTGCCTCTTCACCTTCCTTTGATAGTGATAGGTTTCTAAGTGAGAAACATCAGGAGACATACGAGACCCTTAACCTTAGGTGTACCATTTGGGGTGAGCGTAGAGTTCTTTTAGATGAGGTTGATGATGAGGTGAGGCGTAATTTTAAGCGTAGGGGCTGGCTACCCTTGTTAGACATAGATCATCCACCTCCGGCTATCTTGATTAGAGAGTTCTACTCGAACCTCTCTATCCACATCTATGATTCCAACACTTTGGTTAAGAGTTGGATATGAGATGTAGAGTATCGCATTACCCCTTCAGTAATGTCTGATGCTTTTGGGGTGCCTATGGTTGATCATCCTGCTTATTGATTTATATTTATGATGTTATTCATGATATATTTCTTTATTTTGTGTTATGTGAAATCAAGAACTTCTTTTCTATGTTACTTGTATTTTCCACACATGCGTTTATGTGTTTGTTAAGTGTTACAGGAATATACAGGTTAATTCAGTCGTGCTGCTGTCTACTTTTGCAACTGATAGATAGTAGTTAGGTTAAATTGGTTTAGTTGGGCTATTGTTTTGTAATGCGCTATTTATTTTGTAAACTTTGAGCATTTTGTTAAGTTTGTGTTTTGTCATAGATTGCCAAAGGGGGAATCTGTTAGGTTAATAGAATTAGGAACTAATGTATTAGAACTTCATTTTGTAATGTTGGCAAACCATGATCAAAACATTTTTAGTCTTGTTTAGACTTGCTCAAAGTATGAGATTTTTATGTAAAGTTGGAATCGAGTTACTACAGAAGTTACTGTGTAATTCTACCTGGCTCGATCGATCGAGAATTAGACTCGACCGATCGAAAGTCGTGCAGATTGTTTTTTTTTCTGCAGAATTTCCAACTCAGCCCTAGTCCATTTACTGTGTAGGGTTTTATGTTTTGTCCTAAGTATAAAAGGGGAAACCCTAGCCACTTTTTTAGTGTTCTGAATATTGTGTTTGTGAATCTTATTTGTGAGATCTAGAGGTGTTTACCTTCCATATACTTAGGGTTTCCAAACTCAAAATTGATGTCAAGAGCTTGGTAATCATTCAGTTGCAGAATCAAGAGCTTCAAGCTATACAAGCAGGTGTGCTTGTGCTTTGCTGAGAAATCAAGGAAAGAAGTAGTCCATGGACTCGGAACTGTCACGTGGTCATGATAGTAAGTTTCCTACTCGAGGTAGCAATAGGATGTTAGTGGTCTAAGTCACTATTGTGTAAACTTCAATTCTTTCATAGTGAATTCCTTTTACTTTGAGGATAGCTAGGTTAAATCCTCCCCAAGTTTTTACCGGTTTGGTTTCCTGAGTCATCATATCGTGTGTTATTTATTTTCCGTATTTTTGCATGATATGATATATTTGAGTTAACCTAGAATTGCTTAATTTACCTAAGTTAATCACTTGGCTAAATATCTAGGTTAATCTGTTTGGGTTTAAGGGGTCTAAATTCTTACAGTTACCCTCACGTTAAGCCACATCAGCAGCCATGTCATCATTTTTTGTTTCCAATTTTACTTATATATTTTTTAAAACATTTTCTCATTTAAGGTGATTTTTACAATTAATTTTCCAAAACTCTCACTCCTTTTTACCTCTTCATCTCTCCACTACTTTCTACTTTAATATCGTTCTTTTCTACCTTTTTATATTCCTTTAATTTGACTATTCTTATTCTCTACATTGTACTATAAATTTGACATTTTCTTTTTCATTCTATGCATAGTTTTCTCATACAAAAAAAGGTTACTTCTCTCTCTCTCTCTCTCTCTCTCTCTCTCTCTCTCTCACACACACACACACAATTTGTTTTTCATTTTTTGTTTAATTTTTTTATTGCATCAATTCTTTAGGTTGATGAACTTTCGTGTTAATTAAAATTCTATTTTGGGTTGATGCAATTTAGTTTTGTGTTTTAAGTTGTTATCTTATATATTCTCTTTGATTAAATATTATCCTATTGCATTATACATATAGAATATAATCTATATATTATATTTTTGATTTGAACTTTATAAAAAAAAAAAATATGACTTCAATAAGTAGGCCTAAGCTTTAGTAGCCTGGTGGATGGCTTAAGTTTGTGTTTCAAATTCTTGAGCCCTATGATTTCCTTCAAGAGTGCTAAAGTGGCTAGGTTCACTCTTCTATGGATAAACTGAGAAACTACTAAAAATAATAAAGTTTGCTCCTGGATCATGGTAGTGTTCATAAACACATAACTTCTACTAGGATTTCTTAAAAAGAAGTTTTTTGAACCTGATTGTGTGCTTTCACTTGTATTCATGGCTGCACTAGAGATAAGAAATAACTTAGGAAACCAATTACTTTTCATGTAGATAAGTTTTGGCCAACAGTGGGAAACTTTGTCATGTCACAATGTGATAGGTGGATTGGATCATTGGAGATAGTGGGAAATGGTTTCCTAACTAGAAATTGCATGCTCCGGTTCCCTCCATGGTAGCCTTCTTTGAATTGATGGTGGCTCTGATAAGATCTTGACTATTGTGGGTTTCTTCCACTAGTGGTCCTAGGAATGATGACTCTAGTAATCTATCTTTTTGCATTTTTAATGCCTTATTTTTGCTTGGCAGTTTTATATTGGTGTATGCTTTAATTACTTTCCATATACTTGGGGCTTGATCCTTACATTCATTCCTTTATTGATTTTTATTATTAAAAAAAAAAAAAAAAAAACCTAAAGCGTAGAATAAAATGTTGCTACCTCCACATTAAGCCGCATCAGTAGCCACGTCATCATTTTTTGTTCCCAATTTTACTTATATATTTTTTAAAACATTTTTTCATTTTAGGTGACTTAAAAACTCCATTATTTAAAAATTAAAATATCTTTTAACCATTATTTTTACTATTAATTTTCCAAAACTCTCCCCCCCCCCCCTTTTACCTCTTCATCTCCCCACTACTTTCTACCTTAATATCATTCTTTCTCTACCTTTTTATTTTTCTTTATTTTGACTCTTCTTATTCTCAACATCTTACTATAAATTTAACATTTTTTTTTCATTCTATACATAGTTTTCTCTCACAAAAAAAGGTTATTTCTCTCTCTCACTCTCCCTCTCTCTCTCTCAATTTGTTTTTTATTTTTTGTTTAATTTTTTTATTGCATCAATTCTTTAGGTTGATGAAATTTTGTGTTAATTAGAATTTTACTTTGGGTTGATGCAATTTAGTTTATTAATACATATTGAACTTTTGTTTATCAATACATATTTATTTTGTACGGTTGTAACTTTACATATAATTTTGCATTTATATATTTATCTACTTTAATTAAGATGTTTATAACTTAATAATGAAATCTATAAATAAGGTAATTAAAACAATCATATTTCTATAATTCAAAAAGTTGCAATTTTTTTTTAAAGGGCTTTTACATTTCCTTGGAATTATCTTTAAATTCTTTTTTTTTTTATAAAAACTTTGACATACCACTAACCTAACCACTTCATACATTAAAAAAAATTTAAGGCTCATTATTACTTCCATTAATATATTATGGATATCTTAATTGATTAAGACCAAACTAGATAAATGTCTTTCATATTTCCTTGAAAATTCAAAAGGGAAAAAAAAAAAAAAAAAAAACCTTTGACATACCACTAGTGTAACCACATCTATACCTATTTAAGCCATCCATGATATTTATTTCTTATTGATAGCCATAAAATTTACAACTAGCAATAAAGAATAAATGAACGAAGAAAAAAAGAAATGAAATCAAACGTCAATTAATAACCGTTATTTGGAAAATAAGAAGGTGGTCAAGAGGAGTAAGAAATAAAATAGAGATGGCTATACAATAGACATTAAAAACTTTATAGTGCAATAAAATCAACCGTTACACTCACTTAATTAAATCAATAACCAACAATTAAATATAATAATACAAAATTTAAACTTAAAACTAATCAAACTCTAACTAAGGAAACTGTGTATCCTATCATAACTAAAAATGAGATGTTCTTTAGTAATTTAGAAATTATATTAGAAATAAAGTTGGAAAATTTTATAATCTCATTTTTTGACATTTCATTTAAAGCTTATATATATATATATATATATATAATCATAATCTTCATATACCATGACTTAAAAAAATCAAATGAATAGTCCTACCTCTTATTTAATGTCTATGTTATGCAAATCATCAACCAATAAATATATGATAATGGTAAAAAAAATGTTATAGACAAAATTATGAAAAATATGATAAAAATATTTTTTTTAAAAGAATTCTTTATAAAGTCTAAGGACTAAAATAGTATTTTATCTAAAAAATTATTACACGCAACGCGCGGGTCTGCGACTAATGCTAAATAAAAGCAGCATATGGCATTTAGCACTCCGGATGCGAATGCTCTTAGTCTTCTAAGGTAGAAACTTGTTTTCAAAATGGTTTTCAAATTCTCTTTAAACTAATATTGTTCTTGAGTTGTGATTATCAAAGTATTGTCATGATTCATTATTTCTCTTGTTAGGGTCAAATCATGTTAGTGTTGGTAAATCCTAGTCAAAAACACTTTCTTTTTTTTTTTTTTAATGTATTTGAGTTCCAAGTTTCAAGTGTCTAGAAGTTTTTCATTGAAGACACAAGAAAACAACTCAATAGATTGCTCAAGAATTTCTGAATCAGCTGCCTTAACTGCAGTTCGTTCAATCGAGATTCTTTAAGCCTTGACTCCAGTCACCCAATCGAGATTTGCTTTGCCAAACTTTTCAGTCTACGACCCATGATAAGTAAAATACCTAGGAATACATGCACTAGGGTTCTAGGATTTATTTAAAGCCTCCTTATGTCATCCTAAAATAAAATAAAATAAAAACTCTATGGAAGTTGGAGTATCTGCTTCAAAATTTGCGTAACGAGTTTTTTTTGTTTTTTTACCAAAATGCATCTTTGGAACTTGTTGAAAATTAGGAGTTTATGTGAAGACATTTGCACCAACATCTAATACAATCAAGTGTTGTTGTGATGAAGCCAAACACAGATTAGGTATTTATACACAGAAGAGGGACAAAGTTGAAGAGTTCAACACAGATAGAAATGTGTGTGATCACGTGAGTGAGTTCTATTGAAGGTAGCAATACTAGAATCTAGTATATTATGTATTTGTGTAATTTGCATTTTATATAGTAAATTCTTTAAGCATGCACAAGACAAGTAAGGCACACTTCTACGTAAGCCAAAGCTATAAGAACTTGAATAGTTTTGTAGAAAATTCAAAGTACACTCTAACTTCATTTGGTTAAACACTGTTCAAGAGTAAAGAAACTAGAGAATATCAATGTCACAAAAGGAGAAGACTATTAATATATTATCATTAACCATTGCAAAATATTGTGCAACAATCAAAAATAACACCCCCCCCCCCCCCCCCCCTTCCTCTTTCCCTAACCCCTTACGCTATTTTTATAATGACATTCAAAGAAGGAAATCTAAAGCCTAACTAACTTTTCCAATAAGTATAAAGCCCTTATATATAGACGACTGATCGGACCAATTTAGGACCTACCCAAGCACTCTCAAACTCTTTTAACTACACTTTCAGATAACAATTCAATGCCTTGGTCCTTGGCCGTAGCTACTGAAGACCATGACCTTAAGAATCCCTCAAATGAAAGCTCCCTTGGTATATCTAGCTGTTGTGGTTTACCCTCACATCCTATGCCAACACTTTCAAAAGGAAATGGAAGTGTCTTATAAGCATCAAATATGTACTGTATTTTTGGGTTCCAATAGGGAAGAGTGGAGACATGAAAGCGCTTCATTATAGGATAAAAAATTGGGCTGACTGCTATTTCATAATAGCCCCAAACAGCAATTACACCTGGCTTTCTTAGAAGGCGTGTCACAAGGGAGTAGAACTTAGGGAGCTCAAACCAGTGGACAGCTGTGGTCACAGTCACCAAATCGACTGAATTTTCTCCCCCAATTAGGTCCACTAATTCACCATCTGTGATGGATAATGGAGTATGGAAATATCGAATGCGTGGGTGTGGCATTGCAAGTTTCAACTGAGCCTCACTCACATCGGTTCCAACTACTCGTTCATAATTCTCAGCAACCTGTCAAGAACAATGTCATGCTATTCTAACAATCTTAATTTTTATTAGATTCTTTCCAAAGATCAATATGTAAGGAGCGAATTTTATTTTGCAGAAAAAAAAGCGAAAACACTATTTTGGTCCTTACATTTTGAGGTTATAGTCAATTTGATCCCTACATTTTGGTAGTAGTCAATTTAGTTCTTACTGTTAACTTATTAACGAAAAATGCCTACATGGCTAACGGTGTATATTGTTGGCATGCTTACTGCTGATGTAGCTGCTTAAATAGCAATAAAAAATTAACATTAAATCATACCATGTCAATATTTTAATTAAAAAAAATAAATAAACCAAATAAAAATGTAAACCAAAGAAAAAAAATTCCTTGAATGGAATTGCTGAAACCGTAGCCACTCATTACTAAAGGAATATCAGCTCTTTACTCAACAACACCTTTCACTACCACCACAACCACAACCACCTTCTACACTTCTTTTGTCATATATTACTAAAGGAATATCATCAGACATTCATATTCAAGCATAAAAAATTATCAAGTATCAACACACATTCAAACTCTCACACCACATATTCCAATCAATGCATTTTCGTTTGTCTTCCATCACAATACTTCATGCTCACACCTTCGTCGTCAACGAAGCCGGAGCATAGAAGGTCTAAATCAGTTAGTCACTCTCATTCATCAACAGCGGCACCATTGACGGCGACAAACCCACTATTGCTAATTGTAGTTCTCCCTCACCGTTCACCACCACGAGCCACCATTGAGGTGGTCTCCTTGCTCTCTCACTCTCTCTACTTTTCTTGGACTACTGACTCGGTCTCTTCTTTGATTTGTGATGGTGTGAGGGTTTGAGTTGTTTGATGGTTCAAAATATGTATTAGTTGCGGTTGAAATTTGATTTTAGGTTCTAGTGGTGGTGCTAGATTGTGGAGGTGGTGGTGGATTTGGATTTAGTGGTGGGGATGGACTGTTGGGGTGGTGGTAATTTGGGTTTCGTGATGGTGGATCTGGATTAGTGGTGGTGCTAAACTGTTGAGGTGGTGGTGGTGATTTAGGATGTGGTGGCCTGGTGGATCTAGGTTAAGTGGTGAAAATATTTGGCAACCAAAAAAATTTGCAAGACAGTAAAAAACAAAATTGAAAAAAGATGTGAAAATCTGTTTGGTTACCAAGAAATGTTAAGAAAATTAAAAGAAAATGACAAAATTGGTATATAAAAAAAAAACTATTTTTGAAATTGATGTGGCTATTTTTTGCTATGTAAGTGCTGAGGTGGCATTAAAATTTTGACACATCAGCATTAAACATGCTAACACTGCACACCGTTAGTTTTGTAAGCATTTTCCGTTAATGAGTTAATGGTAAGGATCAAATTGATTGTAAGTTGAAAATAACAGGGATCAAATTAACTGTAACCCCAAAATGTAGGAACCAAAATGGTGTTTTTTTTGGGCTTTGTGGAGCCTAGTTTATGTTTAATCCGGTTGACGACCCAACCCAACCTGAATAATGTTGGGTGGTTTTTAATGGGAGATTTTCTGAGGCGGAAAATTTTTGGGCCCGTTTTGTAGCTCCTTTGCGCAGGATATAAAAATCGTTTTTTGGTGATTAGGTTTTTGGATGATTGTAGTTTTTGAGAGAGCAAAAACACTGTAGATACACTCTGTATTTTTCTTGATAATAGTGAAATCCCTGCAACTCTGTGGACGTAGGCAAATTTCCGAATCACGTAAATATTGTCTTGTGCGTGTGATTGTTTTCTTTGGCGTGTGTTTTCTCTATTTTTTATTTCTCACAGGTTGGGAATTTCGGGTTAAATTCCCTACAACTGGTATCAGAGCCTAGGGTTAGGTTTGAGTGGGAGCAATGGCAGAGGAAGCAGGAAAGGCGTCTGGAATAGAAAATTTTGATGGCACAGACTTTGGGTTTTGGAGGATGCAAATCGAGGATTATCTTTATGGGAAGAAGTTGCATCTGCCGCTTCTAGGGGAAAAACCTGAGACTATGAAGGCTGAGGAATGGGCTCTTCTTGACAGACAGGTACTGGGAGTTATCAGGTTAACTCTATCTAGGTCTGTTGCACACAATGTCGTAAAGGAGAAAACTACAGCAGATCTGATGAAGGCTTTGTCTGGTATGTATGAAAAGCCGTCAGCAAACAACAAGGTGCATTTGATGAAGAAATTGTTCAATCTGAAGATGGCAAAGAACGCAGCAATAACACAACATCTGAATGAATTTAACACTATCACACACTATCACAAATCAATTATCGTCTGTAGAAATTGATTTTGATGATGAGATTCGTGCACTGATCGTCTTGGCTTCTTTGCCAAACAGTTGGGAGGCAATGAGGATGGCAGTAAGCAATTCTACAGGGAAGGAAAAGCTGAAGTACAATGACATACGAGATTTAACTCTGGCTGAGGAGATTTGCAGAAGAAATGCAGGTGAAACCTCAGGATCTGGTTCTGCCCTAATCCTTGAGACAAGAGGCAGAGGTAATGACAGGAATTCAAATCGGGGCAGATCAAAATCCAGAAATTCTAATCGGAACAGAAGTAAATCTAGATCAGGCCAACAAGTACAATGCTGAAACTGTGGGAAAACAGGTCACTTTAAGAGGCAATGTAAAAGTCCTAAGAAGAAGAATGAAGATGATTCTGCTAATGCTATAACAGAAGAGGTACAGGATGCATTACTTCTTGCAGTGGACAGTCTACTTGATGATTGGGTTTTAGATTCGGGAGCTTCATTTCATACCACTCCACATCGAGAAATCATACAGAATTATGTTTTTGGTGATTTTGGTAAGGTGTATTTGGCTGATGGTACAGCTTTGGATGTTGTGGGTATGGGAAACGTCCGTATATCGCTGCCCAATGGGTCTGTTTGGTTACTGGAGAAGGTTCGACATATTCCTGACTTGAGGAGGAATCTGATTTCTGTTGGACAACTTGATGATGAAGGGCATGCAATACTATTTGTCGGTGGTACTTGGAAGGTTACAAAGGGAGCCAGAGTATTGGCTCATGGAAAGAAGACTGGTACTCTATATATGACCTCAAGTCCAAGAGACACAATTGTAGTTGCTGAAACAAGTACTGATACAAGCCTATGGCACCGAAGACTTAGTCACATGAGTGAGAAAGGGATGAAGATGCTGCTATCAAAAGGGAAACTACCAGAATTGAAGTCCGTTGATTTTGACATGTGTGAAAGCTGCATCTTGGGAAAGCAGAAAATGGTGAGCTTCTTGAAAATTGGCAGGACACCGAAGGCTGAAAAATTGGAGTTAATGCACACTGATTTGTGGGGGCCTTCACCAGTTGCATCCCTTAGAGGTTCAAGATACTACATCACGTTCATTGATGACTCAAGCAGAAAGATATGAGTTTATTTTCTGAAAAATAAATCTGATGTATTTGAAACTTTTAAGAAGTGGAAGGCCATGGTTGAGACAGAAACAGGTTTAAAAGTAAAATGTTTGAGGTTAGATAATGGAGGAGAGTACATAGATGGAGGGTTCAGTGAGTATTGTGCTGCACAAGGAATTAAAATGGAGAAGACCATTCCTGGGACACCACAACAGAATGGTGTGGCTGAGCGCATGAACAGAACTCTCAATGAGCGTGCTAGGAGTATGAGGTTGCATGCTGGACTACCAAAAACTTTTTGGGCTAATGCTGTTAGCACTGCAGCTTACCTGATAAACCGAGGGCCATCAATTCCCGTGGAGTTCAGACTTCCTAAGGAGGTTTGGAGTGGTAAAGAGGTAAAGTTTTCACATTTAAAAATTTTTGGTTGTGTTTCTTATGTTCATATTGATTCTGATGCTCATAGTAAACTTGATGCAAAATCTAAAATATGTTTTTTCATTGGCTATGGTGATGAGAAATTTGGCTATAGGTTTTGGGATGAGCAAAATAGGAAAATCATCAGAAGTAGAAATGTGATATTTAATGAACAGGTTATGTACAAGGATAGGTCAACTGTAGTGTCAAATGTTACAGAGATAGATCAAAAGAAATCTGAGTTTGTCAACTTAGATGAATTGACTGAAAGTACTGTCCAGAAAAGGAGTGAAGAGAATAAGGAGAATGAAGATTCACAAGCAGATCAAAGTACACCTGTAGCTGAAGTCCGTAGATCTTCCAGGACCATTAGACCTCCACAGCGTTATTCACCTACTCTAAATTATCTCCTGTTGACTGATGGTGGTGAGCCAGAGTGTTATGACGAGGCCTTGCAGGATGAAAATTCAAGCAAGTGGGAGTTAGCCATGAAGGATGAGATGGATTCCTTGTTAGGGAATCAGACATGGGAATTGACTAAATTGTCAATAGGAAAGAAGGCTGTTAGGTTCTAAGAATTAGGAACTAATGTATTAGAACTTCAATTTGTAATGTTGGCAAACCATGATCAAAACAATGTTTAGTCTTGTGTAAGACTTGCTCAAAGTATGGCTCTTAATGTAAAGTTGGAATCGAGTTTTATGCAGAATTTACTGTGCACTTTCTGCCTGACTCGATCGATCAAAAATTAGACTCGATCGATCGAAAATCGTGCAGATTGTTTTTCTGCAGAATTTTTCAACTCAGCCCTAGTCCATTTAATGTATAGGGTTTTATGTTTTGCCCTAAGTATATAAGGAAAAACCCTAGCCACGTTTTTAGAGTTCTGTTTTGCTGTGTTTGTGAATCTCTTTGTGAGATCTAGAGGTGTTTGCCTTCACATACACTTAGCGTTTACAAAATCAAGACTCATGTCAAGAGCTTGGTAAATCATTCAGTTGCAGAATCAAAGATCTTAAAGAAATACAAGCAGGTGCGCTTGTGGATTGCTGAAGAATTCAAGGAAAGAAGGAGTCCGTGGATCTCGGAGCTATCATGGGGTCGTGGTAGTAAGTTTCCTACACTTGGGTAGCAATAGGATGTTAGTGGTCTAAGTCTTATTGTGTAAACTTCAATTCTTTCATAGTGAATTCAGTTTTACCTTGAGGATAGCTAGGTTAAATCCTCCCCAGGTTTTTTACCGGTTTGGTTTTCCTGGGTCATCAGATCTTTGTGTTCTTTTATTTCCGCTGCTTTATTGTTTTTGTTTATTTTGTGTTAACCAAGATTTAATTAAATTACCTAAGTTAATCACTTGGCTAATTCTCTAGGTTAATCTATTGGGTTTAAGGGGTCTAAACGAACTGACAAAGGCTTTACACAACAAGTGGGTATACAGAATAAAGAATGAGTATGATGGTAGCAAATGTTACAAGGCCAGATTAGTTGTTAAAGGGTTCCAGCAGAAGCAGGGCATTCACTACACAGAGATATTTTCTCCAGTTGTGAAGATGTCAACAATCAGATTGGTACTGGGAATGGTGGCTGCAGAAAATTTACATCTTGAGCAGTTAGATGTGAAGACAGCATTCCTTCATGGTGACTTGGAGGAAGACATTTACATGATTCAACCTGAAGGGTTCATTGCTCAGGGACAAGAGAATCTAGTCTGCAAACTGAGAAAGAGCTTGTATATCCTAAAACAAGCTCCAAGACAGTGGTATAAGAAATTTGATAGCTTTATACATAGAATTGGGTTCAAAAGATGTGAATCTGATCATTGTTGCTATGTTAAGTCTTTTGACAATTCTTACATCATTTTATTGTTATATGTGGATGATATGCTCATTGCAGGGTCTAGCATTGAGGAGATTAATAATCTGAAGAAGCAATTGTCAAAACAGTTTGCAATGAAGGATTTGGGAGCTGCAAAGCAAATCCTTGGTATGAGAATCATTAGAGACAAGGCTAATGGTACATTGAAGCTTTCACAATCAGAGTATGCGAAGAAAGTTCTTGACAGGTTCAACATGAATGAAGCTAAACCAGTGAGCACACCCTTGGGTAGTCATTTCAAACTAAGCAAGAAACAGTCACCAAAGACAGAAAAAGAAAGGGACCATATGAGTAAGGTACCTTATGCCTCAGCTATTGGCAGCTTGATGTATGCTATGGTGTGTACAAGGCCAGATATTGCACATGCAGTAGGAGTTGTGAGCAGATTCATGAGTAGGCCTGGAAAGCAGCATTGGGAGGCAGTTAAGTGGATTCTGAGATATCTGAGGGGTTCATCAGATACATGTCTTTTCTACACAGGTGCAAGTTTGAAACTGCAAGGTTATGTAGATGCTGATTCTGCTGGTGATATTGATAGTAGAAAGAGTACTACTGGGTTTGTATTTACTTTGGGTGGTACAACTATATCATGGACTTCAAATCTACAAAAGATTGTTACTTTGTCTACTACAGAAGCTAAGTATGTTGCAGCAACAGAAGCTGAAAAGGAGATGATTTGGCTACATGGTTTCTTAGATGAATTGGGTAAGAAGCAGGAGATAGGCATTCTACACAGTGATAGTCAGAGTGCAATTTTTCTTGCTAAAAATTCGGCTTTTCATTCGAAGTCGAAGCATATACAGACGAAATACCACTTTATCCGTTACCTTGTTGAAGATAAGCTGGTAATACTTGAGAACATTTGTGGATCTAAGAACCCGAAAAACATGTTGACTAAGGGTGTCACTATTGAGAAGCTGAAGCTGTATGTAGCTTCAGTTGGCCTTCTAGCTTGAGGACAAGAGGATGAGTTGCAGGGATGAGGAATTGTTCTTTGGAAGACAACAGTTGATGTTGGTGATTAAACTAGTCTCCAAGTGGGAGATTTGTTGGGCTTTGTGGAGCTTAGTTTATATTTGATCTGGTTGACGACCCGACCCAACCCGAATAATGTTACGTGGTTTTTAATGGGAGATTTTCTGAGGTGGAAAATTTTTGGGCCCGTTCTGTAGCTCCTGTGCGCAGGATATAAAAACCGTTTTTTGGTGATTAGGGTTTTGGATGATTGTAGTTTTTGAGAGAGCAAAAACACTGTAGCTGCACTCTGTATTTTTCTTGATAATAGTGAAATCTCTGCAACTCCGTGGACGTAGGCAAATTGCCGAACCACGTAAATATTGTCTTGTGCGTGTGATTGTTTTCTTTGGCGTGTGTTTTTCCTATTTTTTGTTTCTCACAGGTTGAGAATTTCGGGTTAAATTCCCTACAGTTTTTGCCCAGAAAAAATAAACAATAGCTTTTTCATAGGAAAATTTTTAATTTATATTGTACTAACAATGTAAACTTACATTATAGACACTCAAAATACGTATAATATTATATGGACATTTGCAAAAAGTGTAAAATATAAATTTACTTTGCTTGTACATCGTAACCTATGAAAGTTATTTTTCATAATAAGAATTGGTCCAAGTCCACCCATACAAGATTCGGACAACAATAGTTGTAAATATTTAAGATAGAGGGTTAAAAATGATGAAAAATTCAGTTATATAGACTAAGTAATAGTGAATAAAAATCACAAACATGGCTAAAACACAGAAAAGAAAATATCTGAGAAAATGAGATAAAGTGTGAGAAAAGGGAGAGAAAGTCAGAGAGAGAGAGAGAGAGAGAGGATGAATCTAGAAACTTGTATTGATAATACTGAATTACATAAAGAATAATTACACACCCAGAGTAGTTTATATGCACCAAAACACTTAGCTTAACCCCCCACACTCGCGCCTAAACTAGCAGCTCTTAATCAAACCAAACACACTGATTCTCTTAACAATAGGACAAGCTTTAGTAAGTAAAACATTGTGTTTAGGTTCCACCTGGATTAATTGAATCGCTGCATTTTGCTTAGCTTTCTTCTTCGTGATCTTCTTCTTCACAATCATAGACCTGTGTCCAACATCCTCCCTCAAACTAATGGGGGAGGAATCAACCAGAAGTTTGGAATGAAGAAAACAAAACAGAGAAGCAGAAAGGGACTTGGTGAAAATATCCACAAAATTTTCACGACCAGAAACAAACCCAATCTGTAATTGTTTATGAAGAACTTTCTCACGGGTGAAGTGATAATCTACTTCAAGATGTTTGGTGCGAGAATGGAACACCGGATTAGCAGACAAGGCAATATATGAAACATTGTCGCACCAAATGACAGGAATGTGAGAAAGGTAAATACGAAGCTCCTTAAATAAAGTACGCAACCAAGCCAATTCAGCTGCTATGGTGGCCAAGGCACGATACTCAGCCTTTGTTGAAGAACGAGAGACAGTACTATGTTTTTTAGCAGACTAGGATATAGGGCTTGGCCCAAGAAAAACAAGCAAGCCTGTAGTAGAGCGCCTATCCATAGGATCCCTAGCCCAATCTGAATCTGAAAAAGCATTGAGAGTTAAAGGGTCTGGAGTAAAGGAAATTCCAAAATGTAAGGTGCCCCTGATATAACGAAGAACACGTTTGGCAGCCTTAAAATGTGTAGTGGTAGGATGACTCATGAACTGACATAATTGATGCACACTGAAGGCTATATTTGGACAAGTGAAGGTCAGATATTGGAGAGCACCAACCATGCTCCTGTATTAAGTAGGATCAAAAAGTATGACTCCATCATGAGGAACTAGCCTGGTGGAAGGACATGAGGGTGTTTTAGTAGGCTTGGAATGCTCCATATGAAATCTATGAAGCACATCAGAGGCATATTTGGATTGTGTTAGGGTGAGACCATGAGATGTCTTAGTAATCTAAATGCCCAAGAAGTAATTAAGAGGCCCTAAATCCTTAAGCTCAAACACTAGACCAAGAGCTATAATCAAATTGTGAATCTGAGTAGAATCATTGCCAATAAATATTATATCATCCACATACAATAGAAGGTAGATGATGGTATAATCTGAGCTGTAAACAAATAAGGAACTATCTGCCATAGAAGCAACAAAGCCTAAATGAAGCAAATGAAATGCAAACCTTTCAACCATGCCCTGGGTGCCTATTTGCGACCATAAAGTGACTTATGTAATTTACAAACATAATCTGGATGAGCAGAGTCAACATATCCTGGGGGTTGATGCATTTAAACCTCTTCTTTGAGATAGCCATGAAGGAAAGCATTTGATACATCAAGTTGCCTCAAATCCCATTAACAGCTCATAGCAATAGCTAGGACTAGTTTCACTGTAGTTGGTTTAATCACAGGACTAAAGGTCTCATGAAACTCCACACCTGCCTTTTGATGGAAGCCCTTAGCAACCAGCCTTTCCTTGTATCTAGAAATAGTACCATCATTGTTCAACTTGAGCTTAAACACCAATTTACATCCAACTAAATTAACATGAAGAGGAGCAGGAACAAGAGACCAAGTCTGTTGTCATTGGAGAGCCTGAAATTCAACATCCATAGCCTCACACCACATAGGATATTTAGCAGCAACCTTATAGGAAGGGGGTTCAGTATATGTGTAGTTAATAGTGGCTTTGTAACAAAGTTTGGAGGTAGGCTTGGTAATCCCACTTTTAGATCTTGTTTGCATAGGATGGCAATTTGAAGTGGTAATAGGTAAAGTAGCTGGTATGGGATCAGGTAGTGTAGCTGGTATGGGATCAGATAGTGTAGCAACCAAGGAAGGAGACAATGAGGAAGGTGTAGGCAATATAGCAGGAGTAGAAAGAGTATTAGACAATGGAGGAGTAGTTGTAGTGGTGGAAGACACAGAAGTAAGATTGGACTAAGAAACAAAAGATGGATAAGGACCAAGCAAGAAAGACTAGTTGGTAGAATGGAAAAAGAGCTAATTGGACAACCAGGTTGGAGTAATAGTGTTATGAGAAGTGGTAGAACCAAATGTAACAGGTAAGGAACTAGGAAGTGTAAACACGATTTGAGTAGGATCAAGACACAGATACCCTTTACAATGAGTAGGATAACCAATGAAAATGCATTCCCTAGTTCTGGATTCAAGTTTATGAGCAGTATAAGGTCTAAGGTTGGGGTAACAGGCACAACCAAATATTTTGAGATGAGTCAAATCAGGTAGAGTGGAATAAAGCTTAGACCAAGGAGATTTCTAGTTCAAGACAGCTGTAGGCATCAAATTAATTAAAGTCACAGCTGTCTGTGTTGCAATAATCCAAGGAAGCTTGAGTCAAAAGGGTAATGACAGTCACAATGATGTGCCTATGTTTCTCTCAATAACCCCATTTTGTTGAGGTGTACGAGGACAGGACAGTTGATGACAATACCATGGTTTGACAAATAGAATTTGAATTCATTGGAAGTAAATTCACCTCCTCCATCAGATCTAAAAGTCTTTATTTTTCAATGAAAATTGATTTGTCACCATTGCATTAAAATGAACAAATTTAGCAAAGGCTTCAGATTTAGATTTCAGTGGATAAAGTCAACTAAATCTAGAGTAATGATCAACAAATAGTATATAATATCTAAAATCATTGACAGAAACAATAGCAGCAGGACCCCACAAGTCAAAATGCACAAGTTCAAAGGGAAAAGAAGCCTTAAATTGAGAATTTGGAAAAGGAATATTGTGCATTTTACCACACAAGCAGTGAATACAAGATTGATCAATATCATTGATATTATTCAGTACAAAATTGATCTGAGGAAACAAACCGTGGAGGGCTTGATCATTAGGATGACCAAGTCTCATATGCCACAGAGTTTTATTGAAAACAGATGACTTAGAAACCTTATTACAGGCCTTAGAAGACAAGCAAAGTTGAGATGCTTGATGAGGATAGATGGGATAAACACCACCTTAACCATTACAATATCTTATGCAAATATCATAAGCAACCCTCCACTCCCTCTTTCCCCAACCCCTTACCCTATGGAGTTAAAAAAAAAAAAAAATTAAAGCTTAACTTTTCCAACAAGCATAAAGCCCTTATAGGTTATTGATCTGATCAATGTAGGTCCTCCCCAAGCACCTTCAAGTTCTTTACCCACGCTTTCTGATAACAAATCAACACCTTGGTCTTTGGCTGTATTTACTGCAGACCATGACCTTAACAAATTCAAGAATTTCTCAAATGACACCTCTTTTGGTATATCTAGTTGTTGTGGTTTCCCCTCACATCCTATACCTACACTTTCAAAAGGAAATGGAAGTGTCTTATAATCATCAAATACACTTTCTATTTTTGGGTCCCAATAGGGAAGAGTTGTGTCATAAAAACGCTTCATTATGGGATCAAAAATGGGACTAACTACTATGCCTTTATAAGACCAAACAGCAATTACACCTCCTGGCTTTCTTAAAAGCCGTGTCACTAGGGAGTAGAACTTTGGGAGCTCAAACCAGTGGACAGCTGTGGCCACAGTAATCAAATCAACTGAATTTTCTCCTCCAATCAAGGCCACTAATTCATCATCTGTGATGGATAATGGAGTGTGGAGATATCGAATGCGAGGGTGTGGCATTGCAAGTTTCAACTGAGCCTCACTCACATCGGTTCCAACTACTTGCTCATAATGCTCGGCAATCTGTCAAGAGCAATGTAATGCAATTCTATCAATCTTAGTGTTTTTTGATTCTTCATAAACATCAAGATGCAAGGAGACAATTTTATTTTGCGGAAAAGTAACAATAGTTTTTTTTTTCACTTTTTCAGTCCGACTGTACAAGATACGGACAAGTTCATGGATTAACACATGTAATACCCAAGATAAATAGCTCTTTTGCTAGAGATTAAGAGTTGATAAATTAACTCTGAACTTTTTTCTTTTAATTTTCTAACTCAACTAATTCAAGGGTTGGGATTGAAAGTTCATTTTTTATTCTCAATCTTAGCCATTGATCGAAAATAGAGTTTTAACAATTTCTGCTTTTATGATATTATCCATGTAAATGAATCATCACTAAAAAGCACCATCAATTGAGAGCTCAATTGTGATAATCAGACTTCTAAATTTACATTACGGGTGACATAAATCTAGGCTCTAACAGTACAGGTCTTAGAACATCCTCATTAATCATTATGCTAGTCAAACTAGCAATTTGGTAGAAGAATAACTAGACACCCATATAAACAGCACACATCAAGCTCAATAATCAGCCATATAATTTTTTGTTTATACTTCGGTCCCTCATAACTTGAAATCTTAGCTCCAAAGGAATAGTAAGATGCTTCAAGAGAGGTGGGATAGCGCCCACATTAGTGGCAAAAACAAAAGTAATTATAAGAACAAAATGTAAATTGCTCAACAGAAACTGGCTAAGATGGATCAAACTACAATGTAATTGAGAGACGTAGAGAGGAAAAAAAGGCACTAACACCAATAGCAGCTTGACCATTGCCGGTGCCAACATCCCAAGCTAAAGAGTGGTGCGGAGTTAGAGCAGCCAGCATGGAGTACCACTCGGTTGGATAAGTTGGCCTAGCATCCGCGTAAAAACCAGCTTGCTTGTCAAACTTGCCAGCCATTCTCTTTGGTTAAGCTTGGTCTGTTAGTCTTGTGAATTGCTTCGGTTTTCATATTTAAAGTCGTTGCTGGTAATTGTTTTCCGAAGCTCATGACGGATATGCTTACGCTCTCAGCATCCGTAATTGACTTTAATTGTACAAGTAAATTTGAGTTTGAATAACGCTAAAAACTGAAAACTGAAAAATATTATAGCAAAATAATTTTTAAATATGTAAATAGTATAGTAGGACCTAATTTTAATAAAAAGTTGTTAAAAAGTGATATTTGTGGGTCTTGTAAACAGTAAAAATGGGTTGAAAAAGTCAAAAGTTGCTGCTACTATTTATGAACAGTACATGAACAATAGCCGTACAGTAAAAATTGTCTCTGAAAGCTTCATGAACAGCAAATCAAAAAAAAAAAAAAAGGTCAAAAACGCAGTCGCAATCCAAACATCATCTAAGTCTAGTCCAAGAACTAGTTTCACAACTTTACTATAATTTTGTCATATAGCAGCTTGTGAGTGTTACAATCATAAATCCACAAGAATACATTATTTTATTTACACCACTTATAACTTGTTACATAAGCAAATTATAACAACAGTTGTAAAAAATTTTGTGCCTTGAATAGGGCGGCTACCTGCCGACCTGGTGGGATTCATCTAGACCAAAGTTTAATTCGTACCTTTTCTATCTTTGCAGGTGACTTTTCTTTTTCTTTTTCTTTTTCTTTGTGGTTACGAGTCATTCTGTAAAGTTTCGTGGCCATGGTTTGTTTTTTGCTTGCCATTGGCTAACACTAGCATAAGGCGTTCTATTAAAATGAAAATTTTAACATATTAAAAATTTATTTATTTGTTTTAACACACCACTTTATAATTCTTTCTATATCACTTATTCTATTTTTATCATTTTAATTAAATATTCTTTCTTCATTCTTTTTTTTTTTTTTTTTTGTTATTTCTTTTTTGTTGTTCCCTACAGCATTAGAGACATATGAGAGAGAAAATTTAAATAACTATTAATTAATTACAACAATCATGAAGAGAGAGACAGTTTGAATAAAAAAAACTAAAATATTTTTTTTGGCACTTGGAACGTGTTTTTTTAGTGTTTGGTGTAAATGCTAGAATTAGAATTAAAAAAAATAAAAAAAATAAAAACCCAAAATCTTATATATAAAAGCGCGAATGCACATACAAGGCTTTTGCACTATACATTTGGTTTATATAGTGCTTTTGGTTTAGCTACAGTGCCTAAAGTTTTTTTTTTTTTTCCAATAATCGATTTGTGGTTTTTTTTTCCTTTAAAATATTTATGTAAGCTGGCATACATATTGATATACTGATATAATAAATTTCACAATATTTTTGCAACTATTGACGTGTCAATTTCTTATAAGTCGAAATAAAATAAAAAAAATATAAGTCTACAATATTTTAAGATTAATTTCTACAGTTCCTAAAGTTTTTTTATTTTTCCAGTAATCGGTTTGTTTTTTTTTTTTCTTTTAAATATTTATGTAAGCTGGCATATATATTGTTATATTGACACATCAAATTTTACAATATTTTCACAATTATTGAGGTATCAATTTCTTACAAGTCGAAATAAAATAATAAAATATGAGACTGTGACTAACTACAACTGAAAATAAATGTTTTGAGAATAAAAATAATAATGTTATCAGTTTAAAACCAATAACAACTTATCATTTAGAATTTGTTCTAAAAATGTTATGAAAGTAGCATTTCTCTCAAATAAAAAAAATATCTATTCGGATCCTAAAAATGAAGGTATTGTGAAAATATTGTGATATTTTATTGTATTCTATAGTCAAATTTGGTGAGCTAAAATTCACGGTTTCACACACAATTTTCTTGTGTTGTCTTTTTGTTTGTTTTCTTTTAATGCATAATTTTAAAACCAGTAATAATTTTTTATCTAAAATTTGTTGTGAAAATGCTGTGGACATAAAAAATAAAATAATAATATCAAACTGAGACCTACCATAGCTGGGAATAAAAAAACTTTGCGAAAATGTTGTGACTTGTGTTCCTATAATTCTTTTTTGTGTGACATTTTGTAGTCTTCCTAGGCTTCTTTTTTTGTTTAGTCAAATTTGGTAAGCCAAAATTCATTGTTTTAGGTACAATTTTCTTCAATTGATTTTTTTTTTTAATACACAATCAAAAGTGGTTAGCCCAATTTAATACTAGTAACAATTTACCACGTACGATTTATTATAAAAATATTGTAAATGTAGAATTACTCTAAAATAAAATAATAAAATATTAGACCAAAACCCGCCATAGCTAGAAATAAAGGTATTGTAAAAAAATCGTGACATTTTGTTGCATTCCTAGACTTCTTTTTTATTTAGTCAATTTATTGAACCAAAATTCATTATTTTATGCATAATTTTTTTAAGTTGATTTTTTTAACACATTGTTTCAAGTTAAAAAAAAACACACACACACACATTGTTTTACATACACACACACAAATTGATGAAGTAGCACTTTTCTCCTTTATGTTTGGGGTAGTTTCATTCTCCCCTAAATTAAAGTTGAATAATTTCCTTCTTTATATTTTGGAAATAAGCATATACTCCTACTGTTACTCTCTTAGTTAAACTCAAACAAAATCTTATAATTCCTAAAATATTCCATTATATAATGTCTAAAATACTCCTTCTAAATTTTAATGTCACAAAAAATTTCTTCTTGTACTTTGAATATTATGTGGTACACTGGTAGTCGTGCTTGGAAAGTTGGAATGATAATATATGTTGTTCTATTTGTTACCTAGAGAACACTAATTTATTAAGTTTAAATCTTCTAGTCTTATAATTTTATCTAATAGAAACTTTGATGACAGATGTCTTTTGTTATTTTGTTCTTTTTTTTTTATTTCTTTTCCTACTTAAAAGGGTGTTCATTAAAAATAAGTAAGCTAAACATCAAAGTTAGACTCATAAAATATGATGATAATATTCATTATCATTCCTTGTAGCATTTTTTGGTGAATAGATATTACATTTAGTAAATAGGTTCTAAGATATTGTCATAGTAAATATTAAATAGATATTCAAATAACTATTTTAAATTTAAATACATGATTTTATACTTCAAAAAAAAAATCAAAATTAATTTTCTCAATAGTGGGCAGCACGTGCCTTGCCCACACTAGTATCCTTACAATGCTAGAATTAGAAACTTAGAATTGCACGTATCGTAACATGTGCCAATTTTTTTGGTATTTAGCACATGGTTTTTTAGTGTTTGGTGTGCTAAATTCTAAAAATTTAGCATTTAATTAGCACAACTGGTGCTAGCAACAAGCTAATAAGACTCAAACTGTTTAGTTTAAACTAAAGTACTTTTTATGTACGTGACGTGCTGCTGCTATGTGCTTATTCATCTTGTTTATACATATTTGTGTTGTTAGCTTTAGGTCTCAATTTTCGTCTTTCACGATAGTGAATTATTGTTTCTACGGCCAAACACCTACATGAACTGCTTTCATTTTGTTGTTTATATATATATATATATATATATATATATGGGTTTTAAACTCTAGTTGTCTCTAATTTTATCAAATACTAACTCAATAATTAATTAGATTATTTATATATGCAATAGATTTGAATCAAACAAACATCAAACAAGCATAGATCACATGAACACCAAGAATGATGACCCAAGAAAACTTTTGAAACTGTGGTTTTTAAGTAAAAAAACGTGGGGAGGATTTAACCTAAACAATCCTTAAGGCAACTTTTCACTAATAGAATCTGTTGACACCCCATTTTGCAACCTGCATTTAACCTCACAGGAGGGTAAAATGGTAATTTCACCTTGAAAATATGCATCTTGATTTTGGTCACTAGATCCTTAATCTCATTTCACCAAAATGATCTTGATGTTGTAACGATCAAATTGACTGGTCATAAGCCCTAATCAGACCATCAGATTGAAAGTTATCATCAAATCAAGTTTTAATGGCCGAGATGCACCATCACATGTTGAGTCCGACTATATGTGATTATGAGCAATTGATTTTGATTGGTTATAAGTATAATCAATTTGAGATCAATGATGTGTCATAATTTGATTGGTTAGGACTACATTTTATGGTAAGGTTGCACACACCTAATTAATTAGATAGTTAAGCATTAATTATTCAATGAGTAATTTGTGCAATTATCTTTTAATTAAAGTAAATTTGGGACCAATTAAGTCTGAAATGGGAGTGATTGGAGCCATTTAATGTTAATTGGGAGCTAATTTGGGACTTATTAATGCTAATTGTGCTGAAACCATTTTCTAACAAATGACCTCTGCTCACCATTTCATCAATATCTCTCAGAATATTTTAAATCTGTGAATGAAGTTAATTTTCCCAGAAACTAGACATCTGGGGCTTCAATTTGAGCATAAGAACGAGCCAATTCCGATCAAAATTGAGTCAGATATGATTTTTTGAAGTTGGCTCTACAAGCTGTTACAGCAGCTACGGAAAACCGAATTTTGGCTTGCTCTCCACTCCTACCAATCTTTACATTTAATGCACAAGATTTCCCTAAAGGCTAAAATGAGGTCTAAGTTCATGATTCTTTGTCAACCCTCATTAAATGGCCTTCCATTCATATTTCCTCCACCACTACAATATAAACCCCCCTTTTCCTTCATTCCAAGACACACAAAAAAACCCCCCCTCTTCCCCTCTCTTGAGTTCTAGTGAAGTTGAGTAGTCTTGTCATATCTTGGTCTTCCTGAGACTCAAGGTATTGAGTGAGACTCACTCTTCCTTTCCTAACTCTTCTTTCCCCCCACCCTTAGGACTTCCCTCAAGAGTCTCCTCATCCTCCATATGGATCTTGCATGAAGGTATAATTTCTTTCCCTAATTGTTTTTTTTTTTTTTTTTTTTTTTTTTTTTGTTGCCATGATGAGAGTTTAAGATTAAAGCATGATAATGATCATTTAAATTCCTTTGAATATGTTTGAATGTTCTTAATTGTTCTTCACATGTTCTTGGTTGTTCATCACATGTTCATGCATAACACCAATTTTAATCTTAAATCCACATCAAAAATATGAAAAACATGTTTGTCTCATAATTCTTTCAAATCCTTGAATCTAGGTTATCACCATTCACACACATTCACTAGAATTTATTTTTCAATCCAAATGCAATGCTTAACAAACTGAATTAGGGTTTATCACACACACACACTTTAAATTCAACATGCAAATTGATTGATAACAGATTGAATGATGTGATATGAATGTTGGCCACCATAGTCTAGAAGACCGGTTTCACCGGGCAAGGTGGGTGCCTAACACCTTCCCACCTTGTAACATAGCCTCCGAGCTTAGATCAAGGGTTAGTAAACCAATGCTTATCCATGTAATTTTCAATTTCTAGATTGTAACTAGGAAACAAAGCCATGTACTTTATCTTAGATTGTATCTAGGACCAAAGCCATGTAATTTTCCTATGATCAATGTAAATTCAATTTCAAATTAATAAAATGTGGAATTTTTCAATTACGGTTTTCTTATTTTTCCAATAATTAAATAAGTGGCGACTCCATTGTAAAACCCTTAATCTAAAGGGAAAAATAATACTAGTCGAACCTCCATTTTGAGAGGCAATAACACGACTCCACCCATTCACGTGGGTTTGGCCCAACACACCTATAAAAAAAGGGGGGCCGGGGGCGCGGTCTCTCACAGAATCAAAGTTTATACAATAGACTTAACCCTAAATCTACTGCTACCTCATATAGTATTTACTAGCGTGACCACACGTAGCTTCGAATTCACAAATTCTTCTACTATGAAACTCTTACACACAAACTCCCTTATTTGTGACTCTGAGATCTCTGCTCAATGATTTAGATTAGCAACTGTGGTTGACTAAATTCTCTGTGGCTTCATCTAGATCTACACTATGGCAGCAATAACAGTATTGTGTTGATCTTTCTCTAAATGCTCTTGAACTCTCATGGATTGCAACTATAAAAGTCTCCAGTATAGTGCGATTGAGAGAAACTTGTTTGTACAAACCCTAGCCACATATACAGTGATTTCTCTCTTTGAAAAGCCTCCCTAGGCTTATGATGTCCTTTATATAACACAACAAATAGATCATGAATCGGGCTTGAAACAAGCAAGTTATGAGCTTTTTCACGTGTCAAATTTTTGTTGATATCGCAATCTCGATCGATCGAGCCAGGTGTTGACTGGTGTCGAAGTGACAGTTTCGATCAGTCGAGTTGGTGTCAAGCTGGTGTTAAAGTGACAAAACCAAAACCTCTGTTTATTTCTCTGAAGTTGATTTTTTTCTTGATCTAAACTTGGATCTTGGTCTTAAACTATAAAATACACTTAAGACTCATCAAAAAGACTATAAATGGATTACATTTGATCATGGTTTGCCAACTTAAAAATATGGATCTTGGTATTACTAACATTTTGTTTGTTTCAGAGATCAATTATGATTGGTGCTTATTTGGGTTTAGGTTAAATTTACGGTAGGTTTCAATTGGTTATCATGCTTAATATTTGGTAAAAGGTTTTTTTTTTTTTTTTTTTTTTGCTCTGTTTTTAACTTATACTATGATAGATTGATAGTATATTTTATGTTCTCCCCCTCTTTTACTTGGAACCTGCATCCTCCTTTGATTTATCAAATTATTTTAGATTACATTGCTAGTACAAATTCATGTTATACCATTTTCCAAACACACATATAATTTAAGAGAAATGTTACAAACTATTTTACAACAATTTCATACTTTTGAGTTGAAAAACTTTTATTGATTCTCATCTATTCTACTACTTACATCATTTGTATTACAAACCAATAACAATTTGTTGTATATATAGGTATATACATGAATAGGTTGTAATAATGTTGTTTGAGTTTAGAGAATATTGTTTCATAAAGTGAAAATTCAAGTTTTGGAAATTTTTAAGTGAAAATTTGGAATTAAGCATTTTCGATTGGTCGAAACTTTGGCTCGATCGATCGAAATGGTAAAGAAAAAATCTTGGAGGTTTTGGATGGCTCGATCGCTATTCGATTCCTGTTCAATAATCGAAAAGAGCATTCGATCGATCGAAAGAACCTTTCGATCGATCGAAACTCGAAAGCTGAATTTTCTGCAGAATTTTCTAGTGACTATTCGGAAAGGTTGAAGAGGTTTCAAGCCTTGTGAACGGTTTTATGAAACATTTTAACTCTCTATACGTGCCTTTTAATGAAATATAACACTATGGGTATAAATAGAGACTTACGTTCACTTGAAAATAACCCAACATCTTGGTTGTATCTTGGGGACAAATTTGCGATAACCCTTTAGCAACAATAATTTGAAGGGCAAATATTGTCTAAGGAAAACGATATTGTGTCTCCAAGTTATCTATTTTATGTTTGTCTTTCGTGTTAACCTTGTTCTTCCATTATTACTTTGTATAATGTCCCCAATATTCTTAGACAATATTTCCTACGATGGAAGGAACAAGTGATGTTTCAGCGTTGAAGATGCTGAATCATGAGTTGGTGAAATTAGATTGCTTTGATGGAACTAATTTCTCTTGATGGAAAGACAAGATGAAATTCCTACTTACTGCACTCAAACTGTTCTATGTCTTGGACCCGAATTTGATGCCTTTTCCTATTGCGAATGATGAAGACACTAATGAGATAAAGGAGCATAGAAAGAAATGGGAGGAAAATGAATTAATATGCAGAGGGCATATTCTTAATACTCTTTCGGATCGTCTCTATGATCTCTATACATCATTGAAGTCACCGAAGGAGATTTGGAATACTTTGGAAGTGAAGTATAAAACTTAGAAAATAGGTACGAATAAATTTTTTATTCAAAAGTATTTTTATTATAAAATGCTTGATAATATCTCAATTTTGGATCAAGTACATGAGTTACAGATTTTGGTCAATAAACTCCGTGATTTGTCAATCAATATTCCTGAATCATTCCAAATAAGTGCAATCATTGCGAAACTTCCACCAAGTTGGAATAATTTTAGGAAGAAGTTTCTGCATATGTCGGAAGATTTCACTTTAGAACACCTTGGACAACATCTTCGAATTGAAGAGGAAAGTCAGGTTAGAGATGGGACTGATACCGATTCTAAAGTGAATGTGAGCAATGTGAGCAATGTTAAAAGTGAGGGTTCGAGTAAGACCGGTAAGTACTTGAAAGTGAACAAAAGTGGGAGTGGTTTCAAGAACAACTTCAAGAATCGCAACATGGACAAGAAGAACAACTTCAAGAATCCCAAAAAGGATGAAGAAGGCAATACCATTGAAACGAATGTCATTGGACATTGTTGCTATGGTGAGTGGCATACATATTGATATGATCACTAAAGTTCATATGGCTGTGATTGCAAATCCTTTGATTGGTGGTTCGATTTGGGTGCAACGTTGCATGTGTGCAGCAACAAAGATCAATTCAAGACTTATGATGAGTCTTCCATATAACAACAAGTTCTGATGGGCAATCACAATAAAGCAAAGGTTCTTGGAAAGGACACTGTTTAAGTGAAAATGAGTTCCGACAAGATGCTGATCTGACCAATGTTTTTCATGTACCTGATATCAAAAAGAATCTAGTATCTGCCAATTTGTTATGTAAGAGTGATGTAAAAGCTGTACTTGAATCGGACAAGTTAATCTTGTCCAAGAATGGGATATATGTAAGAAAAGGCTATACTACTAATAGCATGTACAAACTAAGTATTATTAATAAAAAAGTTTTTGGTTGTGCTTATTTTGTTGATTCTTCATATTTGTGGCATGCTAGATTAGGACATTTAAATCTCAAATACTTGAAGTTTATGTCAAAGCATGGTATGATTTCATATAAGCATGATGATGAAAAGAAATGTGAAATTTGTATTCAAGAAAAGATGACAAAGAAACCTTTTTCTAAGTCGGATAGGAATTCTATTATGCTTGAACTTGTACATTTTGATATATGTGAATTGAATAGTGTATTAATTAGAGGATGTAAAAGATACTTCATTAAATTCATTGATGATTTCTCTAGATTTACATATGTGTATTTAATGAGAAATAAAGATGAATCCTTTGACATGTTCAAACGTTATAAGACTAAAGTAGAAAATCAAAAAGATAGGAAAATAAATATCCTACGAAGTGATGGAGATGGTGAATATTTTCCTAATGATTTTTCTACGTTTTGTGAAGAACATGGTATAATACACCAAAGTTCATCCCTTTATACATCCCAACAAAATGGTTTGCCTGAGAGGAAAAATAGGACTCTTATAGATATGGTAAATGTTATGATCATTAAGTGCAGAGCTCCCATTTAATTTATGGGGAGAGGCATTGCTTACAGCACGTCATGTGCACAATAGAGTACCATTCAAGAAGATTAAAGTATCTCCATATGAGTCATGAAATGTAAGGAAACCAAACCTTGATTATACCAAAGCGTAGAGTTGTATAGCATTTTATAGAGTGGTTAATCTAAAAAGAGCAAAGTTAGGACCAAGGGCTATAAAAAGTATGTTTATAGGTTATGCACAAAATCCAAAAGCATATAGATTATTAGACTTAATCTCTAATACAGTGGTGGAATCAAGAGATGTTGAGTTTGTTGAGGATAAATTCAATAAAGATTCCATGGATGCTTTGATACTGTACGTTTTTAGACCCCTTAACACAAGTTGTTTAACCTAGTTATTTAGCCAAGTAATTACTTAGATAAATTATTCAGTTCTAGGTTATTACAATAAAGTCATATTATGTAAAGCAGCGGAAAATAAAGAACACAATGACATGATCACCCAGGAAAACCTAACCGGTAAAAATCCTAGGGAAAATTTAACCTATCTATCCTCAAGGTAAAAACAAATCCACTAGATAAAATTGAAGTTTGTACAATAGAACTTAAACCACTGACTTCCTATTGCTACCTCAAGTAGAAAACTTACTACCACGACCACATGATAGCTCTGAGTCCATAGACTACTTCTTTCCTTGGCTTTTGCAACACAAGCACCCACACTTGTAATAAAAAAAAATACGAACTCTCTTATTTGTGACTCCTAGACCACCCTTGAAGGTTTAGATCATCAGCACCTTTGATGACTAGAGAAGGCAAGACCTTCTACAACATCGAATCTTGAGATTCTTCAAGAAATAACACTGATAGAAGATATGAGAGAGCTTTTTGGGTACAAAACCCTAGATACAAAAGAGGCACACTCTTCTCTCTTTGAAAAACCTTATAAAACATACTTAGAGTTTTCTTTATATACTAGTAGTGTTTTACTTGAAACCTAATACGTTTAAGTAGAATTTGGGCTGATATAGAATTCTGCAGATACATGTTTCGATCAATCAAGCCTGTCTTTCAATCGATCAAACCAGGCAGTTTCTGAACTCTTCTTTCTGCAACTTACTTGTTCTTGAATCTTGACTTGAATCACCTTGAGCATTGTCTAATAATACCTATAGACTCTAGGATCTATATCTAGACAAGTTGTGTTCACGATTTGCCAACTGTTCTAAACTTTTAGAATGTAACAAATACCTACTCAAACATAACAATGTGACTCTAATCCTAATACTACTTTGGGTGGTTCACTAAGTGAACAAAGAAAGAGTCAAATGATAAGAAAAGCAAAGGACTTTAGTCCAGACTTCATTTCTTATCAAGCTCAATTGTTTCTTGTTGAAGGAAATAGACAAGTGGTCCTAAATAGAATACCTATAGCATTTAATACAGAGGATGATCCTAAATCATATAAGGAAGCTATGACTTCTAAAGATTCAGCTTTCTGGAAAGAAGCTGTAAATGATGAGATGGGCTCAATATTATCCAATAATACTTAGGTTCTAGTGGATCTATCTACTAGTTCTAAACCAATTGGTTGTAAATGGGTATTTAAAAGAAAATATAATACTAATGGATCAATACAAACCTTTAAAATAAGGTTAGTGGCAAAAGACTTTAAACAGAGGGAAGGAGTAGACTATGTTGATACCTATGCACCGGTGGCTAGGATCACGTCTATTCATGTGTTGTTAGCTCTTGCATCCATATATAAGTTGATTGTACATCAAATGGATGTTAAAACAGCTTTCCTAAATGATGATCTTGATGAGGAATTTTACATGGAACAACCTGAGGGTTTTGTACATCCCAGAGATGAAAATAAAGTTTGCAAGTTAGTCGAGTCTTTGTATGACTTGAAACAAACTCCAAAACAACGGCATGAGAAGTTTGACTCAGCAATTTTGTCGGATGGCTTTGTGTACAATAGTTCAGAAAAATGTATATATTCCAAATTCACAAAGGAATATGGAGTCATTGTATGCCTTTATGTGGATGATATGCTCATATTTGGTACAAATATGAAAGGTGTATGTGAAACTAAAAAGTATCTATCTTCTGTGTTTAAAATGAAAGATTTAAACGAAGTGGGTACTATTTTGGGAATCAAAATTAAATAACATAGTGAAGGATTTTCATTGTGTCAATCTCATTATGTTGAGAAAGTGCTTCAAAGATTTGAACATCTTAATATAAAGGAAGCAAATACACCTTTCGATCGGAGTATAAAGTTGGGTGAAAATACTGGAAGAGCAATTGCACAGCTCAAGAATGCTAATGCTATTGGTAGCATGTTGTATGCTATGCATTGTACAAGACCAGCCATATCATTTTCAGTGGGCAAACTTTCTAGATTTACAAGTAATCCAAGTGTGGATCATTAGAAAGCAATTGGTAGAGTTCTTGGTTATTTAAAGAAAACCATAAGTTTGGGACTCTTTTATTCCGAATTTTTAGCTGTGTTGGAAGATTATTCGGATGCTAGTTGGATTATTAGTGTGAGTAATAACAAATCCACGTCTAGTTGAATATTCACTCTTGGTGGGGGTGCAATCTCTTGAGCATCAAAGAAACAAATGTGTATTTCTCACTCCACCATGGAATCAAAATTTATAGCCTTGGCGGTAGCAAGCAAGGAAGAGGAATGGCTAAGAAATATGTTGTTAGACATAGAGTTATGGCCACAACCAATACCAGCCATTTCGGTGTATTGCGATAGTGAAGCCACCTTCGGCAGAGCATACATCAAAATGTATAATGGAAAGTCTAGACATATAACTCTAAGACATGATTACATAAGACAATTAATAGAATCTGGTACCATTTCAATTGTCTATGTAAGGTCAAATAGTAATTTGGCAGACCCTTTAACCAAAGCAATGTCTCGAGATATGGTTAGGGTAGCATCCATTGGAATGTGACTAAAACTCTTTTTTTAAGAGAATCACCAATAGTGGGAACCTAGCCTCAAATTGATTTATTCTAAAGAGGTTTAAAGTGTAACAACAAGCTATTGATACATGGTTAGTAAGAGAACTAATTTTGTGTCTCATTTAGGATGGATTAGTGCAGACTGTTACGATGAAATTGAGGATGAGTTTTACACTTTTAATGAAGTTCATAAGTGTAAATGTCTATGTAGCAGGAACATAAGAAGGAACTTCACCTTTGAGAACATAGAAGTGGTGCCACTTCTAGCAAGAGTAAAGGGTTTTCTCTTGTAAATGTTCACTAAACTGGAAAGAGCACAAGGCTATAATAGTGCTAACAACAGTGGATTTCTAAATATGTTGTGGATTTTCTCATGTGTGTGTTATTTCCATTTTCAACGCTTAAGAGTTTTGGTTTAAGCACCAAGCCACCATTAACTTTGTTGATTTCTTGAGCAATTACACTAAGGAAAGGTTTAAGTTGAAAGACACCTTCCATTATACATGATAGAATATCAATCAAGTGAGACATATATTATTACAACCTAGTAGGGGATTGCTTTATATATAGGTTGTAATAATGTTATTTGAGTTTAGAGAATATTGTTTCATAAAGTGAAAATTCAGGTTCTGAAATTTTCTAAGTGAAAATTCAAAATTAAGCATTTTCAATCGGTCGAAGCTTTGGCTCGATCGATCGAAATGGTAAAAAAAAAATCCTGGAGTTTTTGGATGGCTTGATCACTATTCGATTCCTATTCGATCAATCAAAAAGAGCATTTAATCAATTGAAAGAACCTCTTGATCGATCGAAACTCAAAAGCTGAATTTTCTGCAGAATTTTCTAGTGACTGCTCAGAAATGTTGAAGAGGTTTCAAGCCTTGTGAACGGTTTTATGAAACATAGTGAGTTAGAGAGAAACACAAGAAATCCTATGGTTATTCTCCAAAATTACTATCTGTAGAACCCAACATCTTGGTTGTATCCTAGGGACAAATTTGCAATAACTTTTAAGCAAAAATAGTGTGGGGGGCAAATATTGTCTAAGGAAAACGATATTATACCTCCAAGTTATATATTTTTTGTTTGTCTTTTGTGTTAACCTTATTCTTCTATTATTACTTTGTATAATATCCCCAACACAATTTGCTAGACCATTGTGATGATTTTTTTTTTTTTTTTTTTGGTGCTTTTAGACTTATTGCATATGGATTTCTTTTTCAAGGCTTATAAAATCCTTCATTCAAAATCTTATTCCTCTATTATATATGTAATTAAAATATGACTGTCCAACATACTAAACTACCAAATTGTATTTCATGGTCTCCTTCTTTTGGAAGTGTTAAGTTGAATACTGATGATAGCTCCAAAAGAAATATGGACCATTTCGAGTAGGAGATATCATTAGGGAATATTTAGGTCATTGGTTTGTTTTGGTTTGTCTAAATAGTGGAATTATAATTTGGGTTTTAGAAGTCTCTTTTTGAAGTTGATTCCTTATAAGTATATACTACTTATAAATCTTATAAAGCTCTAGTTAGAACTTCAATCATTCCTCCTTATTTCACTATTTTGTTTGTTGATTGCATATCTATAGAGAAGCCAATAAATGTGTCTCATTGTGTAGTGTATATGGGCAACCAACTTTTGCATCCTTTTGAACTTTTTTGTTTTTGATAATTCAATAGTTAGGATTAGGAGATTGAATCTTAGATGTTTTTATTGAAAATACAGAAGTGCTAATTGAGCTATATGCCTACATGGCTCTTGCCACTTCTTTTTGTACTATTTGGTAATTCATATGTAATTTAATTGCCTATGGGAAACTCAGTAGTTATCTACTTGAGGCTAATATACCCATTTTTCATATTATTTGTTATCTAGTTGTAATATGAATCATATGATCCTAAAAGAACCAACAACGAGAAACATACTCAAGAATCTTCCAAATGCAACAAAACTTTCTCTTCCAATCTGAATTAATTAGTAACCTTCATAATAGTCTGCTTAAAGTTCACAACTTAACTTGTAAATCACAATTATAGTCACTATATTTTGCATTTTTAAGTAATAGCCCCTCATGATAGCCAACTGAAAGTTTACAACTTAACTTCAGTTAATTACAACTATAGTCAATACATTTTGTATTTGTTAACAATTCAACGACTTCAATCCTTAATGATGAGGAAATAAAGACAAATGAAATATATTTTGAGAATCTAAGTTTCAAGGTGAATAATCAATATAATATATAAAACCGAAGCTTCTGACCTCTCCACAATTTTTCATGTCAGCATTACTTAAATAAATATTATAATTAATTAATAAATATTATATTACGATTTTATAGCCAACTAAATTCTCTGAAAAAAAAAAAAAAAAAAAAGAATTTATACCCGACTCCTTCTCTTCTCCTTGGCTCCATCTCCACTCCACTCTCCAATCTTAACAATTCACCAATCTCTTGCAACCTCATATTTTATCTTTGACTTATAATCCTACATTTAGGAAGAGAAGAACAAAACACTAAGAGTTTCTTAGAGAGCAACGTCATTTCAAGGCTGAAGGTAATAAAAAATTTCATCGTGATTTGATGGCGGGGTTGTTGCACATGATTATGGCCCAATGGAGTGAGCCAAGCTTCCTAGAGAGCAACGTTATTCCAAGGCTTTTGTGTGTATTAGCTTTTGTTGGGTATTAAAGGAGTCTAGGTAGAATTTTATTTTTTATTTTTGATGGGTTTTCCAAGCTCTTGCATAATGGAGTTTATAAAAATTGTGTGTGTTTTTTTTTCTTCTCAAAAGGCAAACACAAAAGATCAAAAAGGACTATCGAAAAGAAAAGAAAAAAACCAGCGTGAGCTTCCCAAATCCCCTACCATCAACCTTCAATTTCTTCGTAAGATTCCAATTGCTTATTAATTTTTCCACTCCTACTTTGGTTTTGATTTTTGGCTTTTGAATTTCTTAATTTGTTTATTTTATGACTATCCAATTCTTGATTCTAGAGTGTAAGAAGAGCAAATCCCATCTATTCATAAAAAAGAGAAAAAAAGAAGAAAATAAAAAAAGAAGAAGAAGATGAAATCCAAGTTTTTCATATTGCAGGACCACCTTGTTTGATTTTGAAGATGAAATCCACTTTATGTTTTCTTTGTACTATAACATATAATTGTTAATATATATTTTAGCTATATAGTGTTATTTACAAATTCAATTTATTTGATTGTATTAAAATAAATCAAGATTAAATCATATATATTCATCAAAAAAATTAAATTATATATCATACTTAAAACTTTTTTTGTGCATCGCACAACTAATATTAATCAAAAAGTGCAAAGTGCAATCAAAAAGATTTTTGCTCACTATTTTGTCCGTGTCTCACAAAATATTATATATTTCAAGATGAAATTATTTAATGTCAAATTACACATCGAGGCCTTCCTTTAAGCACTTATTCGACCTTCCGCTCTAAAAATAAAATTAAAAAAAAAAAAAAAAAAAAAAAAAAAAAAAAAAAAAGAGAAGAAGAAGAAGAAGAAAGAAAGAAAGAAAGAAAGAAAAGAAATAGTTACTGTCGTCAAAGCTGCCATGCCCGAAGTAACCCAAAATCCACAAAGAGCTTGTCTAAGAAATCTAGTTGTGGGAGGATTCTCTGCAGAAATTTCGCTTGGGAATGCTAAAATTGAATCTTGAATTGCTTTTATCCCAAAAAAGTCCAATCTCATCACCTTCTTTTAGTTCCCTCCTTATAACAAATTCCTTGGTCCAATCTTCAACGAAGACATTGCTCCCATTTGTTCTCTTTTTGAAGATCAATTGATGGTCAGACTTGGTATCAAAATCCCAAACAACCACTTGCACCCCATATTTTTGTTCTAACTCACTCAAAACATGGTTCTTTACCAAGTCTGTCTCCAAAAAGAGCCACCCATTGCTCGTTGCTATAGCTTGCCTCAACCCTCTTCTTTATAACCCAAGCATCCTCAAAGCCGTCCAATGAGTCACCTCTCTGACTTTCTTCCTTTTCAACTTCATGGCCATTAACTTTCTTTCTTTTGCTTATTTCACAATCTTGAGACGCAAGAGAGACATTGCTAGCAAAGTTTTCAAGCGATTTCCTCTTTTGGTTGATGCAATTAGGACCATAACCCAACCTCAGTTCTGTTGAGACCTCTTCCAGTTCTTGCTGGTTCTTGGTCTTAGATAGTTTTGCTTCACTAATCTGAGGTTCGCGATCTTTCTTTTCCATCGTAGCAAGAAAATTATAAAAGACAGGTTCTCTTTGTTTCCTTGTAGAAAAAATCAAATTAATCTGATCATTAGTTTGGATACTCTCTGTCATGACCTTGGAAGAAACCGATGGAAGTTCACTCTTTTTGCCATCTCTTAGCTCTTGGTTTCGCTGGGCTTGTAGCATAGCACTCCTTAGCTTCAAGAAGGCTGTGTTTCTCTTCTCTGGCATAGAAGAAAGCAATAAATCTAAAGAAAGTTCACTCTTTTCTCCTTCTTTTCCTTGTTGGTTTTTCAGGGCTTGTAGCCTATGCTTCAAAGCAGCAAGTTTATAGTCAATAGCTTGTGCAGTTCTGGGTTTAGAGAATAAACCCGACTCTGATGGGCACGGTAATGCAGATGAACTGGGTTTGGAGGAACCTGAAAATCCTTCCATCTCGCTGAGAAAAATTAAGAGAGAAAGAGTTCAACAATTTTGGGGGTGGTTTTTGAATGAATGAGAAAGAGAAGACAGTGTTAGAGTTAAATAAAAGAAGAGAATAAACGGTGTGGAAGATGTTCAATGCCAACACGGAAAACTAAAACTCATTCGCATGAAATTTAAAGCTCAAGAAGTATTAGTAATTTGTGTTTCCAAATCCTATTAGGAATTGGCTTAGTCGGTGGTTCTAATTTCTAACGGCTAGAAGCCTAGAAGAGCAGAACAGATGGGTGTGTGAATTGGGCCTTGTTGGTCGTACTCATTAGGGCCATGGTCAATTCCAATTAGGTAAATAGGTTTAGGACACAACCACTTTCACAAGTAGTGAGGTGGCAATTTTCTGATTGGTATGCAGATGTTAATTATAGTTATGTGCAATAGTGTTGTATTAAACGAATGTAAAAACATTTAGAACAACATAAGAAATTAAATATACCTCGTGGTAGGTCAATTGTGGCTTCTCTTGCTCTCAGTAGCTCCTGCGCCGATGAGAGTGGTGATTGCTTCTCTTCCTCGTCTCTTTTTTGGGATAGTCGTTTTTATTTGCTTTGAGTGTTGCTAGATCAAGCTGACTCTAGGAGTGGATTATAACGTCATCAGGCATTGTTCTGTACTTTGTGTGGGTCTCGCATCTTTCGATTAGAAAGTGAAATTGTGGCTTTGGTAGTGCTGCTGTTGGTGGAATAGTTGGAGTGAGTGTGGCCATGATTGCCATTCCACAATCACTAGTTAAATTCAGATATGTATCGTATATTTCACACATTGACTATTGCAAACTTACTGTATACACAATATCACCTGGGGCTTAATTATGTTTTGAAAATACGATTTTACAATTTTGATTGAATGCAATTTTACAAGAAATGTATACAGTGTATAATAAGAAGTGTGTCATAAGAATTTTTTTTTTTTTTTTTTTTTTGAGAATAGTGCTATCAAATATTTACAATATTTTCAAAACAATACTTAAGTGGCAAGCTATTATTAACTCTAATTTAGACCCACCACTAACGTAATATTTTATTTACCACTTATAGTTAGGGTTCTTAGGGAGACAATATTCCTCAACACAACCTAGGTATAAGCTGTTAATGGTAAATAAATAAATAAAAGTGATGAAGGGGGCGCAGATGAGAGCTAGTAATAGCTTGTCACCTAGGCATTGTTGTAAAAATATTGTGGATGTAGAACTATTGATTATTATTATTATTATTATTATTATTATGGGTTCTAGTCAAGGGAGTCAATACCGTATCAGAGACTATTTCAATTTGATTAAGGAAACAAAATATTTTAGGTACTAGTTGATACCGGTGCACTATTTCGGATTTTACAAGATATATATAAGTTTTTTTAATATAAATTATAATATGTATAGGTTTAATATATTAGTCATTATATATTACCCGAGTATATATTAACATAAATAGTATATATTTATATTTAGAAAAAAATTACTATACTTACAATAAACAACCAGTGAAAAAAAAAAAAAAAAAAAAGATAGATGCACACGTGATGACTCTTATAAGAAAAAGAAAGATAGATGCACACATGATGACTCTAAAATAGCAAAAGATATACTAATTTAGCTCTCATTTGGAAGGAGAAAATGGAATGAAAAGAAATGAAAAAATATTTTTAAAATATTTTTTTATTTCCTTGTTTGGGAGTTTTAATGGAGAGAATGGAAAGTTTATCATTTTTTTGGGAATTTAAATTAGAGAGAATGAAATGGGTAAGAGAGAACAATCATTCCTCTCTATTTACTTGAAATTTCAAATTTTCATTCCCCCTAAAATTGGGAGGAATTGGAGGGAATGAAATTAGATTTAAAGAATTTTTTATTAAAACTCCCAAAATACCCCTATATATTCAACCTTTTATTTTAAAATAGAAATCTAATAGTAATATTGTCATAAAATGATTTCATTCATTTCCCTCTATGTTACTCCCCTTCTTTGCAGACTTCAAGCGGGGCTCACCGATCCATCTGGGAAATCAATCCCTCTATCGACCTCTCCCTCTCTTGGGCTCGGGTGCTGCTATCCCACACTCACACGTTCACTATGGGTCTATGGGCAATCGATCGATTTTTGGGCAATCAATCCCTCCGGGTGGCGGGGTACTGCGCACATATGATGAGAAAGGGCACTGAGGCTGCTTTCGTGATAATGTCAGATGACAGAGAGGGCAAGATGGTCTTGGCGAATGTCCAATGGTGGCATCCACTGATGTTTTCTTACTTCTCGCAAGGAATCAACAAGCTGTTGACATTCAAAGAGCTCCCAAACAAGGTTACTTACATTTCATTCATTTCCATTGCTTTCCATTTCTTTATTTTAAAACATCCAAACAATGTTACTTAATTCGATTTCATTTCTTTCCATTCTCTTATGAATTCCCAAACAAAGCTTAAATTGCCACACCACTCCCAATAGTGGTGGAGCTAAGAAATTTTTCTAGGGGGCAACCTAACTATAACAAAATTCTAAAGAAAAAAATTTAAAAAAAAAAAAAAAAGTTGATGACCCCAAATTCCAGGACTTTTTGCAAAATAACACAATTTTGCTAACAATTTCGTTAGTTAGCAACATTTCCAAACTATTTAGGAAATTTAGCATCTCAAGTCATTGAGCCTTAAGTTCACTATAGCAACTCAAGTTCCATGTGCTGTCAGAGCTGATGTAGATTAAAATCCACGTGAAACTCGAGTTTTAGAGACTCAAGTTCTAGTTCCTGCACTAACTTCTTGTTCTTCCTTCATTTTTCTTTCTTAACACTCAAATCAAAGATTCAGAAAATACCTAAAACCCATTGTTCTTCCTTCTTTTCCTTAAGACCCAAATCAAAGATTCAGAAAACAACTAAAACCCAAAGGCTCGAGTTCCTGTAAATCTAGTTTAGAGAGAGAGAGAGAGAGTGTGTGTGTGTGTGTGTGTGAGAGAGAGAGAGAATTTGAGGTGGAGAAGTCATCATTATGATGGTGGTGGTTGGGGTTTCGCCATTAGATCGAGTCGGCTTGAGAGAAGAGGATTTGGTTCGAGTTTAGAGAGATGAACTTAAGATCAGACCACTGCCGATGGTGGCAGTGATGGTCAGAAGAAGATCCAAGGAGGCTCGTCCATGGAAGTTTTAGAGAGCAAAGGTCTCCGCCTGGGTTTAGTCCGAATCGTCTCCTAGGTTCAGTTCAAACCGTGGGGTTGCTTCGCCTGGGGTTCAGTCTGAATCATTGCTTGGTTTCAGTCTAAACCATGGGGTTGCTTCGTTGTTGCTTCTCTAGGTTTGTTGTTTATCGTTGTTTTTGTTTTTGGTGCTAACTCTAGGTTGCTACAATTCTGGTTTAGAGAGAGAAAGAGAGAGAGAATTTAAGGTGGAGAAGTCATCATTATGATAGTGGTGGCTGGGGTTTTGCCGAGAGATCGAGTTGGCGTGAGAGAAGAGGATTTGGTTCGGGTTCAGAGAGATGAACTTGAGATCAGACCACTATCGATGGTGGCAATGATGGTCGGAGGAAGAGCCATGGAGTCTTGGCCATGGAAGTTTCAAAGAACAGAGGCTGTCGCTTGCGTTTAGTCCGAATCATCACCTGGGTTTAGTCCTAACCATGGGGTTGCTTCGCCTAGGTTTAGTCCAAATCATCGCTTGGTTTCAGTCCGAACCGTGGGGTTGCTTCGTTGTTGTTTCTCTGGGTTTGTTGCTTCATAGTTGGGGTCAGGGGATTTGAATGGTAGATGTTTTTATTAAAAATGCAAAGGTGCTGATTAAGCTATATGCCAACATGGCTCTTGGCACTTTTTTTTGTACTAATTGGCAATTCATATGTAATTTGATTGCCTATGGGAAACTCGGTAGTTATCTACATGTAGGATAATATACCCATTTTTCATAGACTTTGTTATCTTCTTGTAATATGATCCTAAATGAACCAACAACGAGAAACATACTCAAGAATCTTCCAAATGCAACAAAACTTTCTCTTCGAATCTGAATTAATTAGTAACCTTTATAAGAATCTGCTTAAAGTTCACAACTTGTAAATCACAATTGTAGTCATTATATTTTGCATTTTTAATTAATAACCCCTCGTGATAGCCAACTGAAAGTTTACAACTTAATTTTGGTTAATTACAACTATAGTCACTACATTTTGTATTTGTTAATAATTCAGTGACTTCAATCCTTAATGATGAGGAAATAAAGACAAATGAAATATCTTTTGATAATTTAAATTTCAAGGCGAATAATATTAATCAATAAGCGCAAAGTGCAACCAAAAAGATTTTTGCTCACTATTTTTTGTTCATATCTCAAAAAATATTTATGTATTTCAAGATGAAATTATTTAATGTCAAACTACACATCTAGGCCTTCCTTTAAGCACTTATTCGACCTTCTGCCGAAAAAATAAAATAAAAAAAGAAAAAAGAAAAGAGAAATAGTTACTATCTTCAAAGCTGCCATGCCTGAGGTAACCCAAAATCCACAAAGAACTTATCTAAGAAATCTAGTTGTGGGAGGATTCTCTGCAGAAATTTCGCTTGAGAATGCTAAAATTGAATCTTGAATTGCTTTTATCCCAAAAAAGTCCAATCTCATCACCTTCTTTTAGTTCCCTCCTTATAACAAATTCCTTGGTCCAATCTTCAATGAAGACATTGCTCCCATTTGTTCTCTGTTTGAAGATCAATTGATGTTCGGACTTGGTATCAAAATCCCAAACAACCACTTGTACCCCATACTTAGTTATGAAATCTTCAATATATTTTTGTTCGCATTCAGTCAAAACATGCTTCCTTACCAAGCCTGTCTCCAAAAAGAGACTCACCCATTGCTCGTTACTATTGCTTGCCTCAACCCTCTTCCTTATAACGCAAGTATCCTCAAAGCTGTCCAATGAAGCACCTCTATGACTTTCTTCCTTTACAACTTTATGGCCATTAACTTTCTTTCTTTTGCTTATTTCACAATCTTGAGACGAAAAAGAGACATTACTAGCAAAGTTTTCAGGTGATTTCCTCTTTTGGTTGATGCAATTAGGACCAAAACCCAACCGCAATTCTGTTGAGACCTCTTCCACTTCATGCTGGTTCTTGGTCTTAGATAGTTTTGCTTCACTAATCTGAGGTTTGCGATCTTTCTTTTCCATCGTAGCAAGAAAATTATAAAAGACAGGTTCTCTTTGTTTTTTTGTAGAAAAAATCAAATTAATCTGATCATTAGTTGGGAAATTCTCTGTCATGACCTTGGAAGAAACCGATGGAAGTTCACTCTTTTTGCCATCTCTTAGTTTTTGGTTTCGCTGGGCTTGTAACATAGCACTCCTTTGCTTCAACAAGGCTGCAACGGCTGTGTTTCTCTTCTCCAGCGTAGAAGAAAGCAATAAATCCAATGAAATTTCACTCTTTTCTCCTTCTTTTCTTTGTTGGTTTTTCAGGTCTTGTAGCCTAGCATATTTATGCTTCAAGGCAGCAAGTTTATAGTCAATAGCATGTCCAGTTCTGGGTTTAGAGAATAAACCCCACTCTGATGGGCACGGTAATGCTGATGAACTGGGTATGGAGGACCCTGAAAATCCTTCCATCACGCTGAGAAAAATTTAGAGAGAGAGTTTAACAATTATGGGGGATGGTTTTTGAATGAAAGAGAGAGAAGGCAGTGTTGGAGTTAAATAGAACAAGAGAGTAAACGGTGTGGGAGATGTTCAATGCGAACACGGAAAACTAAAACTCATTCGCAAGAAATCTAAAACTCAAGAAGTTTGTAATTTGTGTTTCCAAATCCTATTAGGAATTGGCTTAGTCGGTGGTCCTAATTTCTGACGGCTAGAAGAGCAGAATAGATGGGTGTGTGAATTGGGCCTTGATGACTTTTTATAGCGAAAGAAACCCCACATACCTTCTTCTTTGTATTTGTGATAGTGCTTAGAAACCCCACAAGCTTAAATCACAAAACAAGAAAGACCTAGATGAGTAAACAACTTCTATATCAGAAAACAATAAAGACCCAGATAACAGGGAATAGCCTAAACCAACTAGGAATTTAAAAAAGTAATTGAAAAATGCAAAAATACATTTTTAGTTTCTACATTTTGGGCTTATTTTTATTTTGGTTTCTAAATTGATTTTGCGCCTACCTCAGTCCCGAAAATCAGAAAAATGTTTCCGTTTTGACCTCTACCCTCAACCCACCAATAGAAAATGCATACGTGATAGACATAATATCTTGTTTGCACAATAAATACTGATATGGTTAATAAAATACTAATTCTATATTTTATTTAATATTTTTAAAATGCCACATTAGTATTTTAATTTTTTTTTAAAAGCCACCACAGAAAATTTAAACAAATAATAAATTAATTAAATTTACTGAAAAAATTTAAATCTAATTTAATTCAAAATTTTAATTCAAAATTGAAGATCTGGACCATAGGTGATAGGTCATAAGCAAAAGGTTTAGTGACACTTGGAAATGACGTCGTCTTCCGCGTCCCTGCGGTTGTGCAATGTCGAGACTCCATTAAACCCTCTGCGATCTGACACGACGGTTCTAGTTTTTTCAGAAAGAACTTTCTACTAGTGCTTGGTGGAGTTCAAAAATTCGCTTTTTTCACAGAAGGCATAGACGAGTTTCTTTCTTTCTCACTCCTTGAATATCAATCTTTCAGAACCCATGTTTTATCATTTTTGCAAGACCATTCTAAATGGTGGTAAACACATTACTATAGCTCAAACACCAATTCACAAAATGGGTTTTCTTCAAAACCCATCTTTATCTTTATCTTTGAAATGCAACTACATTTCGACCACTGCAAATCAACAACCATTTTTAGTCTCATGCCACATAAACACACTTGGGTTCTCAAAAGAAATTGCTCTATCAGCTTCCAAGTATGTTCATTTTGAAACCCCAGAGAAAGCAGATTTTGTGGTTAACCTTTTCAAGAACCACGGGTTCTCTCAAACCCTGATCTCAAGCCTCGTTAGAGGGGCAAAAATGGCCCACTACCACTGTTTCCTGAAATAATTAGCAGTATACCACTGTTTTGAAAATATATAGGGATCTACCACCTTTTTAAAAATTAAGTTTGCATTGTAACTCGAGTTCTAGAAACTTGAGTTATTTGAAAAAATAAACTTCATATTTGCCAAAAAAATTTATGGAACACGAGTTCCATCAAAAATTTTCAAAATTTTTTTATAGAACTCAAGTTCATAAAACTCGAGTACCATAGGAAACTCAATTTCCTTAAAGTTGAGTACCCAAAAAGTGGTAAATCCCTACATATTTAGCATTTTCTGTGCAAACAGGGCATTCCATCTGCCATGTATGCATTTTTTATTAGTGGGTTGACGACAAAGACCAAAATAGAAATTATTTTTTTTAGGGATTGAGATAGGCGCAAAATCAATTAAGAGACAAAATGAGAATAGTCCCAAAATGTAGGGACCAAAAGTGTATTTTCGCCTTAAAAATTCGATGCTTGCCTAAGTTAGCAAAGAAAGGATGTAGAGAGATAGTGGAATGACCAAGCTTTTTATTTGCTCTCCGCTAATCAGATTATTTGTCCTCATTTAGGCAGTTCAGGCTGTGCAACTAATAAGCTACAATATCCTCTCTCTCTCTCTCTCTCTCTCTCTCTCTCTCTCTCTCTCTCTCTCTCTCTCTCTCTCTCTCTCTGATTTGGTGATTTTTTTTCTTATCATGTGAATGTTACGTGAGCGGACTGTTAGTTTATTACCTTATTTTCAATGTAGAGTGACAAAAGCATCTAATTGATATATGTGTAAAGTTCATGGAGTAAATTTACTAAAATAAAAATTCAAGGAGTGTAATAATCACTACCTTAGAATTCAGGGGTGTTTCCGCATTTTTCCCAAATAAATGGTTGGCAGGCTAAGTTTTACTTACTCTATCTAGTGTTTCCCCCCCCCCCCCCCCCCCCCCTCTTCAATGAAATATATATTAGAGCATTGAGCACTAGTGTCAAGTATGCTATCAAGTGTTTTTTTTTCCCCTCTTCAATAAAAAATATATTAGAGCATTGAGCACTAGCATCAAGTATGCTAAAATTTTTAGCATTAAGCACACCAAATATCAAAAACACTCATACATTAGATCTCTCAAATGCTAAAAAACTTTGGCATTTCATACTTCAGGCTTTTACTAGTAGAAGCTTAAGGTCATATGTTGTAAAATAAAAAACCATTTTTTTAGATAGCTTCTTCTCTCTCTTCTCCATTTTTCTAACTCTTTAGCTCTCCCTTCATTCATCTCTCTCTCTCTCTCTCTCAAACTCACCTTCAACATCTCTCTTGCTCCCTCTTTTAATTTCTGAGTTTGCTTGAACCAATATTTCAAAATCTAGACCCTCTCCTCTCTCTCCTCGCTGTTGAACCCAATGGTCGTTGATGGTAGGTTTGTGAATCGGTGGTGGCCTATTTGAGGTTGTGGATCGGCAAATAGAATTAGGTTTCGTTCTAGGTTGTGATTGACAAATGGAAGTGGGTTTGAGTTTAGGTTGCAGATTGTTGACCGTGACGTGTTTGGGTCTAGGTTTGGATTGACAAACAGTGGCAACAATGGTGGTGGGTTGTGGACAGCGGTGATCATAGTGGTGGGCTTGGTTTTTGGTATTCAAAACTCTTGATTATTATTATTATTATTATTATTATTATTATTATTATTTTTTGTTAATTTTTTAATATTTTTAAGGGATATTTTAGATTATTTTAATATAGAGTAATCTTAAATAGAATATGTGATATAGGTTGTATTGTTAAATGTTGTTTTAAAATAAATAAAGTAACTTTTGGTGTGTTAAAATGACATATTTTAGAACACCAGCATCAGGTGTTCTAAAAAATGCTATTTTGACACATCAAAAAGTTACTTTATCTATTTTAATACTATTTTACAATACATCTACATCACATATTTTATTTTAAGATTATAACACATTAAAATAATCTAAAACAAACCTCTGAGAGAGAGAGAGAGAGAGAGAGAGAGAGAGAGAGAGAGAGAGAGAGAGAGAACATTAACAAATCAAATATATTTATCAAGTAGGGAATCTGAGAGAGAGAAATGAATAAAAAATATTGTAGCAGTTTAGTTAGCTTTTGATACATCTCATGAAAGTGAATTTTTTTTTTTTTTTTTGGTATGCTAAATGCTAAAAATTTAGCATTTAGCACACCTTATGCTAGTGCATACACATGATAAGACGGTACATTGCAAAAATGTGCTCACACAAACAATAAAATAGAATAATCATACAAGACAAAAATATTTAATTTTTTTTTATAAGGAATGGCAATTTTATTTCAATAATAAATTTAAAATGGTGGTGAATTATCTAAATTTTCCTCTATTAAAGCCAAAGATAAGACTCCTATTGCAGTGAAGTGTGATGGGCCAAAGTCTGCGATGCCTTGTTAGAGCACTAGCATCAAAGGTTGCAAAAATATGTCAATTTAACACATCATTTTACAATACACCATACATCACATATTTTATTCTTTAATGCCATACATTAAAATAATATTTACAACACATTAAAATAATATTAATTCAAAAGTCAGACCAATACAAAACACTAGGGGTGTAATCGGTTCGGTTTGATCAGTTTGAAGTGTGATTTTTCCACCATTTTCGGTTTTACCAAATTTGGCACCGACACCGAACTGAGAGGGAGGAACACCGACACCAAACTGACTGGATTTCAATCGGTTTGGTTCGGTCGGTTTTCGGTTGCTTCCAATTTCTTAGAACCAAACAGATCAGAGAGAGAGAGAGAGAAAAAAAAAAGCCTATTTCTCTTTACTTTCCCATATTTTCTCAGCACCCAAACACCAAGCAAACAAAAAAAAATCAAAATCAAAATCATGTATATAATCAGAAAACATACCAAAATAAGAAAAATATATATATTTCCTTTGCTTTCCCACGTTTTCTCACCACCCAAACACCTAGCACCAAGCACCAAGCAAGTAGCAAACATAAAAAATAAAAAAAAATAAAAATAAAAAGAAGAAGAGAACGGAGAAGAAGAACTAAAGCAGCGTAATAGATATGTATTATTTTGGATAAATTTTCTAACCATCCAAACAAGAGGGACTGTGGGGAGGCCGGCGTGGGGAGTGGCGACAAAGGCAGAGACCGTGAGAGAAAAGGACTGAAGAGTGGAGTGTGCTGCCGCATGTGAGAGGGAGTGTCGGTCGGCGCATTGGAGGGCATTGGGGCGATTGATGGGGTAGGAGCTGGAGGCTAGGCTGACGGTGCGGAGGAAGGTGATGGAATAAAATGCACACCGTGAGAAAGAGAAAAATGGTGAGAGACAAAAAAAATGGTGAAGGGGGCGGCTGGAATGAAAAGGGCAGAAGGTTTGAACTTAAAAATATAGGATGCTAGGGTTTTATATTTTAATGGTTTTAAAAAATTAAAAACCTCAAAAACGTTTAGGCGAAGGCTTGAACAAGAGACCACATGATTATTAAAGCCACATCATACCACTAAGCTACAAACTCCAACGTGATAGAGTGTTACATAAATATTATATATATATATATATATATATATCGATTCGGTTCAGTCGGTTCGGTGCATTAAAATTTGCCACCGAAAACCAAACCGAACCGAAACCAAACTGAAATTTTTACATCGGTTCGGCCAGTTTGAAGCGGTTTTTTCGGTTCGTCTGTTTTTTGCACACCCCTACAAAACACAACTAGTGACCACCACCACAACCATTACACAACCACCGCATCCTCCACAACCCAAAACAAACCTAAACAAATACCCAAAACAAACCCATACTCACTACCACCACAACCACTGAAATCCTCCAACAAATTTCAAATCTAAAAATGCAAATAAAAAAGTAAAATTAAAAATAAAAATAAAAAACTCAAATCCTCCAACAAGATAGAGATTAAAGAAGAGAGGCGAGGGTCATCGTTGTGGTGGTGGGACTCTGTCGTGGGTTTCAAGTCGCCTTCTCCATTGTGGGACACCCAAAACTCCAATGCAGTGTCTGATATTTGAGAAGAGAGAGATAGCAAGGTTTGAGAAGAAAGAAGAAAAGAGTAAAAAGAGAGAAAGAGAGAGGTCTTAGAAGAAAGAAGAAAATAAAGAGAGAGAGAGAGAGAGAGAGAGAGAGAGAGAGAGAGAGAGAGAGTAGAAGAAGAAGAAGAAGAAGAAGAAATAGAGAAGGAGCCTGAGAAGACAAGAAAGGAGAAAGAAGAGAGAGAGATGAGCAAGAGCAAGAAAGAAGAAAGAAGAAAGAAAGGCAGAAAGAGAGGAGTGTTGATACCGTATTTTGTCCGGCCCTAAAATTGATAGTAATTTCAGATGTCAAATCAAAGGTTTCATTAGTTATTTGGGTATGACATTAAACACTTTTGAATACTTTTTATTTTAATATCCAAAGACTAAAATCAGGCTTAAATTGATTGAATTTTTATGAAAATGTAAAAGTTGCTAGTTAAGAGTTAACCTCTAAAATGAGCTTTGTTATTTAAATTGGCAGTTGATTTCCTTCAAAATGCATATCTAACATGATTACCGAAGTTTGCAAGATTGCTCTGGTGAGCTCCATTTGGAATAGAAATTAATCTTGGGTCATGCTCTAAGGATGTAGGCATTTACTTTCCTGCTCTGTGTACTAGCATTATGCATGATGTATGTATATATATATATACCTGCTCCCCCCTTTTCCGGTGTAAATATCACAGTTTGTGTCACCTAAGGCAAGAGATGCCTAATTTTCGAAGCAAAAGCAATGTGACATGTCGTCGGATTTTCGCCATGGAAATCTGGTACTCTGCCAAATGCCTTAGGAAAGCATAGATTGGGACCACAACCAATCAAAAGCCAAAACCTCAAAGCCCCCATGCATGCAAACCCTTGAAAGCCAATGCTGAAGTCATGTTTTTACTACCAATCTCCGAAAATTAAGATTTTATCAAAATAAAGGATTGTCCTTAGACAAGTGTTGTGGGGTGCCTAACACCTTTCCCACACATAACCAAACTTCCGAACCTAAGAATCAATATTTTCTTGTCATCCACATTAGATTAGGAAAAACGCCCATTTTTCTTAACCTAGGATCGGTAATAAAATCAACTAGAAACAAGTGACCAATCACACCTTAGAAAAACCCAATGATTGGTTGCGATCCACTCACCTTTCGTAATCACCTAAAATTTGGCCTAGATTCTTACCATAAAACCAAAGATAAACCTACCTACCTCCACACAAAGAGAGAGAGAGAGGAGAGAGAGAGAGAGAGAGAGAGAGAGGGAGAGGGAGAGAGAGCATCCGAAGCTCTGTGCAAAGCACACGCATATGCACCATACCACCAATTCGAGAAGGGCCTTCCAACAAGGCCCCGCGCACGCGGGAGCTGTCGCCACGGCGGTTGGTCGAACGAGGGCCCGCGATGGTGGCGGCGGTCTTTCCGCTGCCACTCTCGATCAAGGCCGGGCGTCGATAGACTAGCGACTCCACTGGGGATCAATGAGAGTTTAGCCTTTAGAGCTTTTGATAAAACCATAATCTTTAGACATTGGCTTTCGAAAACATAGAAATTGGCATTGGCCTACGAGGCTTTCCTTTTGAAAAAGACTTCTACTATATCCTAGTAGACTATTTTCAAAAGAGAAAAAAAAATTTCCAAAAAACCTTTTCCAAAAAGGAGGCTTTGAGGTATTTTCAACATGGGGCTTTACCACTTTCTTCACGTGCTTTACCGCTTTCCTCACATACTTTACAACTTTCCTTCACATGCAAACATAGGGTAGCAAAATTTAATTTCCGCTACACCTTTATCTTCTTTCCTTATATATATATATATATATATATATATATATCTGCTGTGCTTTGAAAAAGTCTTTCCCCTTCATTAAGGATGGCATGACATATACACCCTTTTTGAGCCGAATCTAGGCTCCGCACTACTGGCATAATCGCATCTCTTTGAGGATTTCATCACCCCATCTGCAGATGCCCAGACACACACATCAGTAGTGTTACCCATAGTTAGATTCTGGGCTAATATTGTAGGCACTTCTAGGTCCATGGGTGGATAGGAGTTGCTGAAAAGGCCCCTTCGATCCTCCCTACCTCGTAACTTCCATGAAGGGAGGGGTATTGCGAATGAGTACCCTAGGATAGGAACAACCTACAAGTTAAGTCTTTGCATATAGTTGGCCTAGTTATGTCAAACCCGTGAGGACTAGATGAAGCCCAGAGCCCATCAAGACTAGGTGAAACATAAAGAGTAAATATCCAAGCCTAGGAAAGGATACCCTTAAAGGGCTAGAGGTCATAGGAAAGTGTCTTGTAACAAGTACGCCCTTTTTGCTTGCACTAAAGAAATTGTGCTCTACTCCAGGTTCCTTCTATCCTGTTTGCATAGCATCCATGATCAAACCCTAGGAAAAGCAACCCCATTGCTTGTACATGTTAGATCACACCACATCCCTAAGGGTTTACAACCCTACAAGGGCACTCATGCATACGCTAATTGGTTCCGTCACCTAATTATGCAAAGATAAAATTTGTGGCAAGTGACCAAAACTCTGTTCAAGGGGGAGGTGTTGCCGGAAAACTGTCGAGAATCCCAAGACATCATGAGTCCAAGATTTCTCCCAAGGAAAATCCAAAAAAGATGGCTAGGAGGCCAAGGGTCCCCCAAGAAATCCAAAGGTCCAAGAGATCCATGCTGTCCAAATTATCAAAAGGTCTAAGTGTCCAAGAGCTTCCCCGAGAAGTCCACATCATCAGAAGCCGAGCTTATCCTCGCAGTTACATTTTTTGTATTGAAAAAGACCCATCATTGGCGCCAGTGAACCCAGCGTTGTAAAAGCAAATCTTGTACAAGCATGTAATCAAAGAATTGGTCCTTCTCGCATTATTGAGCATGTCATGAAAGTTTCGGTTACTTGCCAACCTTGTGCATTAATCTTGCATCATAGTAGAAACTCACCATGATAAATACCCGATCAAGAGTGCAAAGCCAATTTTTGAAAATGATAGGAGCATGTCCTTAAGCATTTTTTTTTTTTTTTTGCAAGGTAGCAATTCTCCAATAAAGGTATGATCTTTACTTGCTTGCATAAAATTGAGAAACCCTAGGAGAGAGTTCCAGAACCGCTTGTGCATTAGAACCCACCTAAGTCCTAAGGGTCCCCGACCTTACAAGGACATGCATGCATTTTCTGATATCTCCCACCTAATTGTGCAGATAATAAATTGGGTGGCAGGCAACCGAGTTTTTCCATAGAAATGTACAAAAGGCTAAGATTTTCTTCAAAATTGTCAAAAATATCAAACTTTGTTTTCCTTGTATCAAATGTCTTTGCATCAAAATCAGTTTCTTTGTCCAAGGACCTTTGTGCATATCATTACAAAAACCTTTGCAATACAAATTGTGCCAAATTTTTCCTAAAAGGACAAGGTGTTACACCTTAAAATTTTCATTGTGAAAAAGGGTCTGTCCCAAGACGTTTCAAAACCTATGCTAATGTTCAGTTGCTTGCCACAATTTGGTCATGTTAAGATTTGCATCACTTTAGGAACTCATTCAAAAACAAGAATTCCAAATCATCGAACTTCTCCCCCATAATTGCAAAATGAAACAGGGACACGTTTAAAGCATTTGGACATAAGACTAACATGTACTTTAGTTTTTTTTTCCGCCATGAAAATATCCCAATCCATCTTGAGGTGTGAGAGGAAATGTGGGAAGTTCAAGATTCTTATATCTCCCAGCTTATACAAAAGAACATGTACAAGAACAAAGATTGCAAACCGAAGTCTTGATTCATTTAGACGGTCGAAGGACTAGAAAAATGCCATACTGGCCATGCAAAAAGAGATGAAGCTGATGGTAGTAAAAGCATCATGAATCTCAGTGCAATTTTCATAGGCTTGTCTCCAACAAACCGGAGGGTCATCCATGTTCTCCAAATTCACCTCAGTCGAGGTCATGACAAAAGCATGTGGAGCCATTTCTAAATACACAAACCCTGAATAGCTAATTCAATAACTTACTCCAAGGAGTCAAAGATTGCAATAAACCTACTTCGAGTTATCTTATGGATGCAACATCTCTATCAATTAGTATAAGACACTATGTTGGAGATGAGAAAAGATAGTTAAAATGATGCATGAGGCCACCCTATTGGACAAGGGCCTAGGTATTTCTAATTTTTTTGGACCTTCTTAGGACCAAGATTCCCTACTAACTTCAGTCTTTTGAATTTTCTTTTCAAGGATTGGCTTCGACCTATCAAGTATCCAGAGAGGCATAACCTAAGTTGCCTACTCCAATGAAGTCTGACCAATTTCTTTCGAGGAAGCCACCAAGGGCCCTAAATTCCCTATCTCAAACATGATCAACAACCAATTCTATTAAAGCATTAACAGCATAATTGATGAGATCAGTGATCTATAAGACGTCCGTATGGACCGGAAAAAGGCCAAGCCTTTAGGAGCTCTCAATATGACACTAGGGCAGATTTTTAGTGGTCTCATTCCCATAAGACTACTAAAAATCCATCTTGTGCAACCTCCACATTATCCATGAAGGTTAGATATAGCAAGCCTAGGAGCAGAATTTTGCCAAAAATCAAAGCTGATCTATACAGTTTGCAAGCTCCTTTGTCAAGGCATCTCAAAAGGGTGAAAAAAACCCAACATCTCTCAAGCAAGATTAGCCTGCTCAAACTTGGTTTTCTTCAGCATGTTTCAGTAGGCTTTTCCTTCGAGTCTTCAAAAAAAAAATCCTCTTTGCCTTTGGGTAGTCTAGGTATTTCCTTCGGGTAGATTAGGGAAGTTTCTTCGAAAAAAAAGAAGATCTTCTTTTGCCTTCTGGTAGTCTAAGTGTTTCCTTCGGGTATTTCCTAGATAAAGTCTTCACTCCCCTTCAGGTAGACTAAGCAATTCCTTCGGTTTTCTACCAAAAAAATATTCCTTCGGGTCTTCCTCAGAAAAAAATTCTTTCACCTTCAGGTCTTTCTAAACAAAGTCCTCCCTTTCTCCAAGTATCTTGAGATGTCTTTGGGTTTCTTGATATGTGAATTCCCATGCCCTTCAATTGAAAAACTCACCAAGTTGTGAAAGTGATCGAGAGACCGTGGAAAACGCCACACTACGGCAGCTTTTTTCGCACAGTCTTTCCCCTCCGAATGGACTTCTTTTCAATAGCCTCAACAGCATCTTGAACTTTAGCAAGGACCACAATCGCAATTTCTTTGCAAGGCCATCAAAATATCTTTTCAACTAGCTCGAAGCATTCCTTGGAAGCCTGACCTCCACATTGACAATAAAAAATGGCAAACCAAGCCTACATTCAAGGAGAATCATGAACTATCTCCAGTTTTATTGGATCCTACCACAAGCAAAGCATTCATTTAACTTGGACCATTTCCTTCTCATGAACATTCATACAATATTGGGACCACCTCAGTCATGATGATTCACTTGACAAATCTCAAATCCATGAGAAATCAGCTCCGGCTACTTCAACAATACAATGTCAAAACTTGCTCATAACGGGTGCCCATATAAGATCCAGGGAGAAAGAGTAAAAGGATTAAATTTAGTTGAATGAGAGCCCAAAATGCTTCCAATTTTATTGGGTTTGTCATAGTCCGTACATGTCACTAACTCCCTTCAATCAATTTCATTTTCAGGGACATGCTTTAATCAAGCCAAAGAGACATCATTCACATCGCATTCTTCAATGAATAGTGACAACCAAACATCTAAACATTTGTGATAGAACCATTCCCCTACTCAACATCTGGGCGATAGTGCCCCTTCAAAATTTTAGGGAACTGCATTAACATCCCTTCTTGTCATTCTCATGTTGCCTTTAATAAGTCTCTAATGTGGCATATTGCCTTGACAGGTCATTTCAACGATTGGCATGAAAATGAAGTTTGTTACTTGTGCCTCACAAGAATCTTCACCACAAATCAGAAAATCTTATCACAAGAAGTATGCCAAGCGTGGAATCAATCACCTAAGGCTTTCTTTATAAGAGGAAGACCTCCATCTCCTAAGTGGATCTTTAAAAAAGCTTTTGGATATTGGGAATGCCATCCATCGAAAACACTAGACCCTAGATTTGGCCTTGTCACTACATCCCAAACACTGCCTCAACAAAACCTTCTCTCGTTTTGGTTGGCTTAGGTTTGTTGCAATCTTGTACACATTTTTCAAAAGAAAAAGAAGATTTTTCAAAATAAGGTCAAAGCATAAATTTTCAAATCAAACATCAAATCCTGAAAATCTGTATTTTAAAGCTCATGCATCTTCTAAAAGTGGCAAGTCAATGCCAAAACCCCTTTTGTGGGAAAAGAGTTGTTTGAGTGAAGTGGTTGTCCTTTACTAGGGATAAGGGGCATTTGATCCCCAAACACTCACCTCATGATATCCCATCTCAACAACTCCACATTCCTGAAACATACCACTTTTGCAAAGTGCACATTCAATTCTTGACAATCAACCCCCCCGGGGGAGGTCCTACCGAAGATTAGTATGGACCCTGAATCAGTGAATGACCATATGTTCAAGTTTCATTGACCAACTGATTAGATTTTAAATGATGGAGGCATTTTTTTTGACTATCGAAATAGTTATATCACTTGATAGCCCTTTTGAGCTAGAAAGAAAATGTTCTTAAAAAATCACCCGAATTTATAATTTGGCACATAAGCTCCTAAGGCTAAGTAAGCATTCAAGATGACGGAGAAAGGCATTCATTTCACTACCGTCTCGCTTGCAGAGAAATATCCCTTGCTAGCCTAGTTGAGCCTGTTGAATTCTTTTCTTGTTTAACCCAGTCAAGGATTACCCTCCACACTGGGGCGGGTTAGATGGTTACAAGGACCTCATGCTAGGTGACTTCCAATATTTTAGTCAATCAAATGAGTCTCTAATTGAAAAAAAAAATAATGAGAAAAGAGCCCAAATCAAATGACAAAAGTCATGGGCCAATCAAGTCTAATGAAGCCCCGAGCAAAGAAAGGGCAAAAGAAAAATTTAGCCCGAAACAATCAAGAAATGTGGGCTAAGGAAAATCAAAATGAAAGCCCCAAAAATGAAATGGGCAAAATTCAAGAAATGGACTCAAATTGAGGATATAGCCAAGCATGAAAGGCAACCAAAAAGATTCTCGATGAAGTGCAATCCTTGACTTAAGGAAACCCTTCAAAGACTTTCACAGCCAAAATATCCTCCCGTGAGCCTAGGAAACCCATATCCTTACATTATGGTCCTAAGAAAGTCCTTCTTGATTGAGAGCGACTACTTAGTCTGTGGAGCTTATGCCAAATAATCACCACATGTGAAAATTTTGAGCCTGATATCCTTCATTTCAAGCACCCAATTAACCCCAAGGCCACGTTACAATCCAATGAAAGACCTCACTGATCATTGAGGATCCATTAGTCATGGCACATTTAACATTTGGTCAATCATTGATAACAGAATCATCCGCTTATGCCAAGGCGTCATGCCTCAGGAAGGGTAGGGTCCTCTCCCAAACCACCTGATGAGTTCAAAAAGCCAAACACATCATTCATGTTTTCCCTACATAGCTTAAAAAGGAACACCCTCATTTGATAAGCACAAGTACCCTTGCTTGCGAGCATGTTCCTTATGCAAGGTAAATGATAGCCGTCAAGCACATACATTCACAAACCACATAGGAAACATGGCCTTAGCAAGCCCCTCTTATGGTACATGCATTTAAACAGATTGTCATGATCATGAATGAATTTCCAAAAATTTTGAACCTAGTTTTCAAAACCAATTGAAACAGAAGGGAAAAATAATGACCCTCAAAGATTTCAAATCCTCCAAACATTTCAAGTCCAAAAACAAATCCTTGAGGGTTATTCATTTCTTCCCAAGAAATTTCCAAAAAAATGAGGTTTTAAGATTGCAACAGCTTATGCAAGCCTCCCTTCATCATTACCAGGCATCTCCAAAAAGACCTGAACCCAAAAGATTCAAATGCTCAACCCCAGGTTTTAAATACCATGTGTGCATCACTCCCCTGAAACACTTTTCAAACCTCTCGAACTCATCCCAATAGAGGATGCCTAAGTCATTGCTCCAAGCATGACCCCCAATGCCCAAGGGTTGGCCCCAGTCTCAATCCTGATACTGGGGCAGGTTTTAAATACAAAAATCAGCATCAAGGCAATTCTTGTCTAGCTATGACTGAGAGTGTCAGCATTTCCAAGAGAGGACCTTCCCCAAGATTCAAATCCAATATTCAGCAAATCAAGGAACCTGTTGTGGTATAATCGTCCAATACGAGTTCAAACTTATGTCAAGTCAGTCCGCCGATCCAAAACCACACAAAATCCTATACTGGGGTAGCTTATTTTGCGTGGTTCAGCCCATTTTCTGCTTGTCAATCTCAAAGAGCTAGTCCACCTAGCCAAGAACTTTTCCTCTCATGTCAAGAACCACACAAAACCTACACTGGGGCAGTTTATCTTTATGCGTCTCATCCAGCACCTCTAGATGTCTTGAACCTCATTTTCTAAAAACTCGGTTCACCCGGTGCAAGGGTCGATTCAACCCCGATAATCAGAATTCACAACAGAAGGACGCTAGAGCCCGTTCTCGGCCACGCTGCAGCTTTTGTAGCTTATCTTGAGGACGGAGGGAGACGTTTCCCGTGAGGTCATCCCAAGTAACCCGTCTTTGCATTAACAGCCCACTCAGGTAATAACAGGAGCAACCAATGCGTGTCACCTCAGGCGTGTCTAAGGAGATCTCGTTCAGAATGTCCACATTCATTATCCGGGTTTTGGTATGGTCTATAAGGTTGAGGCCACTTTCAGCCAATCTGCAGGCTTGAACCCCGCAAAACCCTAAACTAGGGCAGCAAAATAGCTTATTTTGCGCGGTTCCATTCACTTTATACTAATCAATATGAAAGAACGAGTCCATACCCCCAAGAACTTTTCTTGTCATGTCAAGAACCGCACAAAACCAACACTGGGCAGCTTTTATCTTGTGCGGTCTCTCCCTTTTTTGTCTCCCTTAGTGGATTGATCACTATCAGAGTGAATTGGTAAACCCATGAGGATACGGTGCAATGCAAGCGCTACTAGTATCACACATATAGCAACAACCTTTTGAAAAGTGATTTCCAAGATATGCATGTAAGTCCTACCTAGAGGCATTGTTTCTTGCATACAACAACGGCCCTTTTAAAGGTGACATCCAGAATTGTACATGTAAGTCCAACCCAAAGGCATTGTTTCTTGCATACATCAGCAGCCCTTTTAAAGGTGACATCCAGAATTGTACATGTAAGTCCTACCTAGAGGCATTGTTTCTTACATACAGCAGCAGCCCTTTTAAAGGTAACATCTAGAATTGTACATGTAAGTCCCACCCAGAGGCATTGTTTCCTACACACATCAGCAGCCCTTTGAAAGGTGACATCCAAAATTGTACATGTAAGTCCTACTCAGAGGCATTGTTTCATATGCACAACAGCAGCCCTCTCAAAGGCGATTTTTCTGTGGTTGTACATATAAGTCCTAATTAAAGGCATTGTTTCTCACACATGTCAACAGCCCTCTCAAAGGCACTTTTCCCGAAGTTATACATCAGCCCTCTCAAAGGCGATTTCTAGAATCATACATATAAAGTCCTAGCAGGAGGCATTGTTGCATACATACACCGTGAAGTTACACACATGTCCAGGCCTGTCAAGAGGCAATCCATAATATACATACATAACTGGCCCACCATGAGGCAATGCCCACAAGATACATGAAGAATACATACATGCTCACGTAGGGGCTACATCATGCTACAACAGAAAGCTAACCCTATTGGGAATCGTTATCCCTAAAGAAGTCAACAGTCTTATCATCAAAAGAAGTGTTCCCCCAGGACATAGCATACATGGGGGCCTTCCCCCAGTCTCCCCTAGAGCCAGCTCTCCGGGACATGATCTACAAAATAGCAAGAAATTCAGACATAAGTGGTAAACCTATAAGTTAAATGGCAATGCAAATGAACTAACTCTTTTCCTAAACATGTTATGCAGGTCTATGTCAGGCATATGATTTCACAAGAAGCAGATTCTTGCACACATTCTACAGTGGGCACACTAGCGATATACATCCCCAGACTTGCATTCTACAGTGGGCGCACCAGTGATATACATCCTTGGACTCGCATTTTGCAACGGACACACAAGTGATATATATCCCTGGACTCGCATTTTACAGTGGGCGCACAAGCGATATATATCCCTGAACTCACATTCTACAGCAAGCACACCAGCGATATACATCCCTGGACTCACATCCAACAGTGGGTGCACTAGCGATACACATTATTGGACTCACATTTTACAACAGGCGCACCAGCGATATACATCCTTGGACTCACATTATTTAGTGGGCGCACCAACGATATACATCCCTAGACTCACATCCTACAATGGGCGCACCAGCAATATACATTCCTAAACTCACATTTTACAGCGGTCGCACCAGCAATATACATCCTTGGACTGGCATTCTATAGTGGGCGCACCAACGATATACATCCCTAGACTCACATTCTACAGTGGGCGCACCAACGATATACATTCCTGGACTCACATCCTAATCTACAGCGGGTGCAATGACGAAAAGCATCCCTCAGGCTCGCATTCATTCAAAAGTTTTCCAAAATCCCTAATCTACAATGGGTGCACTGACGACAAGCGTCCCTCGGGCTCACATTCATTCAGAAGTTTTCCAAAATCCCTGATCAATAGTGGGTGCACCGACGACAAGCGTCCCTCGGGCTCACATTCATTCAGAAGTTTTCCAAAATCCCTAATCAACAATGGGTGCACCGACGACAAAAGTCCCTCGGGCTCACATTTATTCAGAAGAGTTTCCAAAATCCCTAATCTACAGTGGGTGCACCGACGACAAGAGTCCTGCACCAACGACAAGAGTCCCTAGGGCTCACATTCATTCAGAAGAGTTTCCAAAATCCCTAATCTACAGTGGGTGCACCGACGACAAGAGTCCCTCGGGCTCACATTCATTCAGAAGAGTTTCCAAATCCCTAATCTACAGTGGATGCACCGATGACAAGCATCCCATGGGCTCACATTCATTCAAAAGAATGCATCGACGACAAGCGTCCCTCGGGCTCACACTCATTCAGAAGTTTTCCAAAATCCCTAATCTACAGTGGGTGCACCGACGAAAAGCATCCCTCAAGCTCACATTCATTCAGTAGTTTTCGAAAATCCTTAATCTACAATGGGTGCACTGACGACAAGCGTCTCTCGAGCTCACATTCATTCAAAAGTTTTCCAAAATCCCTAATCTATAGTGGGTGCATTGACGACAAGCGTCCCTCAGGCTCACATTCATTCGGAAGAGTTTCCAAAATACCTAATCTACAGTGGGTGCACTGACGACAAGTGTCCCTCGAGCTCACATTCATTCAGAAGAGTTTCCAAATCCCAAATCTACAGTGGGTGCATTACCGACAAGCGTCCCTCGGCTTACATTCATTCAGAAGTTTTCCAAAATCCCTAATCTACAGTGGGTGCACCGACGACAAGCGTCCCTCAGGCTAACATTCATTTAAAAGAGTTTCCAAAATCCCTAATCTACAATGGGTGCACCGACAACAAGCGTCCCTCGGGCTCACATTCATTCAGAAGAGTTTGCAAATCCCTAATCTACAGTGGGTGCACTGACGATAAGCGTCCCTCAGGCTCACATTCATTCAGAAGTTTTCCAAAATCCCTAACCTACAATTGGTGTGCCGATGACAAGCGTCCCTCGGGCTTACATTCATTCAGAAGAGTTTTCAAATCCCTAATCTATAGTGGGTGCACTGACGGCAAGCGTCCCTCTGGCTCACATTCATTCAGAAGTTTTCCAAAATCCCTAATCTACAGTGGGTGCACCAACAACAAGCGTCCCTCGGGCTCACATTCATTCAGAAGAGTTTCCAAATCCCTAATCTACAATGGGTGCACTGACGGCATGCATCCTCAGGCTCACATTCACTTAAGAGTTTCTAAATCCCTGATCCACTATTCCCGACTACCAGGTAAGTCCCCTTACCCATATTCTGCATTTTATTTTTAAGATTCAAATTCCCGCATATTCATGCACTCATATATCCAAAAAAAAAAGCCACATTATTCGCAACCATGTCCATGAGGTGTTATAGGTTTAGAGTGAATTGTGAAAGACAAAAAGGAAGACAATGGATACAACAGGAAAGAGAAGTAACTGAGCATAGACCCCTTGATGGTTCTTTCAGAACTTGCCCGATTTTCAGAATATGTCAACAAAATATGGCCTCTTTTTTCTTTATCCAACACCTCTCATTCCAATCGAGATGTTAGATAAAGAAGGGGCAGCTGTTGATCCCATATTTTGTCCGACCCCAAAATCGATGGAAATTTTAGATGTCAAATCAAAGGTTTCATTAGTTATTTGGGTATGACATTAAACACTTTTGAATACTTTTTATTTTAATTTCCAAAGACTAAAATTAGGCTTGAATTGATTGAATTGTTGTGAAAATGGAAAAGTTGCTAGTTAAGGGTTCACCTCTAAAATGAGCTTTGTTATTTAAATTGGTAGTTGATTTCCTTCAAAATGCATGTCTAACATGATTACCGAAGTTTGTAGGATTGCTCTAGTGAGCTACATTTGGAATAGAAATTAATCTTGGGCCATGCTCTAGGGATGTAGGCATTTACTTTCCTGCTCTGTGTGCTAGCATTATGCATGATGTATGTATGTATATACCTACTCCCCCCTTTTTTGGTGTGATTGTCATAGTCCGTGTCACCTAAGGCAAGCAATGCCTAATTTCCTCCACGAAAGCAAGATGACATGTCACCGAATTTTCGACATGGAAATCTAGTACTCTGCCAAATGCCTTAGGAAAGCATAGATTGGAACCACACCCATTCAGAAGCCAAAACCTCAAAGCCCCCATGCATGCAAACCCCTGAAAGCCAATGCCGAAGTCATGTTTTTACTGCCAATATCCGAAAATTAAGGTCTTATCAAAACAAAGGACTGTCCTTGGATAGGCATTGTGGGGTGCCTAACACCTTCCCCACACATAACCAAACTTGTGGACCTAAGAATCAAGATTTTCTTGCCGTCCACATTAGATTAGGAAAAATGCCCTTTTTTCTTAACCTAGCATCGGTAATAAAATCAACTAGAAACAGGTGACCAATCACACCTTAGAAAAACCCAATGATTAGTGGCAACTCCACTCACCTTTGGTAATCACCTAAAATTTGGCCCTGATTCTTGCCATAAAACCAAAGGTAGACCTACCTACCTCCACACAGAGAGAGAGCACCCGAAGCTCCGCGCAAAGCACACACATGTGCACCACACCACCAATTCGAAAGGCGCTCTCCAACGTGGCCCCGGGCACACGGGAGTTGTCGCCATGGTGGGTGGTCGAACGAGGGCCCGCGACAGCGGCAGCTATGGCAGTCTTTCCACTGCCAATCCCAATCGAGGCCAGGCATCGACAAGGAAAGAGAAATATAATAAATACTATTTTTGTATACTTTTACTAATAGAGGCGTACGGATATAAATGTAAAAAAACTTAGCATTTGAAACGCTTAATAATGATGAACTATTGTATTTGCTGTTTAGTGTGTCCAATGCTAAAACTTTATCATTTGGTACACTTGATACTAATGTTCTAGCTAAAGGCATAACAAGTTGGGCAGTCCAAGGTTTACACCGATCCAACATTATTTTGAGATCCTGAGTATATAACATGACCCCAAGCACTGAGAGAACGATCATGGCTGCAAATTTTAGAAACAAGCCAGCTTGGGTCACCTTCGTAGATCACTTTACTTGAGCTTTGAACAGACACAAACTTGGTGGTGGCTTGTAACAAAGCAATATGTAGGGCATAAGGGCTATTCTCCAGTATTTGTTGTGATGTAGAACAGATAGCACATGCCTTTTTGGCACAACATGGGCGTAAGAAGTTACAACGCAAGATCAAAAGGGGGTGCCAGTAAAAGCCATCGGGGTGACAGTATCAAAATTGCATGAAATTAGGCGAATTCCTTCAATAAGGCCTTGAAAATAGTGTTTTTGTTATTTTTAGTAATATTTGTTTTTCTTTAATAACTTTTAGTTTAAAAGTCAGAATAAGGCATCGTCTATTTTAGGACAACCCTTAAGGTCAATAGTTTATGATTCTACATTTAACTCAATTTTGCCATTTTTAGTAAAATTCAGTATTTTGTCACCTAATCGTGTAATTAGTGCGAATTAGGGTTTTTAGACGTTTTTCTTAATATTTATATGTTTTGTAACCGTTAGAGGCAAGGCAGACTATTATCAATAAACATAGACATTTCGTCAAATTTTCTTCTGGTAGTTTCCAGTTTATTCCCCTTGTGGATTCCAGTTTTATTCCCCATGTGGATTCAGGGAAACCCCTCGTGGATTCAAGGTTTACTACCAGAAACTAACAAATTAGTTTCTATTCCGTCAAGAGAGCATTGTGTACGCTTTCTTCAGGCTTCCATGACTTCATATTGGTTACTAAAAGCAGCAATAACTGAACCCAGATGATCACTTGCAAATAAGTTGCATTGATACGACCACAGTAACTGGTGGGACAAAGATTGCACAAAAAAGGCAAGGCACACTTCTATGTAAGCCAAGGCCTAAGAAAGGACTAGGGTTTCAGAGTAAAATTCAAGGCATTCTTTTTTCAGTTTTTTTTTTTTTTTTTTTTTTTTTGAGGGAATAGTTTAGTTAATTTAATACAACTTTTTCAAAAGTAAATATAAATAAAAACAAGAAATATGTCATGTCCAAAGAGAGCGACGATCCAAGTTCAAACATTAGAGCTATGAAGCACGGATGCAAATTTGGGTTCGAGTGCAGGTGCAGAACTCGGCAATTTTTTAAAAAGTATGGTGCAGGTGCGGCGGGATACGTTTACTAATAAATTATTAAATACATTTTTATTTACAAATTATTAAATATATTTTCATATAATGGTAAACATATACCAATTTAAGAGCAATAATAACTACAAATAATTCAGTAATTTCAGTTTAAGTTGTTTAACCTACAAATAATTTGACAAATATATAATTAGTTAATAACTAAATAAGAAATCAACTCAAGTTTTTTTTTAACATGTATTTCTGCCAGTTTCGGCTCAAATTGGAGCCAAATCGGCGTGTATCGGCGCCGAATCGGCCAGAATCAACGCAAATTGCAAAAAAAAAAAAAAAAAAAAAAAAAAAAGAAAGAAAAAAAAAGCTAGAGAATCGGCACATCATTGAGTGTCGGGTGCGGGTGTGGTGATCTTGGAGCCACACCCGTGCTTTCTAGCATCAGAGGTAGCAAGTTGAAGATTTGAAGACAAGATTAGGATCAGTGTGAATTAGTTGAATCGAAAGTTACGAGTTTGAATTCAATAATGATTCCGATCAGATTAGAATTGTTTGTTTAGATTAGATTAGTTGTTTTTTATTTCAATTTCAAATTGTTATTATATAAGACTAGTGCCTTGTCTGATATGGCTATTTACACCATATCAGTTGTAATGCAAAGGATAAGCAAAATAAAAATAAAAATAAATAAATAAATAAAAAGGCGGTCTCTTTTTATCAATGTTCAAGTGATTGGTCTCTCAAATCGACTAAATTATCATTTTATTTTCCAGTTCATAATAGAATATCAATGGGACATAAAGAGAATAAACTTTTATATTATTATTACTGTTACAATATTTTATTCAACAATCATAAACAACCCACACCCTCTTTTCTCAGTCCCTTACCTGGTTTCTACCAAAAAAAAATTAAAAATTAAAAATTAAAGCCCAACTTTTCCGGCAAGCATAAAGCCCTTAAAGATGACTGTTCTGACCAATGTAGGTCCTCCCCAAGCACTCTCAAATTCTTTTACCACACTTTCTGATAACAAATCAACACCTTGGTCCTTAGCTGTATTTAGTGGAGACCATGACCTGAACATATTCAAGAATTTCTCAAGTGACACCTCCTTTGGCATATCTAGTTGTTGTGGTTCCCCCTCACATCCTATACCTACACTTTCAAAAGGAAATGGAAGTATCTTATAATCATCATATACGCCTTTTATTTTTGGGTCCCAATAGGGAAGAAGTGTGTCACGAAAACGCTTTAATATGGGATCAAAAGTGGGGCTAACTACTATGTCATTATAAGCCCAAACAGCAATTACACCTCCTGGCTTTTTTAGAAGCCGTGTTACTAGAGAGTAGAACTTGGGGAGCTCAAACCAGTGGACAGCTGCGGCCACAGTAACCAAATCAACTGAATTTTCTCCTCCAATCAAGGCCACCAATTCATCATCTGTCATGGATAATGGAGTGTGGAGATATCGAATGCGAGGGTGTGGCATTGCAAGTTTCAACTGAGCCGCACTCACATCAGTTCCAACTACTTGCTCATAATGCTCAGCAACCTGTCAAGAATAATGTAATGCAATTCTAACAATCTTAGTTTTACTTGATTATTTTTCTTGATTATTTTTCTTTTTTTTTTTTTTTTTGGATAGGTAAGAAAAAGTATATTCAAAAAACTGCTAGATGCAAAGGAGCATCAGCAGAACAAAAGAACAAGAAAAATAAGAAAGCAAAAACATATAAAGGCATTAAATACAAAGAATAAGAGAGCTAAGGAATAGAGGGATAGAGTCACTAGATGTGAGTCCCCAAGTCCTAGCCCAATCATAAAGGAAACCAAAAAAGAGAACAAGCAATTGGTCCTCAGATCTATCCAAATCCTCAAATGTCCGCCGATTGTGTTCCCTCCAAATACACCACATCAAACGCAGCGGAACTAGGTTCCAAATGTAGGATGCATGCTTCCCCAACCAATTCCACCAACCAAAAAGAAACTCTTGCACCGTACATGAGGGAACCCAGGAAATCCCAAAAGTCCTAAAGACAAAACACCATAGCCGATAAGCCTTTCCACAATGTAACAACAAATGATCCACTGTCTCACCACAGCAACGACACATAATGCACCAATCAAGGAAATCAAAGCCCCTAAATCTCAAGATATCTCCCGTGAGGATCCTATCCCATGCGGTAGTCCAAACAAAGAAAGAGACACGCTAGGGTGCCTTTACCTTCCAAATACCTTTACAAGGAAAAGTAGCAGCAGAGGAGCCATGTAACTTATGATAAAATGAATGGATAGTAAAATCCCCGTTTTTTGTCGACCTCCATCTCAAATGATCACCATCAGTCACGAAGGGTAAATTAGATACCAAGAAGCGAAAGAAATCAGCCACCACATCTGCCTCCCAATCATTAGGACCCCAAATGAAACGAACATCCCAAGGTCTCCTAACCCTTGCTCCTTGACATATCAGAGAAGATTCAACGGAAGCCTCTCTGTTAGCAGCAAAATTGTACACGACTGGAAAAGCCAAATGGAGAGGAAGATCTCCGCACCACCTGTCTGTCCATAATTTCACTCTATCCCCCACCCCAACCTTATACAGGGCATTTTTTCTATAAACTTCCCAACCCATCCGGATACTTCTCCACAAACCACACCCATGAACACCCCTTTCCAACTTAGAGGTCCACACCCCCCATTCTTCCCCAAACTTCAAAGCTACCACCCTCCTCCAAAGCCTATTCTCCTCAATCCCAAAACGCCAAAGCCAGTTTCCTAGTAAGGCTTTATTGAAAGTGGTCAATTTCCTAATACCCAGATCACCATTAGCAATAGGCAAACACACCTTATCCCAACCCAATAAATGTATCTTAGAGTCACCCCACAGGAAGTCCCTTTGAAGCTTCTCAATTTTGTTAGCCACATGAGTAGGAATGGTGAACAAAGATAAAAGATATGTGGGGAGACTAGCTAGCATACTTTTAAGCAAAGTCAGCCTACCACTTTTTGATAAATACAACTTCTTCCACCCTGCCAACTTCTAATCAAATTTCTCCAAAATAGGGTTCCAAATATAAGGGGACTTATGGGACGCCCCCAACGACATACCAAGATACGTCATTGGCAAGGCCCCAACCCTACAACCCAAAATCTCTACCAGAGTCTACAAATTATTTACCTCCCCTATAGGAACCATCTCACTTTTAGCTACGTTAACCTTCAAACCAGTCACAGCCTGAAAACAAAGAAGCAGCAGACGGACATGTAGAACTTGCTCTACCTCTGCATCACAAAACAAATAGTATCATCCGCAAACAGCAAATGTGAAACACATTCCCCTCTACCCCTCCTACCATCCACCCTAAAGCCACTAAGCAAACTTGCCCCCTCCATTCTCTTCACCATCATACTAAACACCTCCGTCATAACTAAAAATAACAAGAGAGACAATGGATCTCCTTGTCTCAAACCTCTAAAGCTACCAAAGAAGTCAGCTAGAGACCCATTGACCAACACAGAGAACTGCACTGTAGAGATGCAAGTTCGAATCCAGCTACACCATTTCTCCCCAAAGACCATTTTCTTCAACAACTTCAGAAGAGCCTCCCAATTCACATTGTCATAGGCTTTCTCAATATCTAACTTACAAATCACCCCCAGAATCTTACTCTTCATTCTGCTATCAACACATTCATTGGCGATGAGAACTGAATCAAGGATCTGCCTGCCTCCCACAAAACTATTCTAAGATTCCGATATCAGTTGATCTAACACCATTTTCAATCTATTTGCCAAAACCTTGGCCAAGATTTTATATAAACTCCCCACCAAACTAATGGGTCTGAAATCACGGATGTTAGAGGCATCATTCTTCTTAGGAATCAAAGCTATAAAGGTAGCGTTAAGAGATTTCTCAAACTAACAGTACTAATGGAACTCTTCAAAGACTACCAAAACATCTCTTTCTACTACTCTCCAGCACTAATGGAAAAAGGCCATAGAAAAGCCATCTAGACCTGGAGCTTTATCCCCATCCATATCTCTGACCACTGATAGAATCTCATCTTTCTCAAACCTCCTCTCCAACCAGCCCCTCTCCAACTTCCCTATTTGGTCAAGCTCCAATCCTTCCACAAAAGGTCTCCACTCCTCAAGCTCTTGATACAAAGTTTTATAAAATTGAACAACTTAAGCCGCAACTTCTACTCTGTCCTCATTAATCAACCCATCAACTTCTAAGAAACTTAGATGGTTATACCTTTGTGAGAATTAGCTATCTTGTTAAAGAACTTAGTATTATTATCTCTCTCCTTTATGCATAACATCCTCGATTTTTGTCTCCACGAGATCTCCTCTAGAGAAAGAAGATGCTTTACTTGCAATCTCACAATATTTCTCTCATCTTTTTCCATTTCAGTGAGACCAAGAACCCCTTCCTTAGCATCTAGTAACTCTAAAGCCCCCAAAAATTCTTTCTTCCTATGCCCAACATTGCCTAACTATTGGCGATTCCACTGAATAATATCTTCTTTCAAAGCTTTTAATTTTTTAGCAAACACAAAACTCGGTGTGCCCAAAAAAGTATGGCGATTCCCCATAAATTAACCCTATCAACAAACTCTTCCATCTTCAACCACATACTCTCAAATCGGAAAGGACTTTTCCCCCTCGCCATACCCACTACCTCCAAAAGAATTGGGAGATGATCTGAAATAGTTCGTGGAAGAATCCGTTGGATCACATCCGGAAAGTGTTGCTCCCAATCATATGAAACCAGAGCTCTATCAATCCTAGACATGGATAGGTGGTCCGTGCCACTAGACCATGTATAACTCCCTCCCTCCAACAGCAAATCTATCAAGTTTAAATCTTCAATAAATTCAGAAAACTTTTCCATAGCTAGAGTAAGCCGAGACCCACCCCTCCGTTCACTAGGATAACGAACAACATTAAAATCCCCAAAACAACACTAGGGAACATTCCAATACTGTTGAATACCAACCAACTCATCCCACAAATCGCCCCTCAAATTATTATCATTTGGGCCCTACACCCCTGAACATGCCCAAATAAAACCATACTCCACACCTTTCCATTGAACCGACACCGAAAATGAGCCCACCAAAACCTCCAACTTTTCTAAGACCCTCCTATCCCACATTATCAAGACCCCACCAGCCACCTGATCAGCATCTAGAGCCACCCAATCCACATACAAACAGCCTCATATACTGCAGACCAGCTGTCTATCTATGCCAGCAAGCTTTGTTTCTTGAAGGCATACAATATCACCCTTCCACCCACGTAACAAATTTCTCACTAATAGATGTTTCTGAGGGTCATTCAAACCTCTAACATTCCAAGAAATCATTTTCAGCTACATAAAGACTTTTAAGGCCCCACAACTATCTCTACCTCACTACCAACACACTATCTCCCATCATAGATCACCGTTGAGATTAGATTCCTCAACTCTCTTTTCCCTTTACCTGTGGAGGATGCTACTTTTTGGTTAGCAACTGCTTTCTTTCGCTGCTGGTTAATATCCGCCATCTCCCTTTCTAGCCTTTGAAGATAAGCAATACACAATTTTTCATGACGATTCGCAAAAAGCCCAATCACTTTACTAAAGCTTGGGATTCTGTTTTTCACCCAACTAGAGACATCCAGCGTATTTCCAATGTTCAAGACCTCAGAATCATTGTGCATATCCATCGACAAGGCCATCCCCAGAGGGATAATAGTAGATAATGGGTTACAATCTGCCAAATTCACCTCCTCACCCGAGACCACTTCTAATAGAGCCATTTCCTCCACCATCAAGACACCCAAACCAGGTTGGCCACAACTTGACTTCAATTCCATCACCGCTAAATTGGGCTGACCACTCTCACCAACAACTATCTGCCTGGTTCCTTTATTATCCGCCCCTTGAAACAAAAGCTCACTACTCACACTACCAACTTTATCCACAATATTGACCCCAAAATCCAAGAAGCCCGTATCTGCCAAGCACCTACCCTTCGAGAGTAGCAGATTTGCCAAGTCGTTCTTACCCGGGACCACCGTGACTTCATCAAAGCTAGCCTCGTTAGAGGAGCAACCATTTAATTCCATCTAGGCCACCGCGGGTCCGTCAAAGTAAAAGCCAGCAGAGATAAACTCCATCGGAGCCGCCGCAGGACCATCAAAGCTGGTCCCAACCACCAAACCATCCACCGCGGGACTGTCGGGGCATTTCCCATCAAGACAAGTACTATGAGCTGTCGACGGTGACACTGAGAGGGCCAGGGGTGCCGGGCTAGGCGTAGAAGAAAGCTTGTCCACCTGAATCGACAAGACTGGACTCCTCACAGGCGCCGAGAAGCTCTTCCCACCATTCTTGGCCTGAAACTAGTCCTTCTGAGTTCTCACCGGACCACCAACCACCTGTGTTGGCATCCCTGAGCTCGTCGGAGTCACCAATGGGCTCTCTCCAGCCCTCTCATGTATATTGGCTGAGCGTAAAGGCTCTACAACGTTATTAGAGCATTCCCCAAGCTCAATAGTTATTGGGCTTGAGTTAGATAGGCCTAAACCAAACTTACTAATGGTCTATTGGGCTGTCAACTTGTTAGAGTCCACACCTAGCATACCAATGCCAAGATCTTTGCAAGCCCATGACACCCACTTGAAATTCTTAACTCCCCCTTTAGTTCTATACCATGCAACACATCTCCTTCCTTTCACATCAATCTTCACGATTAAACCACTCCCAATCCAGCAAGATCTCCTAAGATCTCTTCTCTTCCCATTTTCTTTTGCTTCATAATTCAAAATGAGACTTGATGGGATACGCTTCCTATCTTCTGCCAGATTTTGCTCACCAAAATCTGACTTCTCATAAATGCTTTGCTCCCTCCTAACCCCTCCTCCCACCATCATATCAGCCTTGCCCACCGGAAAAACCACCACCTTAGCACCTAAAAATCTCGGGTTCATCTCCAACAACCCCTTTGATAGATTCTGTCTCTCCACATACTCCCCCTGAATCATATTTTTATCCTTCTCCTCGGTGATAAAAGGTTGTGACTGAGTCACATCCCTTGGCTGCACCTAACCCTTCAAGATTTCAGCAAAAGACCGAGAGGGATGAGGCCCCAACATTCTCCTCTGAGGCAGAGACACAAATTTGGACTGGCCTGAACCACTTAAAGCATATTGGTTAGGATCCAACATCTTCCTCAGTTCAAGCCCAAAGACCTTCAAACCCTTTTGTGCTTTGCCACTAGGAATAATAACCGATCTTCTGTGCCCTCCAACTTTGAGTTCAGACACAAAAAGGAACTTACCAAATGCGTTAGATCCTCGCTGTAAAGTGTACACAATGTCTCCTTCCCTAAGCGTAAAAATTTTTTTGGGATTGACTCCAACCACCGTGTTCTATGTTCTTCATCAACCATAAAGCTGCATTCTTGCCCATGAATACATACTTCATGAAGTGTTTGCCCCGTTCAAAAATGCGTAAGGAGAAAAAATTTCCTCCTTCCTCAGCCACCAATTGAAAAAGCTTAAATTCAATGAAAAAACTACGAACTCCACCCATATAGCTAGATCTTTTTAAGTAAAGATGCTAAAAGGTTAATTTGTTTTTATGAAGGCACAAGGTTTAACAAGAACAAAATACAGAAAGTCATATGATCAAAACTATTGGGGAATAGAACCAGGTTATAGGATAGAAAATTATCATTCAACACTTAAGGTTTTTATCTGGAGTCAGTCCTACTTATATACTTGATTCTTCACAAACGTCAGGATGCAAGGAGACAATTTTATTTTGCAGAAAAGTAACAATAGGATTTTACTATTTTTGATGCAACCGTACAAAATTCGGACAAGTTCATGAATTTATACCCTATGCAATACCCAAGATGCACTAACTCTTAAATTTCTTTTCTTTTCTTTTCTTTTTCTTTATTTTAAAAAAAAATTCTAAATCATGAATTGAAAGTTTTTTTTTTTTTTTTTTTAATTCTCATTCTTAGCCATTGATCCAAAAATAAAATTTAGCAATATTATCCATCTAAATGAATAACTAAAAAGCACCATCAATTGGAAGCTCAATTGTGATAATCAGACTTCTAAATTTACATTGCAGTTGATAGGAATCTAGGGTAGCTTTAACACTGCAGGTCAAGCATCCTCATTATGCTAGTCAAACTAGCAATTCGGTAAAAGAATAACTAAACACCCATATAAACAGCACGCATCAAGCAAAATCATCAGCCAATATATTTTTTGTTTATACTTTAACTCGAAATCCTAGCTCTGTTTCTACTTTTGAGGGAATAGTAAGATGCTTCAAGAGAGGTCGGATAGGCATCCTCATTTGAAAAAAGAATTCTAAAAGAAAAATTATAATAAATTGTGTTGATTATAAACTAGCTAAGATGGATCAAACCGCAATTTATTAGAGAGATAGAGGAAGGACAAAAGGGACTAACACCAATAGCAGCTTGACCATTGCCGGTGCCAACATCCCAAGCTAAAGAGTGGTGCGGAGTTAGAGCAGCCAGCATGGAGTACCACTCGGTTGGATAAGTTGGCCTAGCATCCGCGTAAAAACCAGCTTGCTTGTCAAACTTACCAGCCATTCTCTAGATCTAGCTTCGTCTGTGAATTGCTTCTGTATTTAAACTCTCACTCACCATTCGGATCGAATTGAGAATAATTGGACTGGGTCGTTACCTGCCTGCCAGGTGGCATTAACCTAGTCTACTGTTTAATTTGTTCCTTTTCTAACTTTGTATGCGTTTAGATACCGCTTATTTTGTTGAAAACTAAAAATTAAAAGAAAAATTTTTTACTGTTTGCTACAGTAAATATCACTGTTCATTGGCCTAGAATCACTATTCATAGTCAATAAACAGTGACATATGCAGCCTAAAAAAAAAAAAAAAAAGCTGAAAACGCGGAAACGCAAACGCGTTTCCGCCCAATGCAAACAGACCCAAGTGGATGACAATTTTTTATCATTATTCATTTGATGTGAAGTGTGAACCACAAGTTTAATTAGCACCTTGTCTAAATTTGTCGGTGACGATTTTTTATCACTATTCATGATTATATACGTGTAGTATATCTCATGTATTGACTATTGCACACTCACCACGTGGATTGAATCGTATATATGTTGAAAGCATAATTTCATCATTTTTATCTTAAACAAATTTATAAGAGTATGTGATAAGAAGTGTTTCATAAAATTTGGCTACATAGAAGTGTTACGTTTATAATATTTTTATAATAAAGCCTAAATGATAAGTTATTATTGGCTCTAATTTTTTTTTTTTAGAATACTAAGTATTTTTAACACATACACGACGAGAGGAGAGAAAATTTTTTAAATAAACTTATAATGGTGTATATTCAAAAAGGCTTAAAATTGAACTTTTTTTTTTTAGAGTTTCAACCTATGACATCCGTTCCTAATGATAGCTTTTTATTATTAGATCAAGATACCAATCAATTTTTGATGTAGGGGGATTGAACCCCATATCTCTTATACAACCATCAGAGATGTTACTAGTTGAGCTAATTGGAACTCACTTATTGGCTCTAATTTAGATCCACCACTCACGTCACTTTTTTAATTACCACTAATAGTTAATGTTAACATTTTCACAACAAAACTTAGGTGTCAAGCTGATAATGGTAAATAAAAATGTGATACTGGTGGTAGGTCCATATGAGAACCAATAGCAGTTTGCCACCTAGCTTTTTTGTAAAATTATTATGAAAATTAAAATGCTAGAGTTACAAACTATTTTACAACATATTTTATAAACTATGGATGTGATGAGTGGTTATTGGTAATTTGGTAAGTGAAAAAGTGATGGGTTAAATAAGAACCAGTAAGAATTGACCCCAAAAACAATTTGTAAAATAGTTTGTAGTTATATCATTACTCTTGTAATAATGTTATGAATGTAGCACTATATTATAGATATATAACACATAATTATTATCGTAGTTCCAATTAACTTAACTGGTAAAGCCTCCTGTTGTCAAATAAGAATTCTAGAATTTGAACCCCACCTATACTAAAAATAAATGAGAAATGCTATGTCCATAGCATTTTTACAATACTTTTATAACAAATATTAGATGACAAATTGTTATTGGATGTTATTAGTAAGCAAAAAAATAATTTTTGTGGTAGATTCAAATTAGAACTAAAAACAACCTACCAGCTAAAATTTGTTATGAAAGTATTATAAAAATATTGTGAACGTAACAGTTTTCTAAATAAATTATTATTCTATCTAATGATAAAAAGCAATAATTATGAAGTGAAAACTTTAAGTTAAAATTCTATTATATCTATAAAAAAAATAAATAATAATAATAATTATTGTGATGCCCCAATTTGATTAATTGTGTGATGTGTGTGGGTGTATGATGAGTCCCACATCAAGTATTTACTGGATTGAACTGGGCTTTATTAACAACTGTAATGAGCCTTAATTGTAACTAGTCCTTTTGAGGTATAGCACAGATGTGGCTAGCGTTTTCCTTGAGTCGTTACATATGGTATCAGAGCCAGGTTCAGTAACCCCGTGTGGGCTCAGAGACACTGCTCCACAAAGCGAACCCTAATAAGGACGTTGGGGATTTAATTGGGGGAGATTGTGATGCCCTAATTTGATTGATTGTATGATGTGTGTGGATGTGTGTGGATGTGTGATGAGTCCCTCATCAGGTATTTATTGGGTTGAACTAAGCTTTATTAACAACTGCAAGGAGCCTCAATTATGACTAGTCCTTTTAAGGTATAGCGCAAATGTGGCTAACATTCTTTCTTAGGTCGTTACATATGGTATCAAAGCCAGATTATGATACCCCAATTTGATTGATTGTGTGATGTGCGTGGGTGTGTGATGAATCCCACATCAGGTATTTACTGAGTTGAACTGGGCTTTATTAACAACTGCAAGGAACCTCAATTGTGACTAGTCCTTTTGAGGTATAGCATAGATGTGGCTAGCGCTTTTCCTTGGGTTGTTTTAATGGTATCAGAGCTTAGGTTATGATCTTGCAGACTCTATACTGGGATTTGATTTGGAATAAGGTTTGCGCACTAGGGATTAAGGTTATAATCCTTGTTTATAAAGGTTATTAAGCCATAGATAGTGTTCTTTTGATGATTTGATGAGAAGTGTAGGTGAGGTTCCATCATATGATGAATTTGTTAGGTCAGATTCATTAGGATTTTATATTGATGTCTCTTGGGTTTATGCGTATGTGACTTATAAAACGAAAAGGAGGATTTTAGTTGATATACTTCTATGTTCTTATACTAGTATTAAATGGGTGTGTTTTATTCTTGAAATTTTGTAATTGATCATATTGGTTATTAAAACTTCTTCTTCTTATTAAAAGGAAAAGAGAGTGAGAACAGAACATACAATGGAAATCTTCCTGCTGTTTTGTGATTGATCTATTGAAAACTCATTTGATAGTTTTGCCTAATATAGTCGACCTACCTAATGTTAGTTTGATCTGTAGAAGATTCTCATAGGTTTAATTGTTGAATGATAGTTTACGAAATGACCTATTCAGAATTTGGAGTGCTTTCAGGGAATTGGAAATTGCAAAACTTTATTTAGGGGTTAAGGTTTGAAGTTACAGCTATGATTCCTTGATTTTAGTTTATATGGAGTAAGGAAATTAACCGAAAGTTCGTAGTGTGAAGGAAAATTAATTTGTGGTTATTGTAGTTCACGTTATAATATATGTTATTATATAAATTCTGAGGGTGTTCAAAGAATTTAGTAATATATCGATGGATTTCCTTGGATTTTAATGTTAAGGACCGACCTTCTTTTGGATCACTGTTCTTGTTAGGGCTGACCTACATGGATTACCATAACCTAAATTATGTGTGAGGTAGTCCCTAAATGTTTTTGAGACATGTTCTGTTACTTAGAAGTTTGAGGTCCTCAATTTCTTTCTATGGACTTGGAGGATTGTTTAATATCTTGGGGAAATAAGTTTTGATGCCAGAAATGTAATTCTTTGAACTTAACTGATAAGAGTAAATGGATTGGCTTAATAGAAAATGAAGTGGATAGAACACAAGTATGTGGTTGTAATTGGGCTAGTGAACATATTTTTGATTGGATATTGAAGGAGTTGGGATGGCAAGAGAGTTTATTTTAAAAGACTATTACAATTTGAATTATAGTCAATTGTTGTACCTTTTGTTTTATATTGGCAAATGGTTAGTGATTATAAATTGCAGTGTACTCTTAAGTTCTAGACTGCTGGGACTATTATTTGCAAGGTTAAAAAAAAAAAAAAAAAGGTTGAGATACTTCATGGACGCCTTCTAGCTGATGTATACTTAGAGATTTGTTTTCATAATAGGCAAGGTAATTATAAGGAACCCAGTTCTTCAGTGAGTTCCAGCTTCAATGAGTTCCAGCCCAAGTATCATTTGGAGATTAAAGGTGAATAAATGTTGCTTATTTGAGAAGATAATTTATGGTTAAGATAGAGGTTCTATGAAAGACCTTATATCAATGCTCAATTGATTATTTATGGAGATTTTGGAATTTCTTTTTCTTACAAAACTTAAGAAAAGATATAGTGATATACGCATATGTTGTAAATTAGTTTTGAACTTAGGAAGGATTGGAACTTTGGATGCACTACTTAATTTTGAGGTATAGAATTAAATGGATGCTAGCATTCAATGGTCTATGGCGAATCCCAAAATTGTGGATTTCCCTTGTTGTAATTTTTGTAGACTACTTTGGCCTTGGAATTTTGTTGAAATTAATAATTGATGGAAAATCAGTTATTAAGGTTAATCTAAACGATTGAGCCTTGGAACTTTTATTCATATTGAAAGGAACACAGAGAGCTATTTAGACTAGAAAAATGTATATCTTAAAATAATCTTATATTTTTCGTAATATGGTTGTTCTTAAACTATGGGTAATTGAGTAAGAGATTTTATAGTGGTATTGTATTATGCAGCGGAAGCATTATGGCTCCATTTGCTTTGGAAATTTTTATTTTACAAATCTTGGGAAGGAAAAGTCTACGCATATATTGTGAAATAGTTTAAAAAATGGTAATGAGTGATAAATTTGTATAGATCGATACAATTCTGGCTTTAGAGTAGCGCAGCGGAAGCATGGTGGGCCCATAACCCACAGGTCCCAAGTTCAGTAACCCCGTGTGAGCTCGGAGACACTACTCCACAAAGTGGACCCTAATGAGGACGTTAGGGATTTAAGTGGGGGAGATTGTGATGCCACAATCTGATTGATTGTGTGATGTGTGTGAGTGTGTGATAAGTCTCACATCGGGTATTTACTAGGTTAAACTGGGCTTTATTAACAACTACAAGGAGTCTCAATTATGACTAGTCCTTTTGAGGTATAACGCATAGCGCTTTTCCTTGAGTCGTTACAGTAATAATAAAAGATACATGATTATAATTATTTTTATGCACAAAAAGATTTTGGAAAATCTTGTGTAAATCAACAAAAATCATATCTTTTAACTTTTCATCCCTTCTTCTCACATCCAACACCTAGTGGTGGAGCCATTTTGATTCATGGCCGCCAAAGTTTTAAATTTTTTTATAATATTTATATTTAATTTTTGAAATTACAATTTAGACATTCAAAAATTTTCCTTGGCTCTCTCTTCAAAAAGTTGAGTTAGTTCCATGACCCTTCTAAAAAGAAAACAAGAAAATTGGCAGGCTGAACCAGTGGCTTTCGAAAGAAGGGTAAAAAAAAATGGTCTACATAACCCCTAAAAATATATTTTAACAAAAAAAAAAAAAGGCAGAGTTTGATCCTATCAAAAAAGAAAAGGAAGAGAATATCAATGGCACAAAAAGATAAGGCTACTAAATTAGTCTATTACTAGTTACTCTATGATAGAAATAGAAGAAAACAACATTGTACCATGTTGTTGCCAGCTTAAAGAGTTCGACATCAAGTGATTTTCCATATTTTCTATGTTTACTTTAAACTGATAACTCCAACCTAGGAATCCAATACCGAAATCTTAATTATATTAAATAGTAAACCAAATAATCCTAAAAATAATTTGCAGAAAAGCTCCATTACTTTCTTGAATGGACCAATAGTCAATAAGTTTTAACCCCTAGCTGAAACTTTTAGGTTACTTTAGAACCCAAATTCATCAATGGCTTGTTATCGAATAGAATTATAGAAATAACAAAAACTTCTACAAAATCCTATGTTACAAAATCCTATGTTTACCTTCTCTTTTGACACTAAAATTAATAGAAAAAAGAAGAGATTTTTAGTTCTTACCCATGCTTTAGATATTTGAAAATCTAATCATGTTCCTTGCCACTTGATTTGTAGAAAAACAACTTAAGTAGCTCTATACAAACACCAAGACAACTATAGAAACTATCTGCAACTATCTAATCAAATACATTACAATTAAAACCTATAAATTACAATTTGAGACCGTTGATGCCCTTTTTTTTTTTACTGAAAAGATAGAATTATATTAAGAGAGGAAAAAGTGTACAAATGGGCCCGGCCCAACAAACTTAACGCAACATAAAGTGTACAAAGAGAAACATAAGTGTACAAATGGGCCTCCTAATGAGCAGCCAGCGCCCGCATGCGCTCATCTAGGCGCCACGCTTCTAGTCAAGCGTTGGTACTTGTCCAATAACGAGACCGCCCCCTTAAGAATAGCATGCAGCGGAGTCTGAGTTGCTTCAAACTGGGCACGATTTCGTGCGTTCCAAATTGACCATGCCACCATTGCCCACGTCTCGAGATCCTTCCTACTCAGTTTCTCCACCAAGGACCGGGCTAAGCTGAGGAGTCACACTTCTGAAGCTTTCCCCGAACCAGTGCCCAGACATTTCGTGCTAAGGGGCACTACTAGAGGATGTGGATAACAGTCTCATCATGCTCACCACACAACCCGCACTTAGGATCCAAGAGGACCTTTCTTCGGCAAAGGTTTGCTCGGGTTGGTAGAATGTCTGAGCAAGCCCTCCACACAAAGTTACGCACCTTAGGAGGAATAGGCAACTTCCACAGCTTATTCCATATCCGCTCGTCATCCCACGCTCTAGAGTGCTCTGCACACGACCACCGGTGTATTCGAAGAGCTACCTGGTACGCTGAGCGCACTGAAAAGGTCCGTGACTTATTTTCATTCCACACCAGCATGTCTGGGCCATCCAACCTCCCCAGCCGTGTCCCCAGCACTTCGTCCCTTGATGGCGTTAAGAACCAAGTGTTGACCTGACCGCTGTCCCATTGCTTGGTGTGTGGGTCAATGAATTCTCTCACCTTCAGCAATGTGTCCACGCCATCATGAAAAGTCTAGGGGTGGAGGAGCCACCTATGGCTCTTAATGCCAGCCGTACCACCATCGCCAATACTCCATATAGACCCCACCCTAATCACCTCCCTCGCGCTGAGAAGGCTACGCCAGACAAAGGAGGGATTGCTTCCGAATATTGCCTCCATGAAGGAGCACGAAGGGAAGTACTTAGCTTTGTATACACTGTAAAATAAGGAATAAGTCTCCTGCATCAGTCGCCAAGCCTGCTTCGCCAGCATTGCGAGATTAAATGCATGAATGTCGCGAAACCCTATTCCACCTCTACCCTTCAAAGAGCACAACTTGCCCCAGTTGATCCAGTGTAGCTTCCGTTCGTTCCGAGTCTGCCCCCACTAGTATTTAGCCAAGGTAGAGTTCATTCCATCACACACTGCTCTAGGTAACTTGAAGATGCTCATAGAGTACGTCGGGATAGCCTGAGCCACCAACTTGATCAGGATCTCTCTCCCAGCTTTTGAAATGTTCTTTTCCTTCCAGCCCATCACCCTCTTAGAGACCCTTTCCTGAAGCTCCTTGAAAGTGCTCACCTTTGATCTCCCCGCCACCATGGGCAGCTTGAGGTACCTTTCACAATTTGTCACAATTTCTGCTCCAAACAGAGCTCGTATGTCTTCCTGTACCTCACAACTAGTGTTCCGGCTAAAGAACAAGGTGGTTTTCTGCTGATTGACAACCTGCCCAGAGGCGGCTTCATATTGAGTGAGCAAGCCAAGCAATCGGCGACCTTGCACAAAATAGCAGGCAGTCGTCACCGAAGAGGAGGTGTGATATACGTACACCTCCATGACAAGAAAGAAGACCCTTCATGTGATGGTTCACAATTGCCCTACGCAGCAAGAATGAGAGCCCCTTAGCGCAAAATAAGAAAAGGTACGGTGACAACAAGTCACCCTGCTTAATGCCTCTAGAGGGAGTAATATAGCCACACAATTCGCAGTTAACAATGACCGAATATGAGGCTAAACGCACTGTCAACATTGCAAGATTCACCCATTGCATCGGAAAACCCAAGCTTATCATCATTTTCTCTAGGAAATCTCATTCCACCCTATCATAGGCTTTGCTGATGTCAAGCTTGATTGCCATGTTCCCAACCTTCCCCCGTCTTCTATTTCGCATCCTGTGAACCATTTCGAAGGCAACCATAGTATTGTCCGTGATGAGTCTACCCGAAACAAAAGCGCTCTGGGGGTCGAAGATAATGCATGGTAGCATGGGTTTTACACGATTTGCTATGACCTTAGAGATCAGTCTTGATACTACATTCCCCAAACTAATGGGTCGATACTCCGCGATGTTCTATGGGTTATTCTTTTTGGGAATAAGAACTATGTGTGTATAGTTCATTTTATGCAAGTATTTCCTCGAATGTAACACCGACAATACTGCCTCAGTGACGTCGTGACCCACAATGCGCCAAAATCTTTGGAAGAAGAAGGGAGACATACCATTCGGGCCGGGAGCTTTGGATGGGTGCATTTGGAAAAGGGTTGTCCGAACTTCCTCCTCTATGTATGGCCGAACCAGTGTCCTTGCCATTTCTTCGGTAACTACCCTATCCACGAAGGCCAGCACGTCATCCATGTTAAGGTTGTTTGAGGCAGTAAACAATCTCTTGTAATACTCCACAGTTATGCCCTGCTATCTCCCATGTGTCCGTACACCGCCTCCTACTTGTATCATTCAAGCCCTCAATTGTATACTTGCGCCGCCTTTGGCTTGCACGTTGGTGGAAAAACTTAGTGTTCTTGTCCCCAGCCGGAAGCCAGATGGAACGAGAGCGTTGACGCCAAAACACTTCCTCATGGTGCATTAGCTCGTTTATCTCCTTTCTGACTTCATGTATCATATCCAAATTTTCCCCGTACCCTGCGGACATTAGCTCCTCCAACTCTCCCTGCCTAGCATTTATACGGTCCCGGGAGTTCCCAAAAGTGTGTCTGCTCCACCCTACTAAATCCATCCTACATCGCTTAATTTTCTCAAATAAGCGGAACGTAGGGCTCCCAATAAGTTGGGTTTGAACCCAAGAGGACCTAACCCGAACCTCACACTCGAGGTGAGCCACCCACTTTTCTTCAAACCTTTGTATTTTCTTACTGCGACAGTGTCTTGTAACAATGGGCTCAGTGTTCAACAGAATGGGGTCGTGGTCTGAGTAAGCTGCTGACGTGTGGAACACTTTGGACTGGGGGTAAAGCTCTCTCCATTCCTCCGATGCACAGGCTCTATCGATTCGTTGCTCCACAAAAGCATCCCCATGCCTCCCATTTCTCCAAGCAAACCTGTATCCATGAAAGCCCAAGTCCACTAACCCACGGTGAAGAAGAGTGCTTTGAAAGTCCTGCATGGGTTGGAGTGGCTTGAGGGTTCGACTGTTCCTCTCCTCAGAGCAAAGAATTTCATTAAAATCGCCTAGGCACACCCACAGGAGAGAAGCCCTTGCTCGTAGGTGCCTAAGCAATCTCCATGTTTCAATTTTCAATCCTTCTTCAAGGTGGCCATACATACCCGTTAGCCTCCATAATGCCTGCATAGGGGAAGAAACATGAACGTCAATGTGGTTGGGGGAGTATGTTTGAGTATCCACCACCACCTCATTCTTCCAAAGCAATGCCAGCCCACCACTTCGCCTCACACTAGGGACCATTAGCATTGAAGGGAAGTCAAGTTCTACCTTAATGGGTTGCATCTCACTTACTGACAACTTTGTTTCCGTTAGAAACAAAATTGTGGGTCCTTTTTTCCTTACCAAGTCGGTAAGTACCCGAACTGCCTGGCGGTTCCCAAGCCCCCGGCAGTTCCAACTCATGATAATCATGGTGACCAACGGGGCTGGGATGCAACTGCCACCGTTAGGAGAGGTGGTTTAGTAGTTTCGACCAACACCTTACGCCTTTTAGTTTTCTCCATATGTGTTACAAGCTCATTCTTCAGGTGGTCCCGACTTGCTCTTTTATTCCCTACCTGATCCTGTGTGTCAAATGGTTCCTTTCTTGTATTTGTATTTTGGGTCCCTGTAGGCCTTTTCCACGTAGTTGCTATTTATGTGTTATTACCACTAGGTCCTGTGCCCCATGCAAAACTACGTGAGGTGTCTGGTGGAGTAAGTTTAGTCACGTCACCCACATTTAATTCTCCTCTGTCCACCCCATATAAAATAGGCATGCTTATCAGGTTCCCCGCCAGAAAATGAGGTTCCTTATCATGCTGATGCAGGTTATCTCGTGGTTGGCAGAGCTGTGTTGGTGAGTGGTCCATCACAGTGGGGTCGGGCTTCAACGTGTCAGTGCCCGTTGAACTCTTTTCCATGATTTTCAGCGGCGAGATGGCTGTAGCAGGACCTGTCTTGTCCGCTCCACAATTTTTGGTAGTGGGGTCCACGTCGACACTTGTTGAGGGTGAGGTTCCTGTATCCTGTGCATGGGGCGGTAGTGTTGGAGTTCGACTCAGCGGACTATCAGTCCTCCCTGGTGAGTTGTTGGACCGATTTTTGGTGCTCGCCCGTAGCCAGTTGATGTATGGCCTGTTATCGGTGGTTCTGTCGCACGGGTGGGGGCACCAGGCTGCTTCGTGGCCTACTTTACCACACTGGAAGCACAGGCCCACTAGTCTCTCATATTTGTACGCCACCCTTACCCGGTCTCCTTCTGGACTAATGATCTAACCGTCTCTCCGTATCGGTTTGTCGAGTGGGACTTCAACTGGGATACGCAGGAAGCGAGCTTATTCTGAGGCAAGTACTCTACAGTCCACCTCCACCACAGACCCAATCCCTCGTCCGATGTCTAGTCCCGCCTCTTCATTGATGAGGTCAAAAGGTAAGCCCCACACCTGAACCCACATCGGCAGGTGTTTGAAACTAACCGTCCTAGTTGTCAGGCCTTTCTCCCATCTCTGTAAGGCCAAGATATTGTTTTCAAAGCTCCACGGGCCACTATCCCAAACCTATCTCAGTTGGCTCTCTAAAGCGAACTTAAACTGAAGCAGCCCGTCTCCCACGTCAACTATCTTAAGATCACTTCCAAGTTTCCACACCAAGCGTAGGAGATTCTTCGCAGCTTTCAGGTTCGAAGGGAGTGTAGTTAGAAACTTTCCAATGAAACTGAGGGAATATTCTTCAAGGATCTTCTCCCTGTGTATCGCTCGAACCGTAATAGGTTGGTCCTCTTCAGGTGTAAAAGTGATGCGTTGGATTCGTTCTATGAAGTCTGAATCCATCTATGGAGTGTGGGAATAGGAGAAGGTAATGTGTGGGAAGGTAAGTGAGTTGAAGTAGCTACTCGACTTCCCTGCAAAATTGTTGAACAGGGAAGGAGAGGAAGAGCTCACCCTTGGTGAGAGGAAAAGAACACAGGAAGTGATTTTCTATCGTATGGCTGTTATTGATGCCCATTTTTGACAAAAGGGGCCAATGGCAGAAGAAGCCCAACAATATGAAAAAAAGGAAAAAGAAAGCAGTAAAGTAAAAACCATTGGACCAGAATGACAGGAATAATGGTTCACAGGCCCACAAAATAATAAAGTGACCCCAAAGAAAGCAAACGGGTTAAGGAAGCCCCAAAGAATGAAGTAGTAAGCCCATGGGAATCGTAAGAAATGGAAAGAAAGCAAAAACGGGCCGGAGAAGCCCAAAGGAATTAGTAAATGGGATTGGTTCGAAGGCCAATAAACCTAAAGGCAAAGGATGTAGTAATTGGGCTAGGGAAGCCCAAAGGATTTAGCAAAAACCCATAGAAATGTAAGTAGTAGAAAAAAGTGTAATGGGCCAAGGATGCCCAAAGAATGAAACGAGCTGAGGATGCCCAAAGAATGAAATGGACCGAGGAAGCCCAAGATGTTGAATGAACTGACCCAGCAAGAATGCTAGGCAGTAGACTAAAATGCGAAATAATATGAGAAGCTGACATAGCAGGCGCTTCAGCCCGCAAGCCCAAAGTAATAACAAGGTAAACAAGGGTAAATAATATCATAACAGGAACAATGCAGTGGTGTGGCAAGAGCACCAGTCAGCCCACAAATAAAGGATGAAAAGAGACATGGGTAGAACTAAAGAAGAGAAAGCCCATACCCAAGCAATGCTCAACTCGAAGAAGAAATGAGATGTAGAGAATGAAGACCCAAGAACTCATTCATGCCGCAAGAGTTAAACAAGCATAAGAGCATGCAGTAGAGTCAGACAAACTTGCAGGCACTGGCAAACGCGTAAGCGCCAGAAAAGCAACGGACTCATATGGAAGTGGAGCAAGCACACAAGGCTTAGACGCCACTTACTTGTACCCAACCAATATAGATGAGATGGGTCACAAGTCAGACGTAAGAAAAGGTGTGGTCTGGAGGTGAGGAGAAAGAGGAGCCTATTTTAGGGTTTCCGCTCAAGCTCTTTTGGGGAAAATGTCTTACTAGGATGACATCTCCCCCAAAAGAGGTAAACATGAGTTGGAATCACTAGGTGCATGCTATAGAGGTTAATAAGGGAAAAGTCCAGCCCTTATCCGGATGGGAGTGTCAATGGAAGTAAAAAACAAAACAAAACCCCTTTTGTCTAGGAATGAGGCGTGGCACGGCCAACACGGTGTAGTGGTAGTAGCTGGACAGCCGACAGACTAATGGGTAGTCTTGGAAGGACACCCACAACAGGCCAAAAGCAATTAAGGGGTAAAAACGGTAAATCCTATCACGACAGGCAATATAAAAAGGCCATAAATGTGCACAGTAAAAAATAGCAACTACAATGGGAAAAGGGAAGAAAACTAAGAAAAACGAATAAGAAAAACAGAAACCAAGAGTAAGGAGGGAAAGTATGAGTGATAGGAGTAAAAGCATGTACCAATAGGTTACCCACTTCTCTCCCTCTCAGTAGCCCACTCTCTAACAAGTCAAGAATTCGAAATTAAGCTACTTAGGTCCATTTTCCAAAGTGAGTAACTTCTACAGCAGGATTCTCCTCTGAGGTTACCCACATTGGAGATTAGTTCCCTTTTTTGGACTGGAATCTGCTGAAAACTCAAGCCCATTCCTTTAGTAGACTAATCTTCTTTTTCTTTTGCCATGGTGACTAAGGACTAACCTAACTTTTTGCTATTAGTCTATTCTTGCCGTAATCACGTTGTGATACTTTTCCTTTGTGGAATTGTTCATGCATTATTGTTGTTAGAAGAAAATAATTTAGTTAACCTATTTTAGTTATTCTGTTGTATTGTGTTTTTCCTGCTATAACATTTTGTAATAGTAGTTCCTACCGTGAGCACGTGACACGCTCAAGACTCCTGTCAGGGCACATCGGCACAAGAAGGGCCCAACTTGCGCACAAGCTGGCCTAAGGTGTGTTTTGATTAGATCAGTCCCGACTCTCCTACCCCAGAATCATAGGGTCATATTACAGCAGGAGCAATCCTGCCCAAGACATAAAAAGGCCCACCACAGAGCCAAACCAAACCAAAAATATTATGTTACCCATTGAAATGTCTTAAAAAAACAAACAAATTACTTGGTTACAAACAGATTACTCATATACATGTATCCTATCTAGATAGAGGAGGCAACCTAAGTAGGTTTGAAGAAACATAATGTTTGAAAGAAAACAAAGCGGATGATTACAGATGTTTATTTTCAACAACCCTATGTAAACATATTAATTGGCCAGGATTGCCCATCGATTAATCATAAAAATAAACTAATCAAGAAATTCAAGAACCTAAAATCCAAAATCAAAACCCAAAGTAGGACTGTAGGATTGGAAAAGTTAAGAAGCAATTGGAATCTATATATCTACCAAAATTGAAAACCCAAAGAGTTAGAGAGAAAAACCTAAATGGCTATTGTTCCAAAGAGAGAAAGAAAGAGAAAAGATTCAAGCAAAGCCATCCGTGCAAATGGGTGGAAGTGGAGAGTTGTCTCTTAGGTCAATTCGCCACAAATTGGTCATTGTTCAAGCCGTTTTTGGCTCTTGTGTAATCTTCGAATCTCAATGGTTCTGTGGAGCCTCTTTACCGAGTCCTTCTAATGGCATTGTGTAGTCATGGCGAGAGTCTTGGGTTCTACGTATTTACAGTGCTACAGGGCTGGATCTTGTAAAGTGGAGTTTAATTGGAATAGCAATCTCGTGCTTGATTTCTCATGTTTGTGTTTTTCATAAGAAACAATGGAGAGGCCGAGAGGAAGAAAAAGACGGAGATGGGACTTATGTTTTGTTTAAGAGTCAAAGAAAGTAGTTTTATCAGGTTTTTGTTTTGGGGGAGAAAGGGAGTGTTTTTATTTTGATTTTTATTTTTATTTTTTAAATACTTTGCTGTTATGGAAAATTATAAAAGCTTCAAATCCTATATGGCAAGCTTTCAGAGAGTCAAAAAAGAGTCAACAAAGAGTCAAATTTTTCGATTTTATAGTATATATAGATTATAAAAATTGTTACAATATTTTATGCAGTAAGTCTTATACAATCACATACAACCCCCGCTCCCTCTTTCCCCAACCCTTTACCCTATCTTTTACAATAACATTTTAAGAAATAAAATTAAAGAATAAATTTTCCCACAAGCACAAAATTCCTTATGGATAATTGATCTAATTAATGTAGGTCCTCCCGAACAAATTCTCAAATTCTTCTTCTTTTTCAATGCTTTCTTTGGGCTTAATGCTTCCCCACACAAGCAAGGCTGGACCCCAACATGCCCAACAGGTAAGTGTTCTTTAACAAAGGAAATGTTAACAATAGAGAAGTGTGGTGGCTCAAAGAGACAAGGATGAAGCAGAAGGAGAAATAGTGGAGACTTTTAGTTGATATGTTAATATGTTTTTAAGAGTTAAGACATATTGAACTGGACCGCTGTGAAATTTATTATTCTCCTAATGACTGTCAAATGAATAATAATCTCACGACTTCTATTTGCATGTACTCTTAATCCTGAGAGAATAATGGACCTGATCATGAGGTATAGGTTGCTTTGATATATTAGGAGTGAGATATAAAGTCACGATCAAAACCTCAGTTGTTGGGCAGCCACATTTAGTGTTGATGGAACATATATTCTCAAGATGGAATTCATAATCTCTTAACGGAGATATAAAATATTCTCTTGAGATAAGTTTAATGGGTTTGGTTATTCAAAGTGTTAGGCCTAACCACTTTAGTAAGGATATACTAAAGTATATATTTATAAAATTGGATTTCATAAATATATGATGAATAACTTAAAAGGATTAAACCAAGTACTCAAGGATTAAGATGTAGTAATTTTCAAAGTGGCAGCCTATATTCATGACTTTGTATTACTATGAATATTTTATGAAGGGGTTGCATGTATAATAAAGTCTTGGGATATAATTTATTAATAAAGCCTAGAGTGCAATTATATTTATATAGTGGTATTAAATATAATTAATGGTAATTTTGGGCTTGTCAAGAGTTGATAGAAAAGCCTAAAGCCCATTGGAGCTAGTGTCTTATTGGTCCCTTTTGGTCCCACTCCAAGCCACACACTAAAGCCCAATTGAAAAAGCCTAATAGGCCAGCCCAATTAGATAATCAGTTAGTTATAAAGGGAGAAACATATAGAATTTTTCTAGAGAAGAAAAAATAAGACACATCATTGTGAAGTGATGTGTATGTGTGAGTGAAGCCACTCAATTATTCTCCCTTGGAAACTGATTGAGAGACCACACTCTTTGGTTGTAAAGTGGAATTGGAGTGAAAATTAAAAGTGTTCCCAAGTACTTCTAATATTTTGTTTTGAATTTCACCGCACCAAAGTACCCTATCTCGTTCTTAAATTCTGAAATTTACATAGTGCATGTTATCAATCATGAATGAAATAGATCCATGTTTGTTGCTTCCGCTGTGTGTTTTGTATGAGATATAAAACCAGATTTTCCAGCAATTGGTATCAGAGCCAAGTTTTTCATCTCATGCTTGTATAACATGTGATTGAGTTTTAGAATCAAAGAATATCATTTTCTTTGTGTTATGGTTTCTTAAATCTGTAGTGATTGTTCTATATAATCACGTTTATAGGATTTTTGATTTCATAATTTCTTTTAAGAGAAGGTGATTGGCTTTGCGTTGAAGTGAAGAGAATTTCTATTAATATGGAATTTCATCTTCAAAAGAATTATGTTGGCCGTAAACTTCAAGATAATGTTGTTTTATAACCAACATGATAAAAGAGTAATACTCAACCGTATGGATTGAAAGGCACTGTTTCGGAATTGAAAGGCCTTGTTTCATTGCCCACGTATAGTTGCATTTTGTTATCCAAGAATTGTTATATGAGAAGACTTATACGTGGCTTTATATGCAAATCCTTTATGGCCAAGGATATGGTTATTGTAATATAACAAGTATCGGTCTTAAATAGATTGCACAGTTTGCTTTCTATCTTATTAGCGTGCATTGAATGTAAACTTCTAGATGATATATATGGCTTGCCGCTTATATATAGATGATTAATCATTGAATGTAACTGTTATATAATCGTCCTGTGCATGTGTTTGTTGATTGCATCTTTTGAATTGTTGTTGCATTGCTTGGCAATATAAGCACTGCTTGAAGAATCCGTATATTATATATATAAGGTGTGTTAATCGTGTATATATATACATAACGGCCTATATAAGGCTTCAATCTATATATCATAATATATATATATATATATATATATATTGTAATATATAAACCTTTATATATTATAATATATATTAACGCTAGGATTAAAGTTTTTGTTTAATAAAATTTATTCCTAATGAGATTAGGATTATGTTTTCAAGGTTTCTAGCGTTATTATGATTCTTGATCTTAAAAAACCTTTAATTTAAAACATCTAGTGGGAGAGAGATACAAGGGTTGGATCTCACGGCCTCCATTATCGATTCATAGTAGTGTGGGTAAACACCTCGTCTTGGTGTATATGCCTCGCAATCTCAAAGGAGGGTGTTTACTTCATAGTATTACAAGATTGAACTTACCCGTTTAAAGTAGTATGAATAAACACTTTGTCTTGGCGTATATGCCTCGCGATCCCAAAGGAGGGTGTTTTGTTTCATGGTACTACAAGTTTAAAAACTATAAAGGGAGATGAAATGTGACTACACATGATTCTAGATAATGGTGTACACTAAACTAAGTGTAATGTTAACCTCCCAAAGGAGCTATGTCATTATTACTTAGAGGCTAAAGACAAAAACAACATATTATTAATGTTTGATAAGAGTTATCATGATAGCATTGATAATGAGAATGTTCTCAACCAGTTAATGTGTTTATAATAAACTTGATACCAAGGAATTATAAACATGGATTGGGTTGTCGTTGCATATATTATTTTATGTTTTTATTAAAGTTCTATATTGTATGCTTATATGCTAAATTAATAATGTTCAGTTTACTTATTATATTCATGTTTGTTATTTTCAGATTTAAATCATGGCATCATTTAGCCCACTTGTTGCTATTCTTAATCAAAACAAACTGACTGGATCCAACTATGTTGACTGGAAAAGAAATTTGGACATTGTTATTACTGCTGAAGAGAACAAATATGTGCTTACTCAACCATGTCCTAACTTTCCATCATTAGATGCTCCTCTTGCGGAAAAATAGTGATTTGATCGTTGGCAAAAATCTAATGAGATGGCCAAGTGCTATATCCTAGCATCTATTTCAAATGTTCTACAGCATCAAATGCAAGATATAGAACTAGTTTCGGACATTATGCTAAGTCTGAAGAAGATGCTTGGTGAGCAAGGCCGTTCTGCAAGGTAGGAAACTATGAGGCAAATTTATAATACTAAAATGGCTAAGGGTACTTCAATAAGGGAGCATTGTCTTAGGATGATCTCTAATCTGAATACATTGGAAGTTTTAGGTGCCGATATTGATGGAGAATCCCAAGTGGATATGATACTCCAGTCACTAGGCTTAACTATAATATGAACAAAAAGTTTTATACATTATCTGAATTAATGAATGAGTTGGTAGCGGTGGAAGGCATCCTTGGTACTTTTAGTGTTGATGCCAATATGGCTAAAGCTTTTACTTCTCAACCTAAGTCGAAAGGCAAGGGTAACAAGAAGAAGAAGAAGAAGGACTTCACCAAGAGAGATGGTAAACAAGTTGCCTTAGGAGTTGCCAACAAAGGAAAGAAAACCAAAAGAAAGTGTTTCCATTGTGGTGAGAAAGGACATTGGAAGAGGAATTGTCCAATATTTAAGGCTGCCAAAAATAAAGATATGAAAAGTGCATTCCTTCTTGAAACATGTTTAGTACAGAATCCCACGAATTCTTGGTGTGTGGATTCAAGTTGTACTAATCATATCTGCAATACTTTGCAGGTTCCAGGAGACCAGAAAGCTGAATGAAGGGGAATTGTTTCTTACTTTGGCTGATGGAAGCAGAATACCAGTTGTAGCTGTTGAAGTGTTTAATTTATGTTTTGAGTCTAGAATTTTAATATTAGAAGACTGTTTGTATGTACCTAATGTTCATAGGAATTTAATTTCTACAATTTATTTAGGTAAACATAGATATTATGTTATCCTAAAAGACAATGTTGTAATAAAGAAGAATAAAGTGTTTATCTGTTCTGGCAATATTGTGGATGGTCTTTACATTTTAACTCCTGACAAGCATGAATTATACAATTCTGAATTAGATATTAGCTCTCATTTAAAATCATTAAAGAGAAAGTTTCCTTCTACTAGTGATGCATATCTATGGCACATGCGTTTGGAACATATTAATTCAAATAGGATTCAAAGACTAATCAAAGATGGACTTTTACAGCCCATGGACTTTGATGGATTTTCAGTTTGTGAATCTTGTTTGGAAGGTAAAATGACCAAACGACCTTTTAATGCAAAAGGTAGAAGAGCCCAAGAGTTGCTTGAATTAGTTCATACAGATGTATGTGGTCCTATGTCAACTCAAGCAAAAGGAGGGTATGAGTACTTCATCACTTTTACGAATGATTACTCGAGATAAGGTTATGTGTACGTAATGAGACGGAAGTCCAAAGCCTTTGAAAAGTTCAAAGAGTTTAGGGCTGAAGTTAAAAATCAATTGGGTAAACGGATAAAAGCCATTCGATCTGATCGAGGTAGTGAATACCTTCTTGGGAATTTCAAGGATTACCTAATTCAAAATGGGATTATCTCCCAATTGACTGCACTTGGAACTCCCCAACAAAATGGTGTAGCAGAAAGAAGGAATAAGACTCTTTTGGAAATGGTTAGGTCCATGATGAGTTATTCAACTTTACCAATTTTCTTTTGGGGATATGCACTAAAAACTGCTATGCAAATTTTAAATTTAGTTCCATCAAAATCTGTTCCCAACACACCTAAGAAATTGTGGAGTGGGCGCAAGCCTAGTATGAAGTATCTCTACATTTTGGGATGTCCAGCACATGTGTTGGAAGTTAGAACGGAAGTATGGATGTTTTTAGGATATTCAAAGAAAACCAAGGGTTATTTATTCTCTAATCATAAGGATAACAAAGTGTTTGTTAGCACCCATGCCAAATTTTTGGAAGATGATTATGTGAATAATTTTAATCCTAGAAGTAAAGTTGTATTAGCTGAATTAGATGAACCTGTAATTGAACAACCAATTGATGAAACTAGGAATGATGTGGCTATGTTGGATACACCACAAGACATTACTCATGAGATGACTAGAACACAAGTGCCTCGTCGTAGTGGGAGAATTGTTCGGCCTCCTATAAGATTTATAGGTTTGGGAGAAACTTATGAAGCTATTCTAGAAGAGGCTAAATTAGATCCCTAAATTTATGAGGAGGCAATGAATGACATAGATGCACATCATTGGGTCTAAGCTATGAAATCTGAATTGGATTCTATGTATTCCAATCAAGTATGGGATCTTGTAAGGGTGCCTAATGGCATTAAACCTGTTGGTTGCAAATGAGTTTACAAGAGGAAGAAAGGGATAGATGGAAAGGTTAAAACTTTTAAAGCAAGACTAGTGGTGAAAGGGTATACACAAAAAGAAGGTATTGATTTTGATGAAACTTTTTCGCCAGTAGCCATGTTTAAATCTATCAGAATTCTCTTATCCATTGCTGCCCATTATGAGTATGAGATTTGGCAAATGGATGTCAAGACTGCATTTCTTAATGGCAATCTTGAAGAAGAAATCTATATGATGTAACCAAAAGGTTTCATAGCAAAGAACCAAGAGCATATGGTATGCAAGTTAAAAAGGTCCATTTATGGACTTAAGCAAGCATCTAGGTCATGGAACATCAGATTTGATCAAGCAATCAAATCATTTAGTTTTGAACAAAATCTGGATGAACCATATGTGTACAAAAGACATCAAGATAAAGTAGTAATGCTCCTAGTGCTTTATGTTGATGACATTCTACTCATTGAAAATGATGTAGGAGTAATGTCATCGGTAAAGGTTTGGTTGTCAAGCCAATTTGAAATGAAGGACTTGGGTGAAGCTAACTTTATTCTAGGGATCAAGCTTTGGCGAGATCGCAAGAATAAGATGTTAGGTTTATCACAAACTGGGTATATAGTATAAGTTCTAGAACGGTTTAGCATGCAAAATTGCAAGAAATGATTACTTCCTTTTAGACATGGAGTTCCTCTGTCTGATAACCAAAGGCCTAAGACTCTAGAGGAAGAAAATATGATGAGACAAGTTCCTTATACTTTTGCAGTTGGAAGTCTCATGTATGTCATGCTATGTACTAGACCAGATATCTGTTATTCAGTTGGTATGGTCAGCCGATATCAATCAAATCCAGGACTTAAACATTGGCAAGCTGTAAAGCATATTCTCAAGTATTTACGATAAACAAGAGATTATATGCTTGTTTACCATAGTGAGGATTTGATTCCCATTGATTTTACAGATTCAGATTTTCAGTCAGATCTTGATTTCAGAAAGTCCACTTCAGGTTGTGTGTTCACCTTGGGAGGTGGAGCTATTAGTTAGAGGAGTGTTAAGCAATCTTTAATTGTGGACTCCACCATGGAAGCTGAATATGTTGCTACTTGTGAGGCTACAAAGGAAGCTGTTTGGCTCAAGAAATTCCTTTCTTGTTGTTTTGTTAGTTTCTACAAGCTTTTTTAGGCATTAAAATGTTCTATTTTTTTTAATGGTTTTGTAACAAGGAAATTTTTGTACCTAACTAAATAAAAAAGATAAAGTAGAAAATGAACTCATATAAATATAGCCTAATCCAACACAATCCAAAATATCCTGGAATAGGCTCGACCCAGGCCCACCAGACCGACCAACCCGCCCGGTCTCCACCCGATTTTAGCCTGAACTAACTCTCCCGTAGGTCGGTTTCAAGTTTCCATGCCCAAGGCTCGACACTGGCTGGTTGAGTGGTGGGTTTTCTTCTCCAAAACCCGAGCCACCCTACCTGACAGATGTTTTATACAAATCCGGCAAAATCAAGCTCAAATTCAAGGAGATCCAGCAAGTTCTCAACCATATTTGGTGAGATTTAGCCAGATCCAACCAAATCCCAACAGATTTTAGCGATTTTGGTGCAGATTTTAGCAATTTTGATGCATATCTAGTGAGTTTTTACATTTTTTTACGGTGATTTTGTAGATTCCGGCACTTTTTTGTAGATTTCGGTGACTTTTGCAGCTCCAGCAATGATAAGACGACACGAAACTAGCGAAATCCAGCTCAAATCCGAGGAGATCCAGCGAGTTCTCAACCATATTTGGTGAGATTTAGGCAGATCCGGCCAAATCCTAGCAGATTTCAGCAATTTTGGTGCAGATTTCAGCAATTTTGATGCATATCTAGTGAGTTTTTACATTTTTCGGCGATGATTTTTCATATTCTGACGCTTTTTTTTGTAGATTTCAGTGACTTTTGCAGCTCCAGCGACGACACAAAACTGACCGAACAGACCCGATCTCCACCTGAACCCAAAACTAACTCGACTGATTGACGCCAGTAGGTCGAGTTCAGGCTGGGTCAAAAACCGACCTGGCCCAACCCGTGGACAACCCTAGCCAGAATTTAGAGAACGGAATTCGTCCAAAACACCAAAATAATCCAAAACAAATAGGAATTTAGACCGAAACAAAACAACAGGATTAGTGCACCGGATTAAGAACCGGAACAGAATATTCTGGCCTGAACGGAATAGAATTTAAAACATTGAGTAGAGGGATATGAAGGAGGCAAGTGGTGGTGGGGTTTGGCAAGGGTTTTGATGTGGGTGAAAAAGATGAGTTAGGATAGTGTTATTGTTTTACATATCGATGGGTATTAGGTCGACAAAAGAGAGAGGGTTATTTATTTTTTTGGATAGGGAATTGTGGAATTGGATCTCCAAGGTTTTTGTGCTATGGTTATTTCTTTTAATTATTAATTTCATTATATTTTCATAATAATTAATTAATTAATGATAGGAGAAAACATATTTTCTAATGCCGTATTTCATTATATATAACTTTGCTATGTTGCAAAATTCTACCTCACATACACACCCATTTTATTTCTCTCATCTATTTCTTTTTCTTTTTCTTTTTTTCATTTTCACATTTCTCTTCCTTAATAAACTCTAGCCGACCTTTTTAAGAATTTACTATTATTCTTACTGTATGTACACGTCTAATTTAAGATCCTAAGATTTTTTTATTTTTATAATGATAAAATTTCAATCATTCTAATAAAAAATATATAGTATTTGTAATTATTTTTAACAAAAATTGCAATTTTTCTTTTTTCTTTTTTTTTTTTAATTTAAGGGAAGAAACTATTATCCAATTTAATTGAAATAATTTCATTTAGCTAATTGCATTTGTCAAACTGCCCAACCCGCTTAACCCGATGACTTAAAATCGTTAAGATTTTCAACCAATCAGCCAGATTTATAGATTGGTGGGTTAGTGGTGGATTGGAATTTTCCCAATCCACCATTGATGGGTTGGTTAAAAATATTTCCCTCCACCCACCCAATCTGACCCGCACACACTTCTACAAGCAACCTTTATGTAGGTAACAACATCTAATGACATGGCTTAAGCTAATTAGTCCTCACTAGATCCCAAAATCAAGGTCTGATCCAGCATTAAATGCCAGTTAATCATGATTGACTAGCAACCAACTGCCATACCCAAAGAAGCAAAGATATGTTAAAAGGAGATCATATCATTTTGGGCCAAATTCAAGGAAAGATATTCTTAAATTTCCTTACTTATTGGACCTAACCCTTTTCCTCTTTTCCTAATCACCCCCCTAAACACCCACTGTAAAAAGAAGGCATTAGAATAAACCTAAAATCAACTATCCATCAACCATTTTATCCACCCATCTATTATCATTATCAAGCAATTATCCTTGCAATCAAAAAGTCTCAGCCCATATTACAATAAGTATCTCACTTATAGTATCACATACCCCTCTCCAAAAATCAAAAGTAGAGCAAAGAATTAGGGATGGCAATTTTGCCCCACCCCGCCCCGCTTAACCTGCCCCTCCCCGCTTCACCCTGTACGGATTTTCCCCGCCCCGCAAAGGTGGTGAGGCCGGGATGGGTCAAGATTTTAGCCCCACACCACGGGGCAGGGCGGGGATGGATTTAGACTTTTTAGACCCACCCCGCCCCACCCCGCCCCTTCCCGTCCCCGCCTTGCCCCGCATTACTGAGGATTATAATTGTAAATTTTTCATACTCTAAAACCCTACTATTTAAACAAACATATCAATATTAACTTATTTTATTCTACCCAATGTGGTTCTCTGCCTTTATTTTGCATGTGTTATACTATGAGATTTTTTTTTTTTTTTTTTTTTGTGATTGTCTTGTTAAACTCTTGGATATATCATTCAATTTTTTCTAAAAATTGATTTGATTTTATCGGATAAATTTAGTTGTAATTTCAAGTATATTTTTATTAATGAAATAGGTTTCATTTAAAAAATTCTACTAGTTGTAAGGCAAATTAACAAAAAGTAGAGTTTTATAGGGTGGGGCAAGACTTCACAGGGTGGGGTGAGAAAGTTTTCCCCGTCATGTGAGGCGGGGTGGGGATGGGGATGGGGCAAGACAAAACCATGCGAGGCAGGGACGAAGACCCCATCCTTCGGCCCCGCCCCGCCCTATTGCCATCCCTACAAAGAAACCTTAGCCACCTTATACAGCTGAAAATAGCAAACACTTCACCATTCTCACATACTTATCCGTAAATAAGCACTTTTACTCAAAAACAACTCTCATTACAATCTTATGGTATTTTACTCCATATTCATCTCTCTTATAGGCATGTCATGACAAAGAGGGATCTTGCTTGAGACAATGCTATATACAGCTGGACACTTTTTCTCTCCCTTCAACTACACTACGTTTTCCTCTTCAGTTATTACTAGTCCCTAACCCGTGCTACTATGCACGGGAACCTACTTATTTGTGAGGTAGCCTAAAATAAATTTATGAATCTTAAATTGATTAAGAAATTACACCATTGCATGATTTGCTCTTGTATGACTTTAATTTGTGTTACAATTTGACGAAAAAATCATTGCTTGAACGTGTAATGCTTGACGAAGAAATCATTGCTTGAACGTTCAAAAATTCAGATATTAAAACTTCTGAAAGACAAAAAAAATATTAAAGAATCAGATGATTACTTAGAAATTA